>JANIJR010000025.1:0-143486 GCA_030557995.1 Clavispora vitiphila
TCGTGGTCTAGTTGGTCATGGCATCTGCTTAACACGCAGAACGTCCCCAGTTCGATCCTGGGCGAAATCATTCTTTTTTGCTTTTTTTTTACTTGTACAGCCTGATGGTTTGTCCCTTCACTCATGGCCTTTTTTTAAGTGATAAAGGCCCAATTTCTATTCTTTTAGACGGTATGAGCTAACCTGTACCCTCTATAGCACCATTTCGCCTCATATAAACTTTTGAAATTTTCAGTTGTTTTGTAATTGGAACAAACAGTCGAGCTTTGGTTCTGAGGACTTTGTGTGGAGTATCAATATCAATTGCACTACTCTGTGGTTTAAGATGACTGTACAATAATGCAACAATTCTCATCAAGAAAGTGGTTTCGTGGTCTAGTTGGTCATGGCATCTGCTTAACACGCAGAACGTCCCCAGTTCGATCCTGGGCGAAATCATATTTTTTTATCTTACTGCTACCTTTTTGTGTTTCCCCTTCTTTTCGTAAATATACACGAACACAAACTCCTTATTTTTTGTGACTATACCCAAAGACAATCGGTTCACAGACACGTCTAGGAATATCCACAAACACGTCACGCGACATTAGCCGACATTGTCGCAGATCCGTACATCCTATTTCAAAACACCCATACCTCTCTTGTACTACACCCGTACCTCCTCTACCATGCCCATGCATGGCCTCTAGCTGCTTGGATCGGCCCCTGTAGAGGAAGATTAAGTCCTGAGTGAATCTCTAGACTGATTTTTGTCCCGATGATCAGTTTGGCAAAGGAATATTTCCGACATCCCTCCCAGTGAACGGCACTTGTGCAATCAATGAACTCTTTCATGTGGGGTTTAGTTCTCATGAACATTAAGCAAATTCGATTTCAAAATATCTTTCCTACTCATTTCGATTATATCTGAAAGGGCTTTCAAGCAATTGTGGATACTTACCTGCTTGTTTGGTTGGTGAAGAACATCCATGCCTCTCATCGCTTTTATCGTCACGTGCAGCAGTCTCCAGCTGTAAGCCAGTGATCGCTTCTCTTCTCCATCAATGCACGAGGTAATCACCTTTTCGGCTTCTCAAAGTGCTGGTCATCTATTGACACACCTCTACAATGTTCAGGAACTGCATATTCCCTATTCGAAAGACACTGTGCTCTCTCATTCTAATGACGTCTTTCTCTGGCCCTTGAGAGTCAATGGCAGATCCAACTACTACCCACGCAGCTTGAACTTTGAGCTTGATGGCGGATACGGATTCTTGGGGAAATACGAATTCCATGAGCCGAAATTGGATATCTCCTCTATTGGCGATGTGAGTGTGACCCAAAAAGCTCGAGTTGAAAAGAATGAGTATCAGCAGATGCTAGATTCAGGCAAGCAAACGGACTCTTCGCTTCTCAACAAGACAAACACAACCTATTGGAGCGACTACAATAAGCTTGTCTATCGTCCCAGCTCCCTTCTTGAAGTGGAGAACTACGTTCATCCAATGGGAAATCACAAGCATTTCCAGAAGTTATTGTTCAAAGACTTCAATGTGGGAGAAGAGGAGTTTAAACCGCTTTTTGACGAGGTGGAAGATACATTTCGCAAGAACTTGGAGGCGCTGGATATGATCCAGGGTGTGAATTTCGTCAGTGAGGTAGATAGTGCTTGGGGGGGTTTTACCAGTGAAATGTTGGTGCAGTTGAAAGACGAATACTTCAATAACGGAGCCAATTCGAAGCACAATATATGGACATATGGCTTGGTTGCGCAGGAACCGAACTTATTGACCCGCATCAAGTCCTTTGTGGAGTTTTCCAAAAACTCGTCTCTTTTTATTCCCTTGTGTTTGAACAAGCAAAACAGCGCTTTGCTTTCCACCGACTTCGACCCTTCGTGTCTTTGGCATAGTGCCGCGGTACAGGCAACTTTTGTCAATCTGATTTGGGGTCTTAATAGTCAGATGAATCTGCCGGTTCGGATGGCAGAAATCGAGGCTGGGATAGTGATGGGCTTTGACAGACGGAACATTGTCAACGAAATCCGCATTGAAGAACACAAGAAAAAAGGTGACGAGTTCGGCTTGGTCAGTGACGTCAACATTATGGATGCGTATATGGGTTTGTCACAACCTGAGGGCCAAAATTATGTTTCTCTCGGGATCAGCGAAGAAGCAAAGCGGATAGGCAAGAAAACTATTATCTCCCAAGAGCGCACGGAAACTGATGATACTCAGTATGTGAACCCGTACATCGATGAAATCTCCAAGGTGGATAGCACTCCTGCCGTTATTGAGAAATCTGTTCAAACTTCATTTGGCCAAAACGTGGCATTGAAGGATTTGGTGAAGCAGTACCGTAAAGTGATTGAACGGGTGCGTCTTCCGCAGCATTTGCAGGTTATAGGAGATAAGGCGGAATTGATAGAGGACTTATCGGTTCTCATAGAGGAGTACACGTTAGATTACGAGGATGAGTCGGATTTTGAATAGAGATGTCGGTGTTGCGAGTACTTATTGATGGAATTTTGATATCTGTATACTAGGGAAGGAGAAACAAACAGCTATACCTGACCCATTATTCAACGCAATTATGACAAAGCAGTCGTCATTCATGTGCAATATTTAATTGATCATAAGTGAATTTGATTATTTTTCTGAATTTTCTTTCATGATCCAGTACCAATTCTGAGTGTATAGGTATTACCAAATCCACTTTGTAAATAAATAATCATCATGACTACATTCTCGATAAATCAAAATTCTTTTCCCTTCACCTTATTCATGCTTTTCACGTTATTCCCCAGATCCACCTGACCATCACTGATTCACGATATCTCTATGACCTAAAAAATATAAGCAACGTTCCACTTTCATAAGATATGCTCACCGTTCCAAATAAACACGTTTTACCACTACAAGAACAGTACCCCACTTCCGTCTACATCATCTGAACAGTTCGTGTATCTAAGTCGATCCTACAGTCTAGATAGACTTCTCAACCAAGAAAATACCATAGTCGTCCTTCAACGTCTTCATGATTGGGTCGTTGATGTCAGACGACATAGGCGCCAACAAACCTCTCTTGGACAAGGTGCCGTCCAAGATTTGCTGGGTGGCCACCGCACAAGGAACACCCACCAACTTGGCCATGGACGAGTAGCCCTCTGGGTTACCGTAGTCCACCAAGGTGGAGGTTCTGGTTTCGGTGGTGCCGTCGGCCCACTCGATGCCGAACTTGTGCTGCAAGCACACCAAGTCTCTCTCGCCTTCCTCGTACTGCATCAACTCCTCCAACGTGGCACACAAGGTGTCCAATGGGTTGCCGCGGGCGGTGGTTTTGTTGTCGGAGAACAAACCCAACCACTTCAAGCCGGCAATGATTCTGGCCTTGTCTTCCTCGCTCTTGAAGGTGGCCAACTCCACGATCTTGGCCTCGAGGTCGGATTCAGAGGAGGAGGCGGCGCCAATCAACTGCGCAAACGCATCCTTCCACGCAGCGTCGGTCTGGAACGCGGGGTGTTCGGCCTCCTTGAGGAAGCCCAAGTCCACGAGAACCTTGACAAACTCAGGGAAACCCTGGAATCTCAAAGTGCCTCTGATGACAGTCTCGGCCTCTGGGATGTTGTACAACTTCTTGTAGGTGGTGGAGTCTCTGTTAGGGTACGCGACAAACGCAAACCCGGGGTAGATGAAGTAAGGCTGGGCCGTGGCCATCAAGTCCTCGGATTTGACATCCTCGACCTCGCCGTTCTTCCAGTACGACGCGGAGTTGGTCAACGCCAACAACACACCGCGCGAGGACCACGAAAACTTGTAGCCCAACGGGTTGTCGGAGTTCTCTGGCGCAGGAAGGCCGCCACAGTACGACAAGAACGACTTGATCTTGCCGCCCACCGCGTGGACCTCCTCGATGGTCTTGACAGCGTACAAGTGGTCAATGCCGGGGTCCAAGCCGATTTCGTTCATCACGGTGATACCGGCGGCCTCGATCTCGGGCTCCAAAGCCTTCAATTTAGGGTTGATGTAGGAGGTGGTCACCACGTGCTTCTTGTTCTTGATGGCGCTCTTGACCACGAGTTCGTGGTAGATGTAAGGAATCAAGGAGATCACGAGATCGACCTTTGCAACCGCCGCGTCGAGAGCAGCCTCGTCGGTGACGTCAAGAGAAATGGCACTAGCAACTGAACCAGCCAATTCCTGGGCCTTGGCCAAGGTTCTGCATGCAACCGTGACGGCCACATCTGGGGTTTTGGCGAGAATGTCCACGGTGGGCTTGGCAACGAAGCCGGAGCCTAACAAAAGTACTTGCTTGGCCATGAGAAAAGTAGTATAGGTGGAGAAATTTGCTCTGTTCCGGTCCTGCTTATGGCGGGCGCGACTGTGAGTCACTAAGGCGATTGATAGCGATAACGCATGCAGGGAGGTGGGAGGCACTGGTGGAGAGGAGAATAGGAGAAGAGTGGAGCTTCAACACTGGGCGTGTGTCTGGGTGTAGGTGTTTGGCGCCGATTGGGCATGATTTAGACAAGTTTGTGGAGGTTCAGTTTATACTGGAAAGATACCGACTACACTATCAACACGGACACCCGCGGACAGTCAAGATACCACTGTATAATCACTGACACACAGTCTAATCACTGACACACTGTCTAATCACTGACACACAGTCTAATCACGGTCTAAGCACGGTCAGAAAATCACAGAGCTGTCAATTGCACTCTCTGCTGAATGGAAAGAAAAAAAAAAAACTCGCCCTAATCAATTTAGCCTAGCCATGATTCTTTGACTTTCTGAGTGTTTGCTAGGAACTCCTGCTCGCTTAGGCGCACCCTTCTCGGTGGTTCACAAGTATGTGCACTCACTGGCAATTCTTGAAGCTTCAAGCACAAATCCGCTCGTCTTATTCGAACCGCTGTAATATACGACTATAATGACGCCAATTGGATGTTTTTATGTATTTGTGGATATCCGTCCACTCCTTCGTAAATTGTCTCGCTCTATCAACTTTGTTTTAGTTGGAGCTGATCGCTAGAAAACTACAACTATGGTCATTGACAGACTCTGGAGCTCCTACTCTTCTGATCCAACGATCCAATGATTAATGACACCAAGAGTCGCACCAGCTCAAGCAAAGATTCAAAAAAGATATTTAGTCTTTCCGGAGTCGATGTAAATCCCAAATTACAGATATTACAAACTTTCACATGCAAGGGTTTTTAGGTCACGGTAGTTTTACCTGTCAATGGACCGATAAATACTTGATCTTGGTTTGAGATAGATGGAGCGTTCATTCAGATTGGTATTTGGCCCTGTTTGAGCCAGCATTATGTAACCACATCTCTCGCATGAGATTCGTGACATCATTGATTCAAGATCGAGAATCAGTCCGTGCAGAGCTTCACAAAGACAAACCAGATAAATGAGAGTCTATTAAGTCGCCTTCCAGATGCCCGCAGAATAGTGCTTGACAAACGCAAGCGGGTCGGAGATCTTGTTGTCTTTAGGGATCTCATGCTCAGACGCAAACGACTTGAGCGGTAACACCAACACGTCGCCCACCAACTTGGGGGTGTCCAAGTTGTGGAACTCCTTCCACGTGACCGCCTGGTACACCGACGACTGAACGTAGTCGTTCAAGTACTTCAACACTGTGTCTGTCCATACGCCGGAACCGGTCCACCGGGAGATGGTCAACATGTTCTGCTGCGGAGAACCTTGCAAGTGCGCCGCAGCCAAGTCTCCGTCTGTCGCTGTTTTCAAGTCGTTTAACGTGCGGTCGGTGATGTGCGCAATGGTCTCACGCAACACTGGGTGGCCCGGCTTGCTCTGGATGACAAAGTTTCCAAACTCAAGGCGACGGTGCGACTGCTGACGCCAGTTGGCAGATGTGGAATCCAAGCCTACTGCCACAATGAGCCCCAACTCCGTGGGGCTGACATTTTCCGGGATCCAGTTCGGCACGGGCTGCAACGGGAATGTGTCCACGTCCGCGTACACACCACCCTTGGCAAACAAGATCAAGTAGCGAAAAAAGTCCATTTTGAGTATCACCTCCGGCATTGCTTCGTACGCCGCTACCACTTCCGGCACGTGGCGATACAAGTGCTTGATGGTGGCGTACGCCGTGTCGTCGTTGAACAACTCGTGCACAAATCCAGGGTTACGCACGGCCCACTGCGCCTGGCCCTCGCGGAAAGTGGGATCAAACCGGTCGTCATTCAACCCATGTTTCCACAGCTGCCAAATGTAGGCGGGAAATTTGGCCCGCGTGTCGTACGGCACCATGTACATCAACTTTTCCCGCAACAGCATCGAGTTGCCGGGGACGCGCAACTCGCGCACCTGCTCAAGCAAAAGCTCATTCTGGGTCTCAAGTGCACGGAGACGGTCGTTCTGCGAATTGACAAAGTCACGCTGCATTTTCTCTATCTTCTTGAGGAACTCGTCTTGCTTCTTGTTGTTTTCGCTGAACACCAGCAGGAAGATGTTGAAGTTGTCTGCGGCGAGCGCGTCGCGCGACTTGGCGGTGGAGAGGCGGAATACCACTAGAATTAGCGCCACGAGCACCACCGTGATCACCACCGGCTTGCGCCGCGTGCCCATGGATGCCTGGTTCATGAGTAAGAGTGAGGTTTTGGCGTGAGGTTTGGCGGTGGATTTCGTGCCTTATGCGCGCGAAAACAGGGTAAATATGCAGGTGGATATGTACAATGATTTACATGTTGCTGCTAAACGTTTGAGAATCGTGGGAGAAATTCGAGGGTGGGTATCATGAGTTTAAGAAGTTGGGTGAGAGTTTTTGATAACTCACATTGGCGGGCTTAAAAGTCTCTTTCTTGTCCGAACTGCTTGTTAAAACCGTAAATGGTGACTAATTCAAGAAAACATTATGACAGGCAACTCATAGGCAAAAATGCAGCTTTATGCTTATTCTTCTTGTCAAAATGGAAGAATTTCCGCTCTTTTTATACCACAGATATGTTTGAACTTATTTACAGCCATTTTTGCAGAGATGTAGAGACTGTGGTGGGTGCACATAGCAGCATCGTATATTGTGTGCAGGTCCGAATCGGGAATGGTATTAGCACATTGGTTGAGTTGGCGGAAGAGAGCCGCAACTAGGGATGCAGTTTGGTTTAAAGCTGCAAAAATCGGATTTTTGTTGAACGCTTTCTCCACGGAAGGGTATAAAAACAGAATTTCAGCTGTTGTATCGCAAATCGGTTTTCAAAGACGTAGGAATGTACACCTGCAGTCTCCGATGCAAAATATGCACTGTACCTTAGAATCGTCTTTCTCCACCGGAGTCCCACAGCATCACATTCCGTACCTATCAATTGATGTATACATCGATACAAGACTGAAAATGCAAAATGATCTGTTTCACATGCAAATGTCGTTTTTCTTAATGATGCGCATTTTGCAATTAACAGGAGAATGTGCTAAGCAAGTGCGAATACTATTGTCACTCCCACTCACTCCTAATTTGTAGGGATTGAAAACGTCCTTCAAAAACCAGATTTTAGTCTTTTGACGCCAAGAAAGAACGAGAGCTCAGCTACTTCCCAGCCGCACCAGCTCACGGAGATTTCTTTTCTTGGACTGGTTGATGTCAGGATTGCGGAACCAAGTAAGCAGATCCCGCATCAACAGGATTCGCGCAAGGAAATCTTCCGAAGAAGTCATAAGCAAGTAGAGGGGAAACATCAAGTTCAGTGGTAAAGTGGCTCTGCAGCCGAATCTAGATTTGCTTTGCCTCAAATTACCTTCTTGGAATCGTAACAAATTCAGTCACAAGCGTGCTGCGCTATAAGTTCCACGAGTACGTAATCTCGTCTTTCTTTCAATCAACTAATTCTCCCACATACCAACCACATACCTACTACGCGGGGCACATTTAAGGTGACACAAAAGCTCCAGATAGTCAATTTCTAGAAAGCCTTTCACAGAAAATGAAAAGCCGTTTTTTTTTTCAGCGAACCACAGCAGAAATCACACATTCCTCACACATTCACAATCTTCCTACTCACGGGGCTTACATAAGCGGCTCAATAAACACTGGCGGTTCACAACTAAAATACTCAAATAGACAAAAATCGCCCACGACCCGCAAAAACCAAAACTTTTTTTTGCAGACCCCCATTAGAACAGGAGAGTCGCTTCAGCGAGAAGATTCTGCTGATCCAACTCTAGCTCTTGCTGTTCACCGAAAATGTTTTGTAAACGAAAATGTCCTCTTGAGCTGCGCGCCCGCCGCGGGTTGCACAAACATCCATACATCCATCTTCTTATCATCCTACACCCATACATCTCATTGCTTAGCAAGCCATCGTTTTCATGTCTCTTTACGGTGGGGCCATCAGCACTTCGCTTCCTGACGGAGCTATCGACGTTTCCGATTTCCGTCAGATTCCTGATACGCAAGAGGTTTTCCTTTTCGAACAACCCTCCGGTCTAGACCGGTCCGTCATCTTCGATCTTTTAGAGCGAGTTGAAGCTCCAGACTTGGCCCAAGTTGTAGCTGTGCACTTGGACGACATTTTGGACGGACCTGCTGATTATATTGCTCCATTAGAGTCTGCGATTCTGCCGGAATTAGGCGAAGTGCACTCATTCTTGGTCAAGCCGCCTGCGTCGAAGTTGGAGACCGACAATGCGAAATTGTTCACATTTCTCACGTTGATCCGGTTGGAGAAGGTGGGTACGGATGTTGTGATCACAATGAACGTTCCATTGAAGATAGGCGAGGTGACAGAACAGGTTTTTGAGGAGGAGAAGAACGGGGTGACTGAAAGGAGAGACACCGAGCTTTCAGCATGTTACCAGCAGCTCAAGACAATTGCACTCAGCATGAAGGTCAAAGACTGGTCATTGTTTGCATGAGATTGGAATTTGTGGAGGCTTCTCTGGACGGTGTGCATTCTACCGATTGGCCTCCTACCAGCAGACTTTCATTAAAAGACGTTTCCATCAACAGACCTATGATCAACAGACCTATTATCAACAGACTATTATCAACAGATCTAATATCAAGAGATCTAATATCAACAGACCTAATTTAACAGACCTAATTCAACAGACTTTCATCAACAGACGTATCGTCAGTAGACCTAATATCTACAGATATCCTATCAACAGACGTAATTCAACAGATCTACTATCGACAGATTTCCTATCAAGAGATCTCCTATCAACCCACGCCTACAGTAGTATCAAGGCTTGACTATGAACCGCTCCATCATGTTTCCGGAGGATTGCAAAAAAGATCGGAGTTTACAGACCACGTACAGTTACCTCGGTGAAACGGTATCTATACTAGCGTTTTTAGGTTACGGTATCCATACTAGCGTTTTTAGGTCACGGTATCCATACTAGCGTTTTTAGGTCACGGTATCCATATTAGTTGTAGGTAACACAGTGTACCGCGCGAACCTTAGAAATATGGTAACAATTGCATACACAGCCATACTCTGTAGTGAATGCAGTGTCGCGAATTGCACCTGCCACCGCACATTTCACGACATTCCATGAACGAGCAGGGCAGAAAGCACAGCCTAGTAGTCACAGCAAGCAGGTGAGCGGGCAGCTGCAACACGTCCCACCACAAGGGACAGAATGCCACACATGGGGACCCAGGCACCAGCCGTCAAAGCACGTGACACGGCACGTGACACGGCACGTGACGTGCCATCTGCTCCGTTCACCCCGCCGGCACCAAGGCGTTTCGACCGTTTCCAGCCCAACTCCCCCGAGTATCGAAAGCGACAGGAGTTGGCTCAGCGCCGTGTGCCTCCCGCTCCAACCATGGCGCCGCAGCCCTCTCTGTAGGCAACCCATTTTCTGCAAATCCGAGGGCGCGGCCGGAAGTGGCCGCACAAAAACAAGTGGAACCGCACCGTCTCAACTCCACCCACCATGTCGTTGGAAAAGAAGATTCTCCAGTTCTTGAAGGGCCCCAAAAAAGGCGAGACGTACGAGCTCAGAAGCGGGCTTGTGTCGCAGTACAAAAGCGAGCGCAAGGACGCCATCCAGCGCGTGATCCAGGCCATGACCGTGGGCAAAGACGTTTCGGCGCTTTTCCCCGACGTGTTGAAGAACATTGCCACCTACGACTTGGAGCAGAAGAAGTTGGTGTACTTGTACTTGATGAACTACGCCAAGCTGCACCCCGAGTTGTGCATCTTGGCCGTCAACACGTTTGTGCAAGACACAGAGGACCCGAACCCGTTGGTGAAGGCACTTGCAATCCGCACCATGGGCTGTATCCGGGTGGACAGGATGGTGGACTACATGGAGATCCCGTTGCGGCGCACGTTGCTGGACGACAACCCGTACGTGCGCAAGACCGCGGCCATCTGTGTCGCCAAGTTGTTTGACTTGAACCCGGGCATGTGTGTGGAGTACGGGTTCTTGACGGAGTTGAGGCAGCTTCTCGCGGACCCCAACCCGATGGTGGTGGCGAACGCGTTGAGTGCGTTGCTAGAGATCCGCGACATGAACCGTGATCCCCAGTTGTCGGTGTTGGACATCAACAAGGAGACCGTCACCGTGTTGTTGGCGTGCTTGAACGAGTGCACCGAGTGGGGCCGCATCACCATCCTCACCTGCTTGTGCGACTACTCCACCACCTCCCACGATGACGTGTTGCACATTATCGAGCGGTGCATCCCCCAGCTCCAGCACGTGAACCCGTCGGTGGTGCTCGCGGCGATCAAGGTGGTGCTCCACCACGTGGAGGCGGTCACGAACGCGGCGGAGAAGGCGGCGTTCTTGAAAAAATTGTCGGCGCCGTTGGTGTCGTTGGCGCTGCTGCCGATCCCCGAGGCGCAGTACGTCGGCCTCAAGAACATCCGCATCATCTTGGAAAAGTACCCGCAGGTGTTGACCAAGGAGCTCCGGGTGTTCTTCATCAAGTACTCAGACCCGTTGTACCTCAAGCTCGAGAAGTTGGAGATTGCGGTGCGCCTCGCGTCCGACGCCAACAGCGCGTTGTTGTTGGGCGAGTTGAAGGAGTACGCCATGGAGATCGAGCCCATGCTTGTGACCAAGGCGATCCACGCCATTGCCGCAGTGGCCATCAAGCTCACGGCGTCGGTGGTGCACGCGGTCAACACGTTGATATTCCTTGCAGAGCAGCGCGGCGGCGACTTGATTGTCAACGAGTGCGTGGCCATGTTCGCGGCCATCTTGCGCCGGTACCCGGGCAAAAACGACCTCATCACGTTGGTGGTGCCGGTGATCCTGAACCACGCGGCCGAGCTCACGGAAACCGCGGCGTTGGCGGGCTACGTGTTCCTCCTCGGCGAGTACCCCAAGTACTTCTCCGCGTTGCCGCTGAAGTTGCTGCTGCTCGTGGACTCGTTCCTCGACGCAGACCCATCGTTGCAGTTGACCATCCTCACCGCCGTGGTCAAAATCAACTTGGCGGTGCCGGACGCAGGCTGCTCCGGCTTGTTGCAGACGGTGTTGGAGCGCGCCACCACCGACTGCGACAATGCCGACGTCCGCGACAAGGCCTACGTCTACTGGCGGTTGTTGTCGCTGTCCGCGCCCGAGGCCCAGAACAAGGTGATCTTGGCCCGCTTGCCGCCCATCCGCTCGTTGATCGCCACGTTCTCGCCCCAGGTGTTGGACGCGTTGATGCGCGAGTTGTCCACGTTGTCGTCGGTATACCTCAAGCCCGCGGCCACCTTCATCGACGCCGGCGCGGCGCCTGCCGAGCACCGCACGTCGCACGCCCTCAACGACTTGGCCACGTTGGCCAAGCACGAGATCATCAACAACGCCAACAACGAGAACTTGCTCAACTTCGACGACGACGACAACACGCCGTTGGACAAGGGCTCGTCGGCGTTGGACGAGTTGAACGACTTGTTTGCCGTGCCGGTGGTTTCTGCTGAGCAGACGCCGCATGCGGCGGTGCAGTCGTCCACCAACGACATCTTGAGCTTGTTTGACTCGGCGCCCAAGCCGGTGGCAAAGTCTCCCGCCATGGTGTCGGCCCAGCTCGGCGACTTGAAGCTTCTGCCGCCACCCTCCAATCCACAGCCTTCGGGGGATCTCTTGGATCTCCTCTAACATCGTAATAGAATATGCCGAGACGCCCCGTGTAGAGCCCACTGTAGGCTGGAGTCACCGTGCTGCTGCTTCTGTCGCCATCTGCAATTACGGTTGTTGGCTCCACATGTGTGCCGTTATCCTTGCCCGTGGTTTCGTTCATCGAATTCTCACCGTTCTTTACCATTTTTCCTTCGCTCAGCTGGTCCTTCTGCATCGATGTTGCACGCCGCTCTCTCATGTCACCTCTTCGTACGATTTCATTGTCCATCTCGTTCATTTCCCGCTCAATCTATTAACACCTCTTATTTTCTCAACTATCTGAACGCCGAATTGCCCGCTTGAGAACATCAAGCTTCTCCTGTCTCGCCTCGTCCGCTTGCTTTTGCTCGCTCTCGTGCTCGGCAGCCTCCTCGTGCAAGAGCAGGGTAAAGTCATGGCTTTGCACCAATCCCAAAATCTTCGCCTTCACCTCAGCTGTGGTGTTGTTGATTGCGTCAATATCCGCCCGCTTGGCTTCAATCTGTTTCTTCAACAACATGATCAAGCTCTCTCTCGTCTGATGCGGCCTATAAGTGTTCAACAAATGGTTCATGTTGATCAAAATCAACTTCAAGTCCTCAATTTTCACGTAAAATTTGGCCGGCTCCACAGATACCGACCCGACAAGCTCAAGAAAGTTCAACAAGAGTGAGTCTAGTAGTTTATGGAGCTCGTCGATCTTCTGCGACGACGTGATCATTTCATCGTCATCATTATAGAGCTGGCGCCAGCCCAGGGTCTTTAATGACGGAAGTTTGTTTTCAAGCGCCCATAAACTTCCGTATCCTCTATATTGTTCCCCCAGAGGCACTTTGGGCGGAACCTGGAACCGTAGTTCGCCTGGAGGTAGTTCGCCATCATTGGTGTTGTTTTTGGACCATTCGGCAAAACGCTCCACGTTTTCTTTTGTGAAGAATTTATAGTATGGCGGAGGGGGAGGGTAAAGGGAAGATATAAGTTCGTCAGCCATGGCCCTAGGGTTTGAAGAGTCTAGTGCACTCACGGTTGCAGTTGTTTGGGCCAAAGTAAACATCCGTACACCCCGATGTTGGGGACACTGGGGTGTTAGTGATTGAAAACGAGCGAAAGACAACTACATGAGAAATAGAAGAAGAAAAGAAGAGCCAAAGAGGGAACAAAGAAGGATCATTGTTAAATTCGTGACTAGATAAACATATCAACAGAAGAAAGGGCAATCTCCATACTTCAAAGAAATGGCACCTTGAGACATTATAGAAAAAAAGTGATTGAAAAATGGAATTCAAAAGTCCTGCCTATTTATACAACAGCTGCTATCAGCTAGGTACAAAACGGGAAATGGCTGTAAAAACGTATTTTGCAGCATTGGTGAGTCAAGAATATAAAAAGGCGTTGTCAATCCTCACAGCTGCGAAATGGGTTTTGTGTGGATGACCTGCATATTGCCTAACCTCAAGGTTACTAAATCGCACACAAGGAATCACTATAGCTTCAACTGACTAATGAACGAAGAGGACCAAATAGATATCGATAGCCAACCTGGTGCCGAGGTTGAAGAAGTTGAGCAAAAGAAGAAGCAACGGTTTGAGGTTAAGAAATGGACGGCGGTGGCGTTTTGGTCGTGGGACATTGTGGTTGAGACCTGTGCCATTTGCCGGAACCATTTGATGGAACCGTGTATCGAGTGCCAACCCAACAGCATCAACAATTCGTCAGAACAGTGTATTGCCGCGTGGGGTGTGTGCAACCACGCTTTCCACATGCATTGTATTCAGAGATGGCTCAAATCGAGGCCCGTTTGTCCGTTGGACAACAAGGACTGGACGTACCAGAAGTTTGGTACCTAGGTCGAAAACACAGGCCGACACAGGGCAGGATACGAACAGGGTTTATGTTTATACAGTGGTAATGCTATATTCTTATGATCCTTTGTAGGCTTCTCTCACCCATCTATCACATTTACTAACGTCAGCAACCAAATCTCATATATATCACCTTCACGGATCCCGCCATCACGGGCCAGACAACCACGACTTACCTTCTAGCATAGCTGCTCTCTACCTCCTCTCCAACATCTCACTGCCTAGCCCCAATACCTCCAGGACCTAGAAAATGACCCCAACACCACTACCGTCTCGCAGCATCGTTTCAACTCTTCAATACTTTGCTGCATCAGGGGATCCTCCATATCACCTTGAGCCTCTGCAAAGAAAACATACTGCCATCGCGATTGACCTGAGGGACGCGAGTTGATAGATGTGAGATTTACATTGTGATGACGGAAAGAATCCAACGCCTGGCAGAGTGCACCCGGATCGTCATGGTTCAACACGAACATGGTCGATGTGAGAGAAATGGCGGGATTTTCAGATGTACATGACTCGCTTTCATTGGATTCAGGCGAAGCAGGCTTACTGTGGCCGAGAACAAGGAAACGTGTCGTGTTTCCCTTGACATCCTCCACTTCTGCTGCTCTGATTGGTATTTGGTACAAGTCTGCACTTGCCTTCAGACAAATGCACGCCGAAGTGTTTTCTGTGTCTGCGGCTACCATTTGCGCTGCTTGGGAAGTGGAGTTGGTGTCTATCCGGGCGACTCCTGCTGGCAAAGCCCCCAGTTTTAAGAATTTGGTAACCTGGCCCCAGACCTGCGGGTGTGAATACACTTTGGTCACTTTGGAGAGATCGTCCGTATTGGAAAGAAGGTAGTGATGGATAGCAACAAACTGTTCTGCCACCACACGAAAGGTGGCCGGCTGTGAATCCCGCTTGATGAACCAGTCTCGAAGCAAATCGAACGTAAACACAACCAGGCCGTTGGTGGAGTTTTCAAACGGCACAACCGCAAAATCAACTTTTTTGTCATGAAGAAGGTCAAAGCATGCACCGATCGAGGGCTGTGGAGATGCCTGGATATTATTCAGGCCAAACTGCTGCATCACCGCCTACAGGTTAGTCTCTGAGGAGATTTTGACGTCAAAACCGAAGAGAAGCTCGAGATAATGGCTAATGTGGTCACAGAATCGTTGTGTGGAAAAAGATGACTCTTTCATGAAAAACTCTCCACAGCTAAGTTGGACGGCCCAAAACTCTTGGTTTTTCGTATTTCATGATTTTCCAATACGTACTTGATGGGTATACGTTCCCTCTGGCCCAAGAAAGGCCACTTTGGTTGACATTGGGAGGTAAACGTGGTGAACACTGGCTTGCCAACGATAGACGGTATACAACGCCACGGTTCTTCTATGCTGTATACACACCGCTAGGTCAGTGGATACCCAAAACGGCAGCTTGGTTGACAAAAGCTATTGTTCTGCTGACAAACAAAAGGGTCAGAGAAAAAACTGCCCCCTCATTTCGTCAAAGGGCGCCACGAAATGGTACTTTTACTAAAGAGAATTGAACATTCGCGCGTGTGACATTTTTGCACCCAACCCATTGTTCTCCTCGTCAATGGCCAATACACAAAGTTTGTGGGCACAATATATGATGCCCACATGCTTGGCTTGATAATAATTTTGGTAAAAGTGCACCCTACCACATCATGACTTTATCCCGGTTCAATCTACCGGCCAGGACTCATTCTACAGATGAAAGTGACCACCCAGAAGCAGAAACGTGCTACCCACCACCATACACCCAGAGTCTGATGCCATTTCCGCCAGAAAAGAAGCTGCAGAGTACTCTCTTCAGTGCCGAGGTTGTGGCAGCAACAGTGTATGATGACGTGATGAACCCTATGAGCTTTTCCAAAATTGCCCCGCCGATTCCGCTCATGCACCCGGCGTTCTATGACGAATGGTACTACTACTTCAAGCGAAATTTGGCGTGGCACTCAGAGGTGTTCCTGGTATATCTTCTGTCTGACCAAGCACCTCGGCTCATTGGCTCTCGCGACCAAATTCGGCGAGCCCGCTACGAGATCGCCAGAACGTTTAGTACTGCCATCAAGCGCCATCTCGGCCCGGACTACATGGAGTTTTTTTTGGGAAAGACGGTGGATCGCCAGTATGCGGAAAACACAATGAGCGCCAACATGAATGCGCTGAGTCCCGAAACGGGGCTCCGGCGGATTCTCCGGTATAATAAGTTGCGGGACAAAGCCAAAAAGGGTGATATGAGTCCGTACGTGAGCCATTTGATCGCCACGGGCCTGAGTGACGAAGAAGTGTGGCGGCAGGTGATCGAACTTGTGTTGCAGAAGCAGCTCAGTGACCGGAGGCTCTGCATGGTGCAGCAAGAAGTAGAGAAATGTCAGCGTTTGGAGGCACCAATAGTGGACCGGGTGCAGAGCCTACTCGAAAGCCTCAGGCGCCAACGCTTGTTTAGACGGGTGAAGCCGTTCCAGCCGTACTAGCGAAAGCGTGTTTAACCTCTACTGCAGCCAAATTCTAAGAAGCACCAGCCTCTCCAAACCAGGCAAACAAAAGAGGTTAGACACGGTTTACTGAGCGGAAAAACTTGAGTTGCACCAGCACCTAGAGTCGGACGGAAACCAAAACCGCCAACGCCAGATGAACGTACAACCCAAGTCTCAAAACCTACAGTGGATCATCGGTGGCTCTTTATTCTGCTGAGCACAATGACAAATCCACGAGACCAGGGGTACCAAATAATCAAATGCCCGTATTCAACTATAAACACCCTGAAGAAAAAAAATGGAAAATGGATAATGTATTAGTGTTGAATGACTGTTAAATCCGTCCACACATTTAAGCATCCTCGTTGATCAAGCCACGCTCGGAGACGTAGATACCATCCAAGAACTTACGGATATCCTTGTTTCTGACTCTGCAGATTTGTTGGATGTCAGCAGCGTTTTGGGAAACAGCCTCCAAAGAAGAACCGGACAAGACCAATTCGTCCTTGACGTTAGCAGATTGCTCGACAGTGACACCGTCAAAGATCTTCACTTGTCTGACTCTCTTCTCACCCAAGAAGTTTCTGATTTCGACAAACTTTTGTCCGTCAACCTCGACAACGTTGACATTGATTGGGAAATGCGCGTAAACGTATCTCATCTTGTACTTGTAACCCTTGGTGACACCGGTGATCAAGTTGGCAACCAAAGACTTGACGGTTCTCAAGGCAGCGACGTGCTTTCTGTCACCGTTGTGGACAGTGATCTTGATGGCCTTGTTGTCAATCTTCTCGAAAGCAACGTCAATGTGCTTCAAGTCCTTGACCAACTCACCTCTTGGGCCGGTGACCTTGACGGTTCTAGCCTTGATTTGGACGGTGACGCCTTCTGGGATAGCCAAGATTTGATCGGTTTGGATGTACTTCATTGCGGATGATGGAGAGGAAATTTTTTTTTCACGGGCATGGAGGTGGATATATAGTGGGACGGCTGTGGGCAGGAGCGCGAAATTTTTCACGGTGACGGCACGCCCAGGGCTCGCTGTGACTGCTAGTTATGTGCAGGGCAAAATGGTGTGAGGGCATCAGTACATCCGGGCACGGGCAGCCTGTGTGTTACCGAGAGGCACCTCCACGCCATGGTCTATCGATATTTGGCTGCGGTCTTGTTGCACGGTAGTTGGGTTTATGCAGGTCCGTATTCACTGCTCTACCCACTGCTCTACATTAACGGCAAGCTCTGTTTCTGTCATGACGTGTTCTTCCGTGTTTCCGTGTTCAGCTCCTCTTCGTATTTCACCACTCGACACATCTCTTGTCTCTACATGTGCACCTTATTCAACGTACTTTTATGACGATTTAACTGGAGAAATCACTCCTGCTCGTCCAACGTCTGGAACTCCCAGTACGGGGTCGAGCGTGGGAACTGGATGCCGCCCTCCAACAACTTGGTGAAGGCCTTGGAAAAGTCGGAAAAGAAAAGACTCTCGTCGGCCGCGTACTTCTTCACGTACTTGAGGAAAGCCAGGTCCTCCTTCAACGCCATGTCCGTGGGCAACATCATGAACGACTTGGTCTCGTCATCCTCCCACTGCTTGGGGCCGTCCCACTCGCGCACGTGCCACAGCTGCAACAAACGCACGAAAAAGTCGTTGGTGAACATGTTGGGCGAAGGGCCCCAGGGGCCGTCGAAGCCCAGGCGGTCGGTGTGGCACCGGCCCAAGCAGTGGGCACCTATCAACGCCACCATTTCCTGGTCGTTGAAGCCAAGGCGGTTGAACACGTCGCGCACGTGCTGCGCGCCCTGGGTCGCGTCGGGCAACCGCCCCACCGGCGGCTGCTTCAGCGGAGGCTGGTCCACGCGCCCCGCGCGCCACTTGATCTTGGGGCCGCCCGCCTCCTGCACCGCAACCACGCCGCCAAGGGTCCACAAGTCGCCGCGCGACACCCACGGGAACTCGTAGGCAAACTCCGATAAGAAGTCACGTGCAACCTCCAATCCCGCGTTGGCAACGTCGTTGGCCTCGTCCGTGTACACCATAGTGCCGCCAAAGGTGCCGCCAACATTGTCGCGCTTGGAGTACGACCCCGCAGAGTGCCAGGCAAGCCGGGTCAACACGCCAAACCGGCCCGCGCCTTGGTCCGCGTCGTCCTGGTCGCGAACTTTCTCCGCAATCGCGTTGTACAACTTTTGGTACTCCTCCTTGCCCTTCAGAGGTGCAGCCGCCATGTTGAGCGCCGCACCCGCCATGATTGGCTTGGTGGAAGAAGGAGAAGGAGTAGGCTGGTTGTTGTACCAGAGAGCAAACGTGCCTGCAGCAGCAGCGCCCGCAAGCAACCCGTTGAAGCGGAATGCCCTGGTCAGTTTGAGTGCAATTGACATGTTTGTGAGGTTGCAGAATAAGTGGGAGTGGGTAGCGGGGTGACAAATCGCTGGCGTGATATAGGCCAGTTTTGCTCCTGCACGCGCCCGTGTCAATGACAAACGCGCGAGGCTAGACTCTCCGCACCCGCGAGAACGGGGAGATGGGTGCGGTGTTTGTCAGCGTTGGGCCGCGACATGGGGCCGCTGTGATTGTGTCTCATTTGACGTCTGAAAATGTCTCTTACTTGACAAAATGTCTCTACTTGACGTCTGAATGTCTCTTACTTGACAAAATGTCTCTTACTTGGCGTCTGACATGTCCCTCACTTGGCGTCTGACATGTCCCTCACTTGACGTCTGACATGTCTCTGACAAAATGTCTCTCACAAATGTCTCTCACTTGACATCTCAAAATGTCTCTCACTTAGCTCATTTGTGCCCTGATATCTCGCGCGTCTGTCATTTGTGCCCCGTGTGCCCGCTACGGTATCTCTGGCTCTTTTGTCTCTCTCTTCTTCTCCCTTCCCTGATTACCTGAATTCTATGCGGGGTTACGTATGTCATGTCTTGACAGTATAGGCGCGCGCTGATTGGTGGGTTTCAGCCGCTCCCTTACATACTTCTTTTGTATTCGAGCCGATGCCTGTTTCAATATTCCCATGCTTCGATAGCTCGGTGGTTCGAAGTGGCCCCTCGATCTGCTATCGCAAATAAATCTGCTGATGATCCAATCCTATCATTGTCTCTTTGGAACCCATCGCTGGCTGAATTTGCCGCACTGCATGGAACATGCACTAGGGGTCCAGCTTCTTATGCTTACAAACTTCCAACGGTCTGCTTAGTCGCTGGGGATTCACGCTGTGTAACCAGATGATTCACAATTGGCGAATCGAACTTCTATAGACTCTGTAGATTTCGGCCCATATTGCGTTTTCTCCCTGGTCGTTCGGCTCTGAACTCCTTCCCCTCACTAGTTACGCGTTTGTACAAGCCGCTCCTCATTTCCTAAATTAATCCTCCGAGTTGAATGAGCACCAGGAATGCCTAATTGGGTACTAATGAGTATAAGCAAACTTGATGTGTCAGTTTCCTAGTGTGAATTCCCCGGTTCTATGCTAATTCCGAATTCGGGCCCTCAGCCATTAACTTAGGCCACTGTTTCTCCTAGCTCATTCACTTCCCTCCCTGTCTCTACATCATTCTATAGTACAGTTGCATTCATATAAAATTACTCCTTCTCGAGCAAATCGACATATGCCTCGATCGTTTGCGCGTCCTCGTACACCCACGACCCCTCTTCGTTGTATGTCTTGGCGTTAGCACACATAAGTCTGATCGCATCGAGGAACAGGTTGAATGTGTCGAATTTTTCTTGTGCCAAATGCTTACGGATCTGGTTGACCGCAGTAGGTTTCTTGATGAGCTTATAGTAGTCGGGGTAGAGACGCTTGGATGGCAATTTCATGAAAATATCCGCCACACCATGTCCGTCCTTCTCCGACCGAAGCTGAATGATATCATCAAGCACTTGGTTGCACCGCTTCACCAACGGATCTTCACCCTCGCCGACATAGTCATCTACCTTCTCACTGCGGATTCTCTTGGAAGATTCTTCGTCGGCCTCGTCATCGTCGTCATCGTCGTCCTCTTCTGCGACATCACCGTTACCTTCGAGTCTCTTTCTCTTTCTTCTAGCGCGCTTTTCCTCTTTACGCCGGATGGCATCCTCGACGGTGTCGTCATCATCATCCATGGCCATCAACCATTGCTCTTCCGTCAATCCATCATCATACTTCACCTTTTTCTTTTCACGCATCCGACTCAATTCCTTGGTATCTTTCTCGAAGTGGTGGGAAATGTCTTCAGTGAACACCTCGGGCAATTCCTCCTTAGTAATCAACCGGTTCAGGTATCCACCTTGACGGCTCTGGATCTTTTCTTGGATGAGTCTCTCGGTATCCATGTCGGTGAATAGCTTCTTCTCTTCTTCGGAACGCGCCAAAATGTCGTTCAATTCCTCATCGTCCAAAGAGTCGTTTTCGTCATTATCTCTATCACCTTGCTCGGCGTCTAACAATCTCTTCAAAAACTCCTCTTGTTCTTCGGCAGTGGACTTGTTGTCGAACTTACCGGCCTGGATGACCTTACCATCAATATCCAACTTCTGGTGAGCTCTCTCCAAAATGACCTCTTCAACAGAGTCGTTTGTGATCAATCTTAAGATTCTAACCTCATTCTTTTGACCAATTCTGTGGGCTCTATCCTGCGCCTGCAAATCTTGATGTGGGTTCCAATCGGTGTCGAAGATAATAACGGTGTCCGCACTCTGCAAGTTCAAACCCAAACCACCAGCTCTGGTGGACAACAAGAAGCAGAAAATGTCAGATTCTGGCTTGTTAAACGACTTCAACATGTCTTGTCTGTCCTCCGCCTTAGTACCACCATCTAATCTCAAGTACTTCATATCTCTAAGACGCAAAAAGTCCTCAAAAATGTTCATCACAGATGTCATTTGAAAGAAAATCAACACTTTATGTCCCGAGGCCTTGAACTTGGGCAAGATTCTGTCTAACAACTCAAACTTACCGGAAGTTCTCCAAAGCAAATCGTTGGTTAGACGAGTAGAATTCAAAATGTCTTCCACCTCTTCGAAAACAAAAGGATGGTTACAAATCTTTCTCAACTGCATGATCTTGTTGTTCAAGCCCTTAATACCAGACTTGTTGTTAGTGCCAGATGTTTGAGATCCAACAAACAAAGCGTTGTGCTTCAACATTTGCTGATACAAAATATGTTGCAAGCCAGATAAATTACACTTCAACACCTTCTCAACCTTGTCAGGCAAATCCTTCTCCACGTCCTTCTTCAATCTTCTTAACAAGAAAGGTCTCAAAACCTTGTGCAATCTTCTAATGATCAACAAACTTTCTTCTTCGGTCAATTCGATCTTTTCTTGGGAGCCGGTGTTGGCAAAAGGAGTATTGAACCATTCGTCAAAGGACTTGACGGAGTTGAAGATCTTTGGAAGCACGAAGTTTAAAAGTGCCCATAATTCGGGCAAATTGTTTTGCAACGGAGTACCGGTTAAAATCAACCGGTTCTTCGTTCTGTAGTATTGCTTTAAAGTGATGGACAACTTGGACTGGGCGTTCTTCATTCTGTGACCTTCATCGATGATCATGTGCGAGTAGGAGAAACGGGCCAAGATCGGTCTTTCACGAATAATGTACTCGTAGGTGGTCAACATCACCTGGAAGTTACTGGTTCTGATCTCGTACTGCAACTCCTTACGCTGTTGTGGGGAGCCCTTGTACACGATGACCTTGACGCCCGGAGCCCATTTTTCAAACTCCACTGTCCAGTTTGTGATGGTGGACAAAGGCACGATAATCAAGAACTTGTCCTCGTGTTTTTTCTCGATCAAGTAAGTGACTAAAGAAATCGACTGGATGGTCTTACCCAAACCCATCTCATCAGCCAAGATACCGTTCAACTTGTTATTGTACAAAGAAACCATCCATTGCAAACCCTTGATCTGGTACTCCTTCAACTGGCCGCCCACTAAGAGCTTGGGTTGTTCCTTGACTTCTTCCTTGATTCTATGGGCCACCTGGTAGTAGTCGATTTTCTCTCTGAGCTCGTCGGCATCTTCGGATTCTTCGGTTGGGGCTTCATCGTCGGCCTCTTGCTGCTGGAGCTTGACGGCCTTGGCCAAGGAGTCCAAGAAACTGTTTGTCTGTTTCAACAAGTGGGTGATTCTGTGGTCCTTGGTCTGGTCCAACAACTTGATGTACGCCTCCTCGTCGTTGGCCTTCAACGCCTGCAAACGCTGCTTGGCGGTTTTCTCCAACTTTTTGGACTCCTCCTTCTCTGTGTTGAGGTGGAAGTTGTTGACAAAACGCGTCAAGGTGTTGCGCTTGTTGGCGCGCGAGAGGATGGCGTCCAGGTGGAGCTTGGAGTTGTCCAACATCTGCTCGATCTTGAGCACGTGCAACTCGTGCTGTTTGGCCTGTTCTTCCAACCTGAACTTGTCCTCCAACTGCAGCGCTAGGAGGTGCGGGTCTGGCTGGTCCACTTTTTCGCGGATGTACAAGCCTCTTCTGCCCTGCAACGACAATGGGTTGTTGCACAACTCGGGCAGGTCATAGTAGGACGTCAACGCCACCTTGCGGAGAAAGTTGTTTTTGAGAAACTTCTGCACCGCCAACACCTGGAGCGACTTCAACTCTATCAACGCGTTGATCTTCAACTCGTCCACCTTGTCTTCTCCAGAAAGCGAGAAAGTGCCCAAGTTGGCGGGTAAGCTCTCCAACTCCGCGAGACGCGCACCGATCTTGTTGGAGACAATGTGCTCCGCGTAGTAGTTGCCCACGGCCGCCGGGCCGGCAACAGACGGCAACGAGAGCCCTGCGGCTTTGGCGCGGACCAAAAAGTCGCCCTGGTCGCGCACAAGCGCGAAGTGGTCGGAAATGATGGTGTCGGCAATGTCTGCCGCGGACAGAGTGACTGTGGCCGCGTCGGAAACGCCCTCGTACTGCTGCTGCAACGGAGGCGGCAAGTCCATGTCACGGGCCAACATCTGCAACCCGGCAATCTGTTTTTCGAGCAACGCCATGTCGGCAGGGTCGGCGGAGGCGGCCAGCAATTGCTGGGCCATGGCGGCGCCCACCTGCTCCTCGTCGCGGATGTACTGGTCGTAGGCGGCGCTCACGTGCGCCAAACACTTCTCCAACTGGGCTTTTTCGTCGGCGTACGGATCCACAAACGGCAGGGTGGCGGGCACACTAGCGGCACCGTACGGATCCGAAAGCCGCGAGAAGGACTCGTGTTTTTCTCGAGCGTCGGCCGCGAGCCGCACCAACTGCTGGTACCGTAATAGAATGTCGTCCAAGTCTTTTTTGGATTTGGGGAACGGCACGGGCTTGGCGGGCTCGCGGGCGGAGCCGTTGGGCACGGAATTGGGAGGCAGCGGCATTGCGGACTCGTAGGAAATTCCGTTCATGGCGGAGGCTGCAAACGTGGCGGAGGTGAGGTGCTATTGGGTTAGGCGCCTGGTGTGTTCAGGGGTTGGGTGGGCGAACACGCAATGGGGGAGAACAGGAAAAGAAAAAAGACGCGACACCACGGAAGGTAGATGTGGGTGCGAATTTTGTGTGTGTGTGTGTGGTGGTAGCGCCCGCTGTGGTTAGTGAGAAGTGTTTTGGCCAAAGATGTGTTTGAAGGAAGATTTTTGGAGAAAAAACCGTGGGTGCGCGTTGTCGGCGCGACATTCGCGGGAGCGACATTGGGGGCCGACATTCGCGGGAGCGACATTGGGGCCGACATGGGCGCCGGTGCGACATTTTGTGGGCGGAGGACGCGGGCGACGATGGCGCTGACGGCGCTGACGACGCTGACGGCGCTGACGGCGGCCCGGACGCTGGCCGGTTGGGGCAGCCAGGTGGCCCGTGACTTGCTCCTTCTAGACAAAGGTACTGGGTGTGCGATGCAGGATATACGGTGCTGATCTGTGTGCAGGGCTTTGCCCTGGGGGTGAGGTGTTTGGGCCAACTAGCGGATCCGGCCGGGTTAGAGCGGTATACTTGGGGACGCTGCATCAGCCCAGACCACTCGCTGTCTCTTGGTCGCTTCTTCCCATCGGGCTCCGTGCCCATGTGTCCTTTTCCCTGTTCCTGATCCACCTCCTCCGCGCACGCTCACGTGATGCACCACCTCACATGGTTTTCTCTCGTGTGGAATTTCTCTCCACCACATGTTTGCCTTGAAAAGTATTGGTATTCACGCGAGAACGGCCCAGAGCCTCAGAGGCTCTGTTCGCTTCAACTCATCGAAGCCCACCATGAACTGGGTCGACTTTTTCCAGTTGAAGAAGCAGAACACCAGAGTCAATGTCGCCAGTTCCTGCTTCACCGGGTTTTTGGGTGCGTTTGCCACCTTGACCTACTTGGGAAACGTGGAAATCGACGTGGAAAAACCGATCATGGGCATTGATCCGTTTATGGTCATGGGAGGTGCCGTGATTTTGGGTGGTGTGGCCGGATATCTTGTGGGCCCATCTTTGGGAAATGTCTTGTTCAAACTCAAAAACAGAGCGGTGTTGCAGCAGTTTGCGGCCAAGGACAAGGTGTTTTTGCAGAGAATCAAGCACAACAGAGTTGACCCTTCGTCGCAGTCGTTCTCGAACCCGGTTCCAGACTACTATGGAGAGAGAATTTACTCTTTAGAGAGCTACAAGCAGTGGTTGAGAGACTGCAATGCGTTCCGGAGAAAGTCCAAGGAGTTCCTTTAGTTACGTGTACATATGGAAGGGATCTATTCAGAGCAGGATGTAGACTCCTATTGGTGGCTGAAATGGCCTTCGGATGGGTTGCAGACTAGGTGATTTCATATGGGCTAATGCCTAAGGTATTAGGAGTGGCTCTTGACTTGGAGTCGTCTTCTGGTACTTCGTTGAATCATCTTTCAGTAACTCATAGCCTTTTTCTCTCCCTTCTCTACCGTCTGAAATACGGACCGAGCACAATATTCTCTGCTATTTCCACATGCTTCAACTTGAGGCCAATTTTTGATCGCTCATGAGATTGCCATCCACTTAGTTCGATGTCAGTACCCGTTTAGTATGGCAATGATCAATTTGCTGCCATTTACAACACCAAACGCACCTCCCGGAGTGATCACTATTGGATAATTAGACACAAATGGCCCAAAATAATGCGATGGTTATTGCACCCATATCGCTTCCTTCCCACTCTTTACCAATACAAACTTCTCTTCTGCCACTGTCGTCTCAGTTTGTTCAACTGCAAACAAATTTACAATCTTCATTCGTTCCCGTGCTGGTTTGAGACCCAATAGGCTATGTGATAGTTAAGTGTATTGGAAGCCAAACCAAGAGTCAATCAGACCATTGGAGTGGGTCATTTATTCAAATTTCATTTACATTTTGTTTGGATTCATTTACATTCTAGATTCACCTTTTGTTTAGATTCACATTTTGTTTAGATTCACAATTCGTTTAGATTCATTCATACTTTCTTGGATTCATTTACATTTTGTTTAGATTCACATTTTGTTTGGATTCACATTTTGTTTGGATTCATTTACATTCTAGATTCACCTTTTGTTTAGATTCACATTTTGTTTAGATTCACAATTCGTTTAGATTCATTCATACTTTCTTGGATTCATTTACATTTTGTTTAGATTCACATTTTGTTTGGATTCACATTTTGTTTGGATTCATTTACATTCTAGATTCACCTTTTGTTTAGATTCACATTTTGTTTAGATTCACATTTTGTTTAGATTCACAATTCGTTTAGATTCATTCATACTTTCTTGGATTCATTTACATTTTGTTTAGATTCACATTTTGTTTGGATTCACATTTTGTTTGGATTCACATTTTGTTTGGATTCACATTTTGTTTGGGTTCATTTACATTTTAGATTCACATTTTGTTTACATTCACATTTTGTTAGGGTTCATTTATCTTCTGTTTGAATTCATTCACATTTTTTATTTGCATTCCACAAAATGTGTTCAGTTTCACTCTGACTCGCTGTCTCACTCTGACGTCACTCCCATTCTCTCAATTCCCCAATTTTCAAATCTTTGATTTCGCAGTCTCAGAATGTCTGATTAGGCCCTGGTTGAGATGTCAGATCACGGTAACGCCATGCCCCAGAACATCCGGTATATGGAGGCCTGCACACGCCCCATTGCACGGCATTCGAGCGGAGACGACGCAGCAATTTCCAAGAGAAAACAGGCGAAACAAGAAGGAGGAGCAGAGGAAAGGGGAAGCACAAAGAGCGGAGAAGAGGAGTGAAAGCAAACGTGAATGTAGCTGATTGGCTCCGTCTCTGACGTAGCGGAGAACGCAACAATAAGTGAAAAAAACTTAACCAAACACTGTCTTCTCTGCACCACAACGGAGCCCGGAGAAACCTGCATATAGTGGTATTCTTCCGGTGGTGGAGTCATGCTCCAGCGGCCCAGGCGAGAGCAGGAGCGACACGTGTGACACGGGCTCAGCCGTGGGGACCGCAGGGTCTGGTCCGGCGCCGGCAACCGTTGGGGTGGGCGAAGGACCGACTCCCGGGGGCACTGGTCCTGTGTGCAGTCCGGCAAATAACCGGGACCCCATTGGCTCGACCCGCTCCAGCGGCAATTACCCCAGGGACGGGAGTCGCAGCACCCCAGTGTGGGGCCCGCTTCACTGTAGCACCCCCAAAACCCCCATACCCCATCTGCCGTCACTCGTGTCAGCCCTCGGAAACCCCGGGGCCATCGGAAGTAGATCCGGACAAATCGCAGGCGGCCAAAAATGTCGCGCCGTATAAGAAGGACAGCCACGCCCAGGTGCCGGTCGCAAGGAATTTTGCTCTGATCTCCTCCTCCATCACCAACCATGCTTAGAGCAGTCAGAGCCCATGTGCCCCGCACCCGGGCCCACAGAGCGCTTTTAGCGTCCTCAATGTCGCAAAAAACTTTTGCCCGCCCGTTTGCCTCCGACTCGTTTCTCCAGTCCAACTCCTCCAACTACGTGGAGGACATGTACCAGGCGTGGCGCAAAGACCCATCCTCGGTCCATGTTTCGTGGAACTCGTACTTCAAAAACCTCGATTCGGGCGCGGCTCCATCCGCGGCCTTTGTCGCGCCTCCCACCTTGGTGCCTACTCCTGCGGGCGGTGCGGGTGTCGGGTTTATTCCGGGGGCCCAGCCTCACTCGGAGGACGTGGTGACCCACTTGAAGGTCCAGCTTCTTGTGAGAGCATACCAGGTGCGCGGCCACCAAAAGGCCAAGATTGACCCATTGGGCATTCTGTACGGAAGCAACGCCACCGTGCCCAAGGAGTTGACGTTGGAACACTATGGCTTCACCGAGGCGGACTTGAGCAAGCCCATCACCCTCGGTCCGGGCATCTTGCCCCGCTTCGTCCAGGACGGCAAGGAGACCTTGACGTTGAAGGAGATTGTCGACACGTGCGAGAAGTTGTACTGCTCGCTGTACGGTATCGAGTACATCCACATTCCGTCCAAGAGCCAGTGTGACTGGTTGAGAGAACGGATTGAGATCCCCGAGCCTTTCAAGTACTCGGTCGACCAAAAGAGACAGATCTTGGACCGTTTGATCTGGGCGTGTCTGTTTGAGTCGTTTTTGGCGACCAAGTTCCCCAACGACAAGCGTTTCGGTCTTGAAGGTGCCGAGGCCGTCGTTCCCGGCATGAAGGCGTTGATCGACACCTCGGTCGAGCACGGAATCGAGGACGTGGTCATCGGTATGCCCCACAGAGGAAGATTGAACATGTTGTCCAACGTGGTGCGTAAGCCCAACGAGTCCATCTTCTCCGAGTTCACCGGCTCCAAGGAGTTTGACGAGGGCAGCGGTGACGTCAAGTACCACTTGGGTATGAACTACAAGAGACCCACCACTTCCGGCAAGCACGTGAACTTGTCGCTTGTGGCCAACCCCTCCCATTTGGAGGCCGAGGACGGTGTGGTTTTGGGTAAGACCAGAGCCATCCAGCAGTACAAGAACGACATTGGCGAGTACAAGAAGGCCATGCCAATCTTGTTGCACGGTGACGCCGCCTTCTCTGCCCAAGGTGTGGTGTACGAAACCATGGGTTTCGCCTCCTTGCCTGCCTACTCCACCGGAGGTACGGTCCACATCATCATCAACAACCAGATTGGTTTCACCACCGACCCCCGTTTTGCCAGATCGACTTTGTACCCATCTGACATTGCCAAGTCCATCAACGCGCCAATCTTCCACGTCAACGCCGACGACATTGAGGCGGTCACTTTCGTGTTCAACTTGGCGGCCGAATGGAGAGCCACGTTCCACTCCGATGTGATCATCGACGTTGTGGGCTACAGAAAGCACGGCCACAACGAAACCGACCAGCCAGCGTTCACTCAGCCGCTCATGTACCAAAAGATTGCGGAGAAGTCTTCGGTGCTCAACTACTACACCAGCAAGTTGGTGGAGGAGGGCACCTTCACCAAGGAGGATGTCGATGAGCACAAGAAGTGGGTGTGGAACCTCTTGGAGGAGTCATTTGCCAAGTCCAAGGAGTACCAGCCCACCTCCAGAGAGTGGTTGACCACGCCCTGGGAGGACTTCAAGTCGCCCAAGGAGTTGGCGTCCGAGGTGTTGCCCCACCTTCCTACCGCGGTCGATGTCGACACGTTGAAGAAGATTGGTAAGGACATCTCCGAGGCCCCCAAGGGCTTCGAGGTGCACAGAAACTTGAAGCGTATCTTGAACGCGAGAAACAAAGCCGTCGAGTCCGGCGAAGGTATCGACTGGGCCACCGGTGAGGCTTTGGCGTTTGGCTCTTTGGCGTTGGAAGGTTACCACGTCAGAGTGTCGGGCCAAGATGTCGAGAGAGGTACCTTCTCCCAGCGTCACGCGGTGTTGCACGACCAAAAGTCCGAGAAGGTCTACACTCCTTTGCAGCACTTGTCTGAGGACCAGGGTGCGTTCACCATCTCCAACTCGTCCTTGTCTGAGTACGGTGTCATGGGTTTCGAATACGGTTACTCCTTGTTCTCTCCTGACGCCTACGTGCAATGGGAAGCCCAGTTTGGTGACTTTGCTAACACTGCGCAGGTGATTATCGACCAGTTCATTGCTGGTGCCGAGTCTAAGTGGAAGCAGAGATCCGGTATTGTGTTGTCGTTGCCTCACGGTTACGACGGTCAAGGTCCAGAGCACTCTTCTGGTAGAATCGAGAGATACTTGCAAATGTGCAACGAAGACCAGCGTTTCTTCCCATCGCCAGAAAAACTTGAAAGACAGCACCAGGACTGCAACATGCAAGTGGCATACCCAACCACCCCTGCCAACTTGTTCCATTTGTTGCGTCGTCAAATGCACAGACAATTCAGAAAGCCATTGGTTCTTTTCTTCTCCAAGTCTTTGTTGAGACACCCATTGGCCAGATCTGAGTTGGCCGAGTTCACCGGCGAGTCCCACTTTGAGTGGATCATCGATGACAAGGAGTTGGGCAAGACCATCAATGAGAAGGCCGGCATCAAGCGTGTCGTTCTCTGTTCCGGTCAAGTCTTCACCGCCTTGCACAAGAAGCGTGCTGCTCTTGGCGACAAGGAGACTGCTATCCTCAGAATTGAGCAAATGCATCCATTCCCATTCGCCCAATTGCGCGACACCTTGAACAGCTACCCTGCTGTCGAGGACTTGGTTTGGTGTCAAGAGGAACCATTGAACATGGGTTCCTTCTCCTACGTTTCTCCACGTGTGGGCACCACCTTGGCTGAAACTGACGCATACAAGGGCTTGACCCTCCGTTACGCCGGTAGAGACCCATCTGCATCTGTTGCTGCTGGTTCGAAGGCCATGCATACCGCTGAGGAGGAAGCGTTCTTGAACGAAACCTTCCAGGTGTAGAACTGTATCTTTGTCTATTCTTATTAAATTATTTGCGTTACATGTGTAGACTGTGCCCTCCACCTTAAAAAGCGGGCTGTTTCCCTATCACTGAAAGCTGCGGAGGCCAACCGTTGCAAGCGTCATGGTTCACTTTACACTGGCTAGCACAGTCTTCTGCTTCGTGAGGAAGACTGATTCTGCCGATAGATCGATTCTGTAACTGAAATTCGTTCATTCCGCACCATATATAACATAAATCACGCTCACTTTGCCTCCGCCAACTTCACAAACACGTCAATCGTCTCTCTCACAGAGGTTTCAATAGGAACCCACTCGATTCCAGAAAGCCTGGTGGTGGCTTCGTTGTTCAACTGTACGCTCTTTTTCGCTGCCTCAGCAGTACTTCCCGGAGTTCCCGTGGGCAAGTCCGCACAAAGCTGTGGGTAGTGTTTTCTCGCAATGTCCAACACAAGCTGCGCGTCCCAGTACTGGTTGGTGGCCAACAACCTCTTGCCCGCAAGCTTTTCGTTCTCGAAAGCGGCAATGTGGATCCGAGCCACATCTCCCACATCAACAGCGGGGCCTCCGAACGTCAACAAATCCTTCTCGTCTTTGGCCAAAAGGGTGTCTCTGATCCATGCTCCGGTAGACACGAACGAGTTGAGGCCCTCGTCTGTGAATGCAGGGGGCCCCATGACAATTGAGGGGTTCACGGTGGTCAAGGTGAAGCCGGGCTTTTCCTTCTCGACAAAGTCCCACGCCGCCTTTTCGGCAAACTTCTTGGACCCCGGATAGCCCTGGCCAGGCACTGTGATGGCTTCTTCGTAGGTAACCGGGTTCCACAGGGTCTCGTCAACGTTCTTGCTGGGCTTGTCGGAGAAAAATTGCGCCATGGTCACCACCGACGATGTGAGAACAAACTTCTTGATATTCTTCCCGTACTTGTGTGCTGCGGTCAACGCACTAAGAGTACCAGCCTTGGCAGGCTTCAATAATTCATTTTCCGGGTCTGTGGAAGCCAACGCCACCGGCGAGGCGGTGTGCAAGAAAACAGATATTTCTGGGTGCTTCTTCAAAGTTTCGTCGAAGGCATCCTCGTTAGAAAGAGAAGTAACAATTTCGTAGGAGAAGTTTGCACCCAATTGCGCCTTGAGGGTATCGCCTTTCGCTGCAGAACGCACGGTTCCAACCACGTGATATCCTTTTTCAATGAGGTGCTTCGTCACTTGTGCACCAACGTAGCCGTTTGCACCGGAAACTAAAACAGTAGTCATTTTTGATTGTTGGGGGAGGAGAGTGTAATTGAGGGTTTGGTTGAATGGTGGGGAGAAATGTCGGAATCAGTTCTTTATTTATGTTCTCCAAGTTGAGGACGCAGCGTGAGGCGGTGTGTCAGCAACTTCCCGATTGGGATTAAGTCCATGCTTGGGTGCTGACTAAAGCAACTTGTGGTTGTCGAATCTTTATTTTTCCATGGACAATGCAGCCCCTGACATGTGAAACAGACGGTCAATGGGTGGCAATTTTCCATCTAGAGGGTTCTCCTCTTGCGTCAGTATTTGTCGATGGGGAAATTTTCTGAATATTCATAAACATGGCGAAATGGTGAACAACTGCAAATGTGTTACAATTGACAGGAAAAATCAGCAACAAACAGGACTGACACATGGCTCCCCCAGCTGAGGTGACACCCTGTGATCTACTTCGGCATATGCTCGCCTTTCTAGTATTTTTCAGTTATGATGGTTTTGGGTCTATCGGAGGTCAACAAATGGATATCGCGGATGTGGCCACAAAATTAACTCCGCAACCGAAAAACACTACGTCAACCAACAACATCTATAGTCTTACATAACCATCCATCGGTTTCTGTATTGAGTACAATTTCTACTACTGATAGGATAACTCTATTGTCATCCACATCCAGACGTCCAAATCCATCCACACAATTCAACTTAACAAAGACGAGTGCGATTTCGGCCACACTCTGCGATTAACTCTGTCCATAACTTGGGGTGTCCCTATTAAACTACCTAGCATCACGTACCCCACCTAGCATCACGTACCCCACCTAGAATCTACCCAGAATTACATAGAATCTACGCAAGACGGAATATTGAATTTCTTTAACTCTGAATACATGTAATTTTTAATCCACATTCGAGGTTCCTGCATTCTTCCAATGTACTCTCTGTTCGAAGTTTCTCAGTCAGTGGTGTCAACCGTTGTGCAGGAACATCAGCTTAACTCCGTTTAGTCGTAATCACATCTAACTCTGCATGACTATATAATTGGATGTAGTTTCTATGTTTCTATGGCACTCTCTCTAGCGAAGAAAAAATAGTATGTATACTTTAGTACCTCAGCTTTTATAGTGTAATGTTCTCTGCTATCACGTGAACCAGCGTACATTGTTTGCAGGATAATCTGCACTCTAGCGCTCTCCACAGATGCGCCGGCATATTCGGAACTCCACAATCGCAATGCAATCGCCTTTGTGGTACAAGTCCCAACAGCGGTTGAAGTTGGGCGATGTGTGTCGTTACATTGTGGAATATACCACTGATAACCCGGAGGAAACAATTTATCTCCGGGTCAAAAACTCGGAGAAATCCGGATTGCGCCCAGTGAACATGCTCATTGGCCCACTAGTACTCTACTGCCATGTGGTGCCGTGCCAGTATGATCAGCATCTACGATTTCTGCCAGAAAAACCAAAAGAAAACCGAGAAGTTTGTTTCCGGAACACTTTGGCTGCTGGTCAGACCTTCAATGTCAAGCTTGAATTGAACGAGAATAGTTTGTATTCTACCAACGCAAACGGCACAAAAACTTATCAGTGGGAGTGTCAGATGACTTCCCAAATTTTGATCAATCTCCGGCTGCTGGTTTCATTTTTGATGGCTGTCGGCAGTGATCTTCAGCTTATGCGGCGTGCAACAAGGTCGCTTTTCACTTCCATATCAAAGGGAGACTTTTCGGGCCCAGACACACAGACGACAGAATGGGAAACCCTGACCCGTTCAGGGCTTTCCGTGAAGTTGCAGAAAACAGACGATCTCTGGCTGATGGAACCCAAGAATAAAGAAGCTCCAGTCCACTTGGTGATAATAACCCACGGAATCTTCTCCAATCTCACTGCTGATATGCTCTATGTGCGGGATGCGATTGCAAACACAGCAGAAAATGTGATTGTGACTGGCTTCCGAGGTAACGCAGGCCGCACAGAAAAGGGAGTCCACCGGTTGGGGCTTAACGTATCTAATTTCGTGTCTGACACGATTGACGAGCTTCAGGATCAGTATACCGTGGGAAGTATTTCTTTTGTGGCGCATTCTTTGGGAGGACCGGTACAGCTTTATGCGCTAAAGCATCTTCTTCTGGTTAAAGGAACTGACTACTTTGACCAGCGGAACATCCGCCTCCGCAACTTTGTTTGTTTGGCCAGCCCTATGCTTGGAGTCCTTTCGGAAATGAGCCTTTGGATCCTGTGGTTTTTGGATTTGGGTACACTAGGCAAAACCGGCCGGGACTTGACGTTGCTGAAGAAGACCCCACGCTATCTCCGTCACTTGTCGCAGCAGAAACGAGACCTGTTTCGGCCAATATTGGAAACGCTTCCGGATGAGCCGATGAGAACACTTTTGGCACAATTTGACCAGAGAGTGGTGTATGCGAACGCGGTGCATGATGGAATTGTCCCGCTACGCACCAGTGCGTTGCTTTATTTGGACTGGGTGGCGTTGGGAGATGTGAATACGATGAGAGAGCAGCCATTGGGGGAACAGAAGGCGAAGAAAACCAAACCAGAAGATAGCAAACAAGAGAGACAAGAAGCAACTCCAGAAACACTCTCTTCTGAAGTTCATAGCTGTCTGAGTGAAGTGGACTCCAGATGTCAGAGCGGAAGTCATTCTGACATTGGCCGCAGTCACTCGAATCACAGTGAGATTCATTCTAATAACGGCGTGGGAGAAATCCCAGCAGACGCACCTTCAGACATCAAAAGTAACTTCGAGAGGCTCTTTGCTTCTCTATTCAGCAGCGACAACAACGAGCAAGGAAACGGCCAGCTCGAACCCAGAAAAACCCGCAGAATCAAAAACAAAGTTCGCAAGTACGCTCGGATCTCTGCAAAAGGCAGCGATACCAAGTTGGCATCGGAATCGCCCGAAAAAGAGAGTTCCGAGTCGTACTCAGATGACGTCAAGTCGCTCAACATTCCACCGAAAGCGTCTGCGTTGGAATCTGTTCTCAACACATTGATCTGTCCTATTCCCTCAGAGGACTACATCACCACCCCGGAAAGCCGGCCCCTGGTGATTTTCCACGACAAGTATTACCATTTTGACCATGCACCGGACCATGAAAATCACATCAAGGGTCTCAAGAAACTTCTTCACTTCACCGACTGGAAAATCGAAAAACAGGTGCGGATCGCACGCAAGTATCATGCGCCACAATTGAGTTGGCGAAAAGTGTTGACGTGTCTTCCTCCAGACGCGCACAACAATATTGTGGTGCGGCGGCGATTTGCAAATGGCTACGGATGGGGAGTTATCGATCATTTGGCAAACGAGGTTTTTGCGGAAAAAGTGAGGGCGAAAATGTGAAGCCAGAAGAGTCTAGACGTGGCCAAGAGAAGTGAGAGATGAAGACTGATTGGTAATAGAGGCCGACAATAGAGCCCAACAGGATTCCATAGGATTCAAGCGCAACAATGGAATTCGAAAATTACCGATGATCTTGAGAATCAGCCAATCGACTGCATTCAACGGAGAATGAATTGGCTCCAGAATCCACACAGCCTTGATTGTCTGAATTTATCCAGAGGTTATTTTGAGCCAATAAAAGTCATTTTTCCATTTGAATCTTCCACCAGCACACCATTCAGGACAGTATACATGCCAACTGCAACTCCACCAGAGCCCAAACCAGCTGTACAGTTTCTGTCAATTACTTGTCGACGTGCCAAGGTTAATAGCCCCGTAGCGCACGCTGACTTCGATCTGCATGCAGTACAGACGCCCGCTTAGATAAGGCGCTGATAAGAGATCCGCGCACGTGGATGTTCCAGATATCTCCCTTGGCTCTGGATTGTTTACTCGTAACCGATCTCACACTTTTCTTCTTTGCAATTTCCTAGGGTACATCTGGTTCTGCCCCATCCCCCCTATATATTGATCCTGTTCGTGCCGGATTCTCATCACCACTTCCTGAAGTTTCTATTTCGAAACACTTTCCGTTTACACGCCGACTCTTGGAATTGCCACCCCCATTGCGCTTCTCTTAGTGCAATCCACGCCTTCAGTCCCATATCCACAGCTCTTTAGTTTCTGCAACTCTTTAGTTCCCCCAATTCTCCGTTTCTCCGAATCCTGGCTCTTGCATGACCCAAGATGTTCTTCGTTTTATTGTCGTGGGCGCCGGCCTCATTGGTCCCCGCCACGCACAACACGTTTTGAAACGCGACGACTGTTCGCTTTTTGCCATTATCGATCGGCTGGAGAAAGGTCCGGGTGTGGCTGCAAAGCTCAACACTTTGCACTTTCCGACCTTGGACGACATGTTCACTTTTTGCAGCGCGTACAACGTGCCGCTTCCCGACGCAGCAATCGTGGCGACGCCAAACCATACCCACACGCAAATCGGCATGCAGTTGGCGGCGCACGGCGTGCACCTTTTGATTGAAAAGCCTATGGCAGCCACGGTCGAGGACTGCAGGGCCTTACTCGACTTTTGCAGCCTACTGCAGGTGAAGCTTTTGATTGGTCACCACCGTCGGTTCAACCCGTACATTGCAGCCACAAAGGCCAACCTCGACCGCATTGGTAAGCCGGTGGCGGTTCAAGGGGTATGGGCGTTGCGCAAAAATGACGCCTATTTTGCCGAAAAGGCTTGGCGCCGCTCGGTGCATCAGGGTGGAGGCACCATGTTGATCAATCTCATTCACGACTTGGACTTGTTGCAGTACCTTCTCGGCCCGGTGCTGCGGGTATACGCAGAAGTTTTACCCCGCCAAAGACCCGCAGAGGGGCCTGCAAACCATGTGGACGAGGGCGCGGCGCTCACGCTCCGGTTTGCCAACGGCTGCTGCGGAACGTTTCTCTGTTCCGACAATGTCACATCGCCCTTCAGTTTCGAGGCTGGCACCGGCGAAAATCCTCTTGTTCCGCAAAACTTGTCGGCGGCCGGCTTCTACCGTATTTTTGGCAGCCACGGTACGCTTCTGGTACCAGATTTGACGTTGTACCACCAGAACGGGCTTGTGGATAAGTCGTGGTGGGAGCCGGTGCAGGCAGAGCAGCTTCTGTTGCTCCACGAGGTACACCACGAGGAGGAGAACGGGATGGCCACTCCTCCATCGTCATATAGCAGAGAACTGCCTATGCCATTGGGAAAAAAACGTGTCCCCGAGCCGTTTGACCTTCAGTTGGACCACTTCGTGAACTTAATTCGTGGCGAAGAGACAGAGATCAAGTGTTCGGGCGAAGACGCGATCCGTGCGTTGCTTTGCATTGAGGCGGTGGTGAAGAGTATCGAGACAGGCATGCCGCAGATGGTGGCGCCAATGATGTGATTATTAAGTGGAATATGTATTTGTCGCTGGCCAGACAAAGCTGATGAATAATGAAGAAAACAAGTATTACCTAGTTACGGTAGAGACTCTTCTCTCATCTCTATTCAATCTTCTGCTTGGAGTACCTGGCACTGATCTGAGCAAAAACCTCTGTTAGCTTGAATTTTCTCACAAGTCCACGCTCAACAATGAAACGAGGACACCACCACAACAAATAACCCAAAAACAGCGCTAAACGCCCGCGGTACACATTGAGTTTTCCTTCAATTCCCACTTTTTCAAAGTCATTCACTACCTTATACGCATACGCTTCGGCCAGAATCGGCATGTTCCGCGCCGCCATCTGCTTCCGTTCAATCATTGCCTGTTCAATTCCCGGAACACAGTACAAGGAGGTGTCAGGCAAGTCACGCGTGTCTGCAATATTTGTTTTCACTCCGCCAGTGACGAAATTGATCACCTTGACCCCGAAAGGCTTCAACTCCAACCGCAACGTTGCGGCGTACAGATGGATGGCCGCTTTGGTCGCGGAATAAATGCTGGAAAACGGAAATGGCACCATACCGCTCACAGATCCAGTAAATCCGACAGTTCCCTTGGCATTGATCAAAAGTGGAGCAAACTCGCGGGTCATTCTCACCGGGCCAAACACATTGACCTGGAAACACCGTTCAAACGCTTCGTCAGTCACATCAGTGGCAGGCAAGGTACACGATTGTCCTGCATTGTTGAACAAGACATCGAGATACCCGTCAGTGTTGGCTTTGACCAAGGAAACTGCTTCCTGGACGCTTTTCAACGAAGTGACATCACACAGAAAGACGGTGATGCCGTGTTGCTTCAATGGTTCCATGGGCTCCAAGCGGCGGGCACAAGCAAATGTCTTGTAGCCTCTTTTGGAAAATTCCAAAGCGGTAGCATATCCGATACCTGAGGAGGCGCCGGTGACGAGAGCGGTTTTCTGACGGGTCATGGAGGAAGAATGTGAAGCAGATAACGCGGGGAATCATGTGAAACCAGTACCCTCCTGAGGCCGAAGGTCGTGCGTTGTGCAGGAGGGTTCGTAACTGGGTCGGTGTCTGGAGTTATTGCTGGAGTTAGAACGGTGCTCGACCTGCTGAAGACGCCAGCACGTCTCTTGGTAGGGCACGTTGAGCAAATCCAAGTAAATCAATGCAGCGTTTAGACTCGTAAGAAAAGTGCAACGACCAACTGGTTCTACTCTTTATTGGTAGAGATTTACAGAAACAGAAACCGCCGAAGCACCAAATCGGTTCTGGTATTATTGAAAATGGATCCAAGCAAATTTTTCGCCACGTCATTTGCAATAGTAGGTGAAATGTCTGCTGCTCTCTCAGAATGTCTCACCATGTCTCAAATCTACATAGGCCTTGATTTGCAGCCATTTCAATTTCTCTTGCAACAACTTCCATATTTCTGTCTCCTTCCTTATCTCCGCTGATAACAATGTCCTCCAACCACATCAGTTCTCTTTGCAAAAAAGTCGAGCGTGAGGCGTCTTCTCTTGCTTTAAGATACACCAACTCGGTGGAAAAGTTGGAAAACGCTTCCAGGTTAATACCCGACCACGACGAAAAACGCTTACTAGACCTTGCTTGTATTCTCAGCCGCTTGGTTCTGGTGAAGAAAGAAACGGACACTTCCATTCAGAAATTGCTTTTTGTAACTGCTTTTGACATTAAATACAGCGGCAACAAACTCCTGGTCAAAAGTCTGGCCGACTCACGTGCTATGGAACTCCTTTCTGTGACAAGAGCAAATTTGGGGCTTTTGGAAGCGCTAATAATTCGTGCAGACTCAACTTCAGACGAGATTCGGGCAAAAATGGAATGTTCCAGTAGCCCCGAGCGGGCCCCGGAACCAGATTTGGAACCGGAAATTAGCATTGTCGCCAGCAGAGAAAGAAACAGCGAACAACCCGACGTACGCGATACCAGCATGGAGCTAAATACTTCTTTCCACGAAGAATTGCTAGACACGCCAACAATCATGAACAGAAACGGAGTGTGGATAAAAACCTACAACGGCATCCATTTGGAATCTTCAGATACCCGCAGAGCCACTGCTTTTGGTCGGCTAAAGCGAGATTTTGATACGCAGTGCCTTAACATTGTAATTCTCGAAAAAGAGCGTAATTCATTACTACATAGGGCCGATACCCTAGAGCTAGAAAAGTTGTCCACCGAGGCAAAATATTCCAGGTTGCAGGCAGAAGTGATTGAACTCCGCAAAACCATCGGTGTTCTCCGCCGAAAGCTAGCGATAGAAGAAAAAAATTGGCACAGCCGCTTGGACGTGGCCCAGCTCCAGGTTTCGGAACTACGGGCCATTCAAGCTCAAGAACGGCTGAATTCCTCCGTCAATTTGGCCTCATCAAAGTAATGCATGAACTTGACAGGTTTTTTCTGACCCTCTCTGTCGACATGCAATACTGGAACGTCATAGCAGTACTTGTCAAACGCGTCTGAATTCTCCGGCTTCATTATATCTACTACTGTCACCTTGATGTCTTGGAATTTTTCATTTTCCAACGTCTTGTACAAGATACCACGGGCATTAGTACATAACTGACAAGTTTCTTTGGTGAAGAATGTCAAGGAAATCTGGCGAGCGGTCGCGCTGCTGCAGAATTGTCGAATTGAGGAAGCCCACATCAATGGGTCCATTCTGCGAGAGTGTACGGTTTCTCGAGTGGTTGCACCTCTGGTGCACTGATGTTTTATCGACCCGAACTACTACAGTTCGCCGCCACTATTAATTTACGGGCTGAATAAAGATTTTAATGGGAAGAAGAGAGCCCTCAGTTAATCTGGGTTCTAACTGAAAGCATTTATTGTCGTTCCGATGTCGTCTCTAGAAGTTGAGACTTGGGCAACCCGTTTCACAACTACAAGTAGAATACCACCATTCCCCCCTTTGTAAGAGGCTCTTAGAAACTCTGAACGTCTCTATAGTATCGTTTTGAGTACATAATCATGGTGGCAAACTGGAAAAGGACAGCAAGACACGAGCGGGAGGCATACAAAATGTCACGTGCGCAAATTTCATCTACATAGGTTATCGTGATCGTGCTTACTAAGAGTGGAACAAGGCAACATGAACTTTTTGTTTCTACTTTTTGCTGCTGGGGTTATTGCTTCAAGTTTAGTCCGAGTGAATGACAAGAACTTTAGGGAAGTGGTCTTAGAGTCAGGAAAGTTCACGTTAGTTGACTTTTACGCAGACTGGTGCAGACATTGTGCTAAGCTAATGCCCACAATGGAGGAAGTTGCCGAACGTTACAAAGATGAAGCCAATATTCAAATTGTCAAGATAAATGGAGATGAAGACGGCAGAAAAATGACCAAGAAATACGATGTTCCCGGCTTTCCAATGCTCCTTATGTTTAATGGATCCAACGAGCCTATCGAATTCAAAGGTATGAGAGACGCGGACGCTATCAGTAATTTCATTCAGCAAGTTTCTGGTGTCAGACTTGGTGAGAAGGAGGAGCCAGAAGGGGAACCTGTTATTGTTGAAAAAAGCAATGTTATCTCCTTGGCCGATCTGAACTTCGAAGAATCAGTGCTTCAGGTAAGCCACAAGACGGCGGTGTTATTTTCTGCTCCTTGGTGCAAATATTGCAAAGAGATTGCTCCTGAATGGGAAAAGCTTGCGAATAAAATCTACAGCCACGATGGTGATGTTATCAGGTTCGGAAAAGTGGACTTGAGCGAAGAAAACAAGCACAACTGCGAAAAAATTATTTCCCAGTTTGGCGTAAAAACCTTGCCTACGATCATGTTGTTTGATCCCAATAGAGTGGATGCAGATGGATTGCGTCGGCCGGTCTTGTTTAAGGATGAGCGGAACTTGGAGAGTTTAATTGGGTTTGTCAACGATGAAACTGGGTTGGGCAGAAATGCTGAGGGCAAGTTATATTCAAACGCGGGGCGTATTATGGTCATTGACGAGAGTTTAGAGAAGGAATCCCCCGAAGAGCTTATTGAAAGACTCGGAGAGTTGGAAGAAAGAGTCAAACAAGAAGGAAAAGACGCGTTGATCACCCAGGACGTTCTTTTCTACAAAGATGACGTCTCGATGTTCGCTTATTACAGAAAATTGCTTAACAAGGTAGCTGAAAGCGGCATGGAAGTCCTCGAGCGTGAGCTTGCCCGTCTTGGACGCATGATCAAAACGGAGGAGAAGAACGTGGAAAAGAGCGCCTATGATAATATGCAAAAACGATACAACGTGTTGAAAGTATTCACGTCATCGAGAAAGTTGAAGAATTTGGAGGCGAAGAGAGCGCAAAGAGCACATGAGTAAAGTAGTAGAGGGGCTCCGATGGTTGAGAGATCAAATCTTCCTTAAACCTACAAAAGAGAAGAGAAATAATAAATATCTATCAATTTAATAATTGTAACTGTAACATATGGTTCACCACTCAACTGGCTTATATTTCTGCACTTGTCTGACAGCCTCCGGCCACACCTTACCATCATGGACAATGCACTCGTCAACAATCGGAATCACATTGTTGGGCTTGCATCTGGCCAACCAGATGTTCTTTCCCGAGTTCTTCAAGTAGATAATGACGTTTGCAGCGAATTTGTGACCTCCAATATGATTGATGTACGCCACCTCCACGCCTCCAGGTCTGTCGTCGGAGAAGTCTCTGTAAAGTCCCAAATCTCTCAAGTGCATTTCCATTTCCCTTTTGATGATGGGTGCGGTGATGCCACATCTTTTATCTCTCGTTTTGTGGGAGCACAAAAACACAAACGCCTTGTTTCTGTCAGCTTCAAACGTCACTCCAGGAAATTCTGGGTACGACGCAATTGGAAGCGACTCCTCCCGGGCATCTCTATATTTGACCAAATCCACCACAAGCCTATCTAGAACCGCACCCGCATCCTTATACGAGACGTTTCTCACCCAGACGAAAAAAGGCAAAAGCAACAAGTCGCCTCTGGTTCCAGAAATGTATTCCTCGTCCGACTCGAACTTGGTCGAGCCGAGAGAACTGGTGTTAACCTTGATCGTGGCTGAGTTTCCCAAGCCGTCAAAATGGGCGGAGGACGACCACTTATTGACCGCTTTGGTGAGGTCAGAGGTTTCAAGAGCATCGTGACTCCAGTCGGTTTTGTTGGTAGAAACCACAACCTGCAAGCCGTAGGGTTTGGTAGAGCCCCATAACGGTGTTTCTTCTTCAAACAGAAGACTCTTGGGGTACGAAGCGGTACAGTTTTCACATTCCAGGGAACACTCGGAGATCTCGAATCCGGAGTTTTTGATTTCTTGGGCCGGATCCACCGGCCGTTTGAAAACCAGAAATAATCCCATGGCGGTATCAGGGGGCTCACACCAATAGCGACTTTGACAGATTATATGCGTCAGCCTCATCAGTGCCACGGCATGCACACAAGAACGCGCATCGAGCGGTCCGATATACCGAATCCACAAATGGGTGTGGACCACAGCAGAACCTGCACCTGGATGCACAGCTCTATAAACCCGTGCCTCCTATTTCTCGCCCTCCTTCCACTCCGGTGCCTCGCGCACATCGCCAATCACCGCATCACATGACAAGCCCATGACCGCACTGGATCCACATACCAACTCGCCCACGCCATTAGCGACAATTTCTTTTTGCCGCGGCTGCAGCAAAAATGCAACCGGGCCCCGGAAACGCCTGCGCCGCGGATTGTACCGGAGCACGCGAAACCGGGGGGTAAAAGACAAGAAATGGGTGTTGCGCAAGAATACCTGCACAATCTCCCCATGTTTGGCGGAGCAGGTTAAAGTGGTGGATCTGACTTGGCCCTGGGCAAGAGACACTCCGGCACTCAATTGGACAGTTAAAAGTAGAATGTCGCTATTGACGCCGTAAGTGGCGCCTCTAACGTGCTCGGTTGCGACAATGTCGCGGAAGTAGATTGCTCCGCCTTGGCCCTCCACCTCGCTGTGGCACGGCGACACCGGAATACTGTGAAGGTACTCCGAGGCAGCAATGTCGTCGTAACCCCACTCAACCCATTCAGGGCCGCCTCCAACTGCAGGAACAGGACCGATGTCGTCAAGAACTCGTTCCACGTCCCAAAACTGGAGCTGTTTCTGGGCAAGGAAAGTGCCGGATTCGGCAAGATGAAACACCACGGGTGCGTTCTCCTCCACGAGATCAAAGAAGGTGGTTGTCACGTGGTACAAATCTTGTGCTTCGACTAAGCGAAGCAGAGGAGAAGGTTCAGCAACAGCAAGTGCAAGAAAAAAGAAAAGAAAAATCATGACTTGGACAGCGAGGATACGGATTCACCCAACCGACAGATAAAAAGTCCGAATCACACTTTGACCAGACTGAAACGCAATGAGTAATTGAACAGTTGCTTTTGCCTAGTTTGCTAAACAGTATGATACTGTACAGTTTGACCAATGCACTGCGGAAGTAGGGCTGGCTGTAGAGACGTCAGGATCAAAAAAAAAGTGGAAGCACAGAAAAACAGGAATTCAGACAAAGAATACCAGGGAAAGTGGGAAGAGGAATGGGAAGAGTAGTGAAATTAAGAATGTAGACACCTTTTGTCTCTGATCTAGCTTTGTCTGTACCATATCAAATATCATCTTTTCCATCTGGATGGGTGCAAATCGGACGCGGCAAATGTTTCCTCATTTGGCCGCACTAGCCACATTAGCCACACATCCAACTCCTCTCAGGACTCAACATCCAAAGACCCACCATTGGTCCTCCCAATATTCCCACTTCTTTTTTTTTGTAAAGGTAGGACAATTTTTCTGCGGAGCGCTTTCCTTCGCTTTGTCCCCATTCTTTTTTCACGACGTGGCTACTCAGTGGATGAAACCGCGTCACTGCATACAGCCGGTTTGCTATGCTCTGACCATCCACATCCTCAGACCAGTATCGCCCGCTATTAACCAGCGGAGCCAATAGCGAGCCATAGCCTCTGAAATTCTACAGAATCATCCATGCCGAAAAAATCAGAACACACCGCTTCGTTCCCGCCACGTCCACATCCCCACAACTGGTCATATTACTATGTACTGCACACAGCCGTTCCTTCAGGAGGATGATAGCACAGACAGCAGGCATTTTTGTGGAAACGCCTCGTTCTTCATCGCGTGCTTTTCTTCTCACAACGTCCCCTTCTTCTTCATCTGAAACCGGCAGGAAAAACCTCGCGTATCGGCCGGCTACTCCTTTTATCCCCACCACTTTATATTTTTTTCTCGGTTTTTTGCTCTTCCGCACATCCATCCCGTCAACTTTCTCCATCTTCCACCACATTCTGCCGCCATGATCCTGTTTGATACACATGCGCCGCCACTGCCGCTTAAAATCCAATCACCCCAGAGACCGTTTGTATCTCTCCACTCGCCGCTTACTCCTACTTCCCGCTCCTTAAAAGAAGCAAACCTGGATGGATCGGAAATTGCCAGCAGTGAAACCGTTCCAAGTTCCTTTGGTGAGGAGGCGCCCCAGCACGATTCGGGAAACACACTCAAAGTCCGTGAGACCGAGCTGGACCGCGAGACCACCGATGCCACCCTCAGACTCAGCACAGAAAACTTGGGTGAAAATCATGAAGTGAGAGACAATTCCGACACTGTTGATCATGCGGACCACCTCGCTCTTTCTGAGGGAATCAACGACACCGCCCCCAGTATGCTTTCGGACGACCCGCTCAAGCGTAGCCACTACACAAGCGAAGAACCTGGGACTTCTGCTACAAAAGCCAATCCTCCACTCGCGCGCCTTACGGCGGCGTCTACGGCCGACTTGGCATCTACAGACTCCTCCGCTAACAACCTCTGCGATTCCCCTACATTAGGTTCGGTGGCAGACTCCCCTACTGCGCTCACCTCCAGAGCCGTGGCTTTAGGTACAAAAGACGAGGGCTTTTTCAACAGCACGTTCCAGCAAGAGGAAATCAGACCCGCGCCGTTTTTGGCCGCAGCAGCAAGGAACGTTCCCATCGAACCTCGCCGGCACACTTCTCCCGCTCCATGGTCCACAGGAAGATCTTCCACCGAATTTTACCACCCGCAGCGCCTGAGCGAAGCTGCAGATCTCAATGGGTCGCGTGCACGCCCCGCTCGCGGCCAAGAACGGGCGCGATCTAGCTTGGAACTCTCCAATCTTCGGCGGCAGTCAACCCAGACATCCGCCAATGCAGAAATCAATCGCATGAGAAATTCCATCATCGTCAAGCGCAACATCCAGAAAAGACGGCGCGACTTCCTCAAGGAAGACCAAATTTACATTGGAAACAAAATCACCGAAGGCCACCAGAACTTTGTCATGGCTTACAACATGCTCACAGGTATCCGTGTGGCTGTTTCGCGGTGTTCTGGAGTGATGAAGAAATTGAACGACAGCGATTTCCGCGCCACGAAGAAGCTCACGTTCAACATGGACGGCAGCGAATTGACCCCTTCATCCAAGTATGACTTTAAGTTCAAGGACTACAGCCCCGCGGTGTTTCGCGAGTTGCGGTCTTTGTTTGGCATTGACCCGGCAGACTATTTGATCTCCATCACGGGCAAGTATATTCTTTCAGAGTTAGGGTCGCCAGGAAAAAGTGGATCGTTCTTTTACTACTCGAGAGACTTCAGGTTCATCATCAAAACTATTCACCACTCGGAGCACAAACAGTTAAGAAGAATGCTAAAAGACTACTACGAGCACGTGAAAAACAATCCAAACACGTTGATCAGTCAGTTTTACGGATTGCATAGATTGAAGGTTCACGGCGGCATGAAAAAGGTCCATTTCATCGTCATGAACAACTTATTTCCTCCACACAGAGATATCCACCTTAAGTACGATTTAAAAGGTTCCACTTGGGGGAGAGCAACCAAAATTCCTAAGGATGCGACAGACTTGTCGCAATTGACGCTTAAAGACTTGAACTGGCTTGAACGCAAGGACAAAATCAAATTTGGCCCGGATAAGCGCAAATTCTTCACGGAGCAACTCGAAGCCGATGTGAAGCTCTTAAAAAAAATCAACGTGATGGACTACTCGTTGTTACTTGGCATTCATGATGTTAAAAAAGGAAACACAGATGGAAGACAGAAGTTGTCTGTGTTTGATCCGAAATCAAATATGAAATCGGAGGTGATCAAAACCAACCCGAGGGACATCGACCGAGGAGTGGATCTCCCGCACAACGTATTTCCTGGTCGGTCAAAATATATATTCTATGGGCATGACGGAGGTATCCGAGCCACAAACGAAAATAACGAGCCGCTACCGGAAATCTATTACTTGGGCATCATTGACTGCTTAACTAACTATTCGGCGAAAAAACGACTCGAAACCTTCTTCAGGTCCTTGAAACACTCACGCAGTACAATTTCGGCCATCCCGGCAAAGGAGTATGGCGAACGGTTCTTCAAATTTATGATAAAGGGCATTACGCGTGACAAGGAAAAAAATGCTTAGCATGTGCCCCTCTTAGAGTGAAAGCACTGCCAGCTAAAAAAGGCACTTCTTAATAAGTGAAGACAAAAAGCGCTAGAACAAAGACTCCGGCGTGCATACCGGGTCAAGTACAGATTCGACGGGTTCTTTACAGCAGGCATCACAATATATTATTCACGCATAGACAATTGTAGGTACTGGGCGAGGTAGAGAGCAAGAGACAGTTTGTTGGAATCAAAAATGAGCGTGCCTAATATGAACTCAATATGGGAGGCAAAACCACAAGATCAGATGATGAAACATATAAAACAAGCAATAGTAACAAGAGAAAAACCTAAAATGGTATAAAGTTGGTTGAAAAATCCCCCGGAAGCAAAAAGGACAAATGCTCCAGGAGGGGATTGAACCCACGACCGTCGCGTTCCTCACACGACCGTGACTTAGGTATAACCATAGTCGTTGAACGATTATAAGCACGAAGCGCTAACCAGCTGCGCCACTGGAGCGCTTGCCGACAATCTGAGCGGATTAAACCATATAGATAAGCCTGAGAATGCAAAGGAAAGAAAGAACCACATGAGCAATAATCAATCTTGTTTATAGACTTCTCCTTAAGCAAAACTCTACTATACAAACATATACTGTTTTTGTCAGTCGCACAGTAGACACTACCCAGCCATTGGCTATTCGCGATCTCACATCTCCATATACCTTACTACCACTACTACGCTCAACTATCACCTCCAGCTCTACAGAGCTCCACGCCCAGCACCAAATATCCCCATTCTATGGCCTCGTGTCGATTTCTTGTGCGGCGCTTGCATGTGGCCCAAGCGCCTGTTGTGTCCACCTTGACTTCCGCCTCTACCTCCGAATCTCAAATTGGCGAAATTCCGCCGTTGCCTGTACTCGATACCGTGGACCAGGTGCGGCTTGAAGCAGTGGGCCAGCCGCCTTCTGTTGTCAGTGCCAGTGTTCCGCCTTCCGTGCCTGTTTTTGTGCGCCGCAATACCTTGTTGAGCATTCATGGCAATTGGCGCACCATTTCGGCGTCTTCCGTGGCGCCCGACTGGCTCAAGCGCTTTTTATACGGCAACCACGTGGCGCGCTACCTGAGACTAGTAGCCACCGATCCGTTTTCGCTTTTGGTGACCGCAAATACTCCTACTTTGGTACCTTCCTTCGTTAGCAACGTGACTCCCAAATCCATTGCGCCAGTGACGCTTGACGGCCTCAGCGACTGGGCCATCTTGAAGCGCGATGCTTTGCATATTTATGCTGGCCCCTCGTTGAACATTGGTCTTTATCCGGTGCCTCGGCGCATCCTGAGGCGATTTGCACGTGTGATTGGCTCCAGCTCTCGCCAGCCTACCGGCTTGGCCCACTGGGCCCGCTGGGGCTATACTTTTGTTAGCGGGCGCGGTGTCATAGGCTTGGCAGGCCACGGACTGTTGTACGCAGCTACGGTGGGCGATGGAGAGGAGCTCTCGGTCAACAAAGACAGTTTGGTGGCTGTTTCCGTCAATGGACCTCACGACTTACAGAATTGCGTGGTCCAACACTCATATCCGGGCGAGGCGCCAGTAGCTGAGCCTGTACCGCCCCGTATGGCGCGGGTCACGTCCTGGGCCGACTTTGTTGTCAATACTAAGTACTACTGGTGGAAAGTGGCACATCTTTTCCGCTCCGCGGACACTCCTAGCGTGTTGTTGGGACGCACGGAGTTTGTGCGGGTGTTTGGACCCCGTGCCGTGTTGCTCCAGTCGGGAAACCCGCGCCAGGCGTTTGAGCGCAACTTCCGTCTTCCGGAACTGCCTACAGCTACAGAAACTCCGGCAAAATCCCCAGAGGACTACTTGAACATAGTCACGGTTGGCCAAGCGGGCACACCGTCGATCCAAAGCACAAAGAACTTCAAGGATGCGGTCCGGGCCATTGAAAAAAAATCTTAGTTCACGAATATTCCGCCCACATATACGCAATTTGCGCCCTTTTGTAGTCTCGAGTTCTCTACTACATGGTATTAAATTTTACAATCTTCCCATAACATAGCGAGAAAAACCGCTTCATAATTTTTTTTTTTTTTTTTCCTTTCTTCATTTTCTTTAATTATTACTGCGACTGATTGTAGTTTCACTAGCCACGTTCACCCACTTGTGTCCTCACCCACGCTATCTGAAGTAGGAGAAGTGCTGGGTGAACGTGGGCGGGGCAATAAGCGCACAGAATCTGATTCTCGAGAGTAAACGTCGATCTCCTTCGGGCTCGGAAGAGGGAAATCTCGATTCACCAGTGATTCCACCAGGGGGAGCAGCACTTTTCTTTTCCGCCGTTTTCGTCTAGGCTTTTTACTCCGCTCCCATTTTTCTGCAATTTCTGCTGACACTGGAGTTTTTCCGATCATCAGCTGTTCTAGATCATGTTGCTTCATATTTTCAGTGCTCAATACAGAAACAGTAGATGGACGGGCCAATTCTGACGCCAATGTACTTGCCTTCAACTTCGTGTTATATTTTCGGGAACAACTTTTATCCGATGCAAAAGAATTTCCTCTGTCCTTTCGATTCCCCGAAATGACTGAGGACTTGGTTGACGTTGGTGTTTTTTCCTCAAAAGATATTAAAGACGAAGTGTCCGTATTCGGAACTTTTTTCAAAGACAACGAATCCGTATAAGAAGAAGCGTCCGATCCATTATATACATTGGATTCTTCGGGGAAAATTCCCTGCTTCAGATATTCCGCACATTCCTCGAAATCCTTTGGTTGTACACCTATTCCATTCGCCAATCCATTCAACAGCGAATTGATTTGCACTCGGGCATGTAACGGCGCTTCCTTCTTGTCTGTTTTTTGATATGGAAAAGTCTCGATTTGAGCCTCGTAGGGGATACTGACTCACCGGAAGAGGCACCTCAGTTTTGGTAACTTCCGACGATTCATGATTGGCGATTGTACAGGGTTTGATGGTTGGTTTAATGGAACTGTTCGGACTTGGCGAATACTTGGATAGAACTTTTGTCACGGCTAAAAATAAATCAGTCCATTTGAATACTTTCAAGTTCTTTTCAATATTCCTTGGTTTAGGATTTTCCATTGCCATGATAGAATGGAATAATCGTTTGCTCTCGGCTCCAGACTTTGTGATAGTATAGGGTTTCAAGAATTGCAAATTACGGCGAATGCGACTTTTCTCCTCCACCGATAGAGTTTGTCCAACAAAATGCTCAATGACGGTAATTATATCAACAGAGGTGACAACATCAATATTCTTCTCTGGCCACCGGATGCAAGAAATGACAACGTCCTTACTGCTGAAATTTCCTGGCTTTACTGCTTCTGCTCTTACCTTGAACTGAGGTAGCGATTTGCTCTCAATTTTAATTCTGACGAGTCTTCTGCCCTTTTGTCTCTCTTGCTCTGACCAATTTTCGGATATTGCGGACAAATCGTCGTCCATCATCAAATTTAAGGCAGTGTTAATCAAATCTATGTTCGCTCGAATATATTCCGAAGGTAAAGTACTGGCCCGGACCAATTTGGACTCTTCTTTCATCTGCTGGTGCATTGGGAAATGTTGTAGTGGGAACAAAAATAAAAATTTTCAAGTGAAAGTCAAACCTGATAATTAGCTCCGGTTAACATACAAAAGAATCTACCGACAATATTAAGTTTTCCCTTGAACTCGGGGAGAATATAATGATTGAAATTGTGTCGAGTTTTGGATGTGGCTGATGCGTCGCACTTGCCCCTTATACTTTGTTGGCAAGCTGACCTCTGTGCACTTGCCACACACTAGCCAACGCTCGATAAAAGAAAAAAAACGCAAACGTCATCGAACTGTGCAGTAGTATTGCTGCATTGCTGCCGTCCCCTCCACTGAGCGTTGCCTTTGCCAGCAATCTTGCACATTACCCTGTTGACGAGATCCGATTGCGCCACACCATTACTATTTCTAGCCACAAATCTTATTTCATGCAGGAAAAGCGAGAATTTGCGTCTCGGGTTACTCTTCCTCTCGTATTCAATAGAGACTGCTTCTAAGATTGCTGTTCCTGATGCAAAAATTGCTAAACTTTCCTTAAATGAGAGATAAGCAGCCATTAGACTGATTCTGATATCTAGTAAAATAGATTCCATACAACATGGCTGTATTACACGCTACTTCACAATGCAATCTAGAGAAGAAAGCGAATGACTCGAAATAACATTTACTTGATCCTTCCAGCAACAACGAATACGGCGGTTTTTTTTTAAAAAAAAAATTTTTTTTCTTTTTAATTTTATTCTCTTTTTTGAGTGAGCGGGATGATTACCGCCTCGATGTAATCACAATTGAGTTCTCAAAAAAGAATGGATGGCAGCAGTCATTACAATGAACTATACTAAGAAAGTAATCTTACTACAGTTTGTCTCGCTCAATTACTGGAAATTTTTACTTAAGTGGCCCACAGTAACCATGTGTGTGATTGCCTATGTTAGGTCCAGCTGTCATCCTCAGTATGTAAGGATGTCAATCACAATATTTACCACACTGACCAAAACTTCAATGCAAACAAGAACAACCACAATGAATTCCAAGTTTTCTTCGTGAGAATGACCCAACTGCTCCTTCAACATCTGTAATAAATCGGAAATCACCTCTAGTCTTTGATTAAGAATTTCCACCCTTTGATTAATCTCCAAGTATCCTCTGGCAGCTTGATAAATCGGTTCCAAATGCGGCTCTGCCCACATTAGCTCTGGAGAATCAAGAACGGAACCGTGAAGATTAATATTGATACGGAGAATGAAGAGCTCACCGATAGACTTCATTGTTTCATCCCTTGTCATTTCAACTTTACCTGTATGCGCAATTTGTTGAGGAATATCTTGAGTGTCCTCAATAGTGTTATCAACCAATTCTTCGAAAAGAGATATCTTTACCGACTGAGCCAATGCATGGGAAATCGATAGTTTGAGCATGTAATTCGAATCATCTCGAAGTGTTATGAAGTCATTATAGATTCTCGGTTGATAGGATGTGGTGATGTAGTAGTTGAACTCTTCGATCTGGATGTCTTCCAAAGAAAGCTTTTCGCTTTCGAATCTGGCTAAATCTTCAAGAAATGCTTGTTCTTCTTTCACTGTGAACCCCCACATGATGACGACGCCGTACTCGAAAACAAATACATCGCTCTTCTTTCCAAACTCAATCTCTCCTCCATCATCGGCCAATCTTATAAGCTTTTTGCTCTCATCTTCTGAATCACTTCGCCAGTCCTTGTATGTAAATGGCGTATATAAACATTCGTCAAAATGCTTTGGCAGAGTGTTGTGGATACGCTTGCGGTCCTTTAGCCAGCGGATCATGTCTTTCATTTTGTAGGAGCCGCAAGTACAATATGCGGTCACTCTGGGAAGAAGATCACGATGCAGCTTTCCCAATATCTCTGCATCCTTTCTTGCCGGTCTATCTTTGATTTTTGTAACTTGTGAATATACCTCGCTGTTAGTCCGAAAACTGCCACCGCTCCTGACGCTGCTATCACTTTCGTCGCCATCTAAGTTAGGTGGATCTTCCGGTAATAGTTTAAGCTTCTGTGTGGTTCTGCTGATTCTCTGCAAGCCAATTTTGCTTGGCTGCGATATGTTTGACCCTGTTTTGTTGGCTTGTTTAGCCAGTGATTTTTGGGATCGTGGGAGACCACCTGGAACAGTACTTAGTTTCAGATTGAGAAGTGCCGTCCTCTCTGAAGTTTGCAGCATGTCTTTTTTATCCTCAGCTGTGTCTGTTGTAATTGTACTTTTACGTTAGAGCGTAAGTTTCGGAGCTCATGATATCACCTAATAATTCGCGCACGTGATCACGGCCTCAAATTCACCAACATGAAAACAAAACCGATTATGTCATTAATCAGGCACTTGAGCCAAGAGAAGTATTGTATTGATCTTCATTCAATCTGAATGAACGTGTTCTCTCCTCATTATGTCTACACTCGCAGTTGGCTGATTCGGGAGTATCGACCATTGTTTCTGAAGTTACATTACACCTGGCAAGGGATAACACTCAGAAGTCTGAAGTTATGCTACTAATGTAGTTACACTTTTCTTCGAATTGGTGTGTTCTTCTATTTTCTGTCCGTGGTGACGAATTAATTTATTGAAAGGTCCACGGCCGATGTGCACCCGTACACCACAAATTGGTGATGAGATGCCTTCTCAAAAAAAAGTGAGAGCTTAAGATCAAGTCGCACTTCCACTCACGATGGCTCGGATCCAAAAAAAGACGACGGAGTCCACCAGGAGACATGCATTTAGCTCCTTCAAGGAACGAGTGGACTCTATGAAAATTGAGCCTAGTCGGAACCTTAGCACCAGAGCCCACGACTATGTTGAGACTTCTCACTTCTTAGTGACATTAAATCATTGGAAAGAAGTAAATCTCAGTGGCAATTTCACTGATTTTGTTTATGAAGTTGAGCCTATATGTCAAACATTGCCTCAGATTTTGCATCATCAATCGAAAATCTTTGATGCCTTACATATGTACATCGAGAAGAACGACATTAATTCCATTCAGCCATTGCTCGAGCTTGCTTCGCAGTTCATTCATGATTTGGGATCTGACTTTATGCCCTACTACATCCGTTACTTGAATCTCATCGTGAAGCTTGCTCAAGAAACTAACCCAAATGACTCGCAAAACATGAGGAACACCTCCAATGTTTTGGAGTGGTGCTTCAACTCGTTGGCATTCGCGTTCAAATACTTGGCGAGAACATTGGTGAAAGATCTCAAGCCAACGTTGGCTGAGCTTATACCTGTTTTGCTGATGACCAAGAAGACGTATGTCTCTCGCTTCTGCAGTGAAGCCTTGTCATTCTTGATAAAAAAGCTGAAAATTGAGGACTTGAAGAATACTGTGTATTTCGCATTTTCCTCCCAGGAAGCTCTTCTTGAAGAAAGTTCCTTCTACAGAGAATCCTTGGTTATTCTTTTTAGCGAATCGATGAAGAACACGAAAGAAACTTTTCATTCCAAGGCTCCGTTAATTCTTTCTGTTTTGGTGGAAACGGCTCTAGAATTCACACAAAAAATCGAATCCTTTATCTCGATTATTTGTGACATCTTGTTAGTTGTCTTGAATCATGGCGCCCTGGCCGAGTGTGCACGCTTCTACAACAACACTATCGAGTATCTCACTCTGGTTGTCAACTCTTCTGATAATGAGAAAACTCTTGTTTTCGTGAGTCAGATCCTCATTGCATTGTGCTTCGCGGAGTCCGGAAGAAAGGTTCCATCTTGGGCTGACATTTTCAATTTGGTCAAAGTACTCATTGAAAAGGCGAAACTGATCGACGGAGGTGAGTATCATGCATCAGTTATGACTTCGTTGATCCATTTATTTGTTATCATTGTTAGAAACTGTGATCTTCAACAGCTTACAAGATCATTTGACGTGCTTAAAAATGCTCTTTTAGAAATCGATGATGGCAAGTACTTTTTAAGTTTTGTCGAGTCTGGGTTGGCATTGGCCGCTGATAAAATGCTCACGTTCAATGTCAGTAAACTTATCCAATCCTACACTAATAAGATTGACTCTGATGATTACCTTATGAGATTGTCGTTGACTCAAGTGAAATTGAACCGCGAACATCCTGCAATAGCACATGGCTTGATTATACCAGCTAAGGTGAGGCAGGACATTGTTGGTCTGTTTGTAACTGATCTTCTGGATTTGAATGATGAGTTATTGTTGAAGTTATTCTGGAAATGTCAAATTTTGCAGTACATTAGCGACTTTAGCGAGCAAGATGGTCATATCTTTTTCGATGCCTTCGAGACTTTGTTAGGAGGAGATGTTGAAAATTCTAAGTTCTTGCATGATATTATTGGTATGTTATTGAGAACAATCAATGCATCCATCAGTATTGAATCTCCTATACTCGACAAAGTATTTAGTATCGCTTTGCAACACTTGGATGAACTCAAAGAATCCCAAATTTTTGTCGAGTCTTTGACTGAATTCTTGAAAAAATTTGGCTCAAAATATGAAGGTAAGTCGGATCAATTTTTCGAGCTGCTAACCGTGTCTATTGCTCAGAACTTCCTCCTTCCGGAGAGCACGATCAGAGTTGCAAGTGCCGAGCTACTTTTTGCTGCACACATTGTACAAGGTTTGGAACCGCCAGCGGTGCTTTCAGAGATGAGAATAATCGATCAAATTCCTTTGACTGTGGCAAACTCGAACGACATAAAAATGAGAATCAGAAACATGTATGGCACTTTCGGGGCCAATGCTGAAAACACCCCCCTTTCAAATTCTTTGATCATTAATTTTTCCATCGGTTTATTGTCGAACCACTTCCAACCATGTTGGCTCGCAGTTTATGAGGGTCTTCCAAAGGTTGTTAATGCGAATACCTCCCCCATTATGGGAGAATTGCTATTGAAATTTATCAGTTATGATTATGATGGGCAAAATGAGTTGTATAACTCCTATGAGCCCAGCCTGTTTGAAGATTCCGAATCATGCATTACTAAATGTCAACCTTCAGATGAACGGTTTTCTCTGAGTTTTAACATTGTTCTGGAAACTGTGATTTTGAACGATTCAGGCTCTCTTGCAGCAATGTTTGAATACTGTAAAGGGAAACGTGATCTTCACTTGTTCAAGCCTCTTTTAAGATCTAGAGTTATTAAGGCTTTTCAATCTGTTCCTTCGGTAGCTGAATCATTTGGGCCCACATTAATTGAAATTTCCCTCGTTGTTATGAGTGATGTTACTGATAACGACAGCAATAATGAGCTCAAAGGGTGGACAATGAATGATAAACTTGAGTTGGTTACTACATTTACTAAGTTCAGGTCTTTAAAAAGAGTCAAGGGACAGGCTGAATTGTTCTCTCTCATGCTACACAGTTTGTCATCGAGACAAATCAGCATTCAAAAGGAATCTCTCAATGTCATTTTTGCGTGGAACAAACAATCTATCAACAAGTATAGAGACAACTTGAAGAATTTGCTTGATGACAAGCTCTTCCGCGATGAACTTCAAATTCTTGCTGCCAGAGGATCAGATTCATTAGTTGAAGAAGCGGATTCTGTCGATGTTATTCCTATCGTTTTGCGAATTCTTTATGGAAGAGCCAAGGGAGCTTCTAGTGGAAGCAATAAATCTTCAAGAGCGTTCGCAATCTCCACGGTATTGCCGAACTTGCCCGATGAATACATTAGCCAATATCTTGCGATCACTTGTGAGCGTATTGACTTTGCCAGCTTCTTCAGTAATGATAAAATTCCAGAGATCACTAAGCAAGATCTCAAGAATATGGTTGGTTACCTCAATATGATGTCAGATGTTTACAATGCATTGGGACTTAAACACGGCGAAGTATTGAGAGAGACCATTCCCCCTTTAATCTATTGTTTGGTTGTTGCGCAGAACTTTATTGATGAGGAACATGATGATGAAATTTTGAACAAAATTGCTAGAACAATTCGTCAATTGGGTTTCAAATGTCTCAACACTCTTTTTAAGATCTTGGTTGGAACTCACAACTGGGATAAGGAGGCCTCAATCATATACAATTCCATTGTTAGACCAAGATTGGAACATTTTGCCGCTGAAAATGCTCAGCAGCCTTCTTCTTTGATGCTGATTATTTTAGGCTGGATTGAATCGCTGAACTTAATTCCATTCCTCTACTTTGATGAATATGCGCCTGTGACTGCAATTATGTCTTTGCTTTCTAACCCTCATACTAAGGACTCTGTTACAGATGTCATTTTAGACTTTTGTATTACTGCCCTTTTGAAAAAAGATGTTCAAGATGAAAGATACTTTGCTGTTCTAGCTCTCCTTGTCGACGGTTTACTTACAGTTTTGCCTCAGATTTTAGAGAAATCTCTGAACCGTGATATCAACGCAAAAGCTTCCACAGTTTTGTTATTGACTATTGAAGGAAACTTCATTAACGACAATGCAACGAAGAATCGTCTTGTTCAAGCTGCTACTGTTACTTTGAACAAGCCACATTTCCAAGTCAGCAATAGTGACAAGGTCAGTATCTTACTTTCCCTTTCTGCTATTTTAGAAGATTTTGACTGCTCTTTCGCTGAAATTGAACCTTTGTATCAAGTTTGTTCTAAGGCATTCCGGGCTTATAAAGATCGTAATGTCAGGGAGTCATTGGTCAAGGTTTTCAAAGCTATTGGAAAAAGGTTTATTGACTACGATGAGGTATCCCTTCTTCTTGAGGAGTTGAACGCATACTCTCCAAGACGTATGGCGGAGCCAGACTTTGAAAGGAGACTTAAAGCATTCAAAACTATCAATGAAGAGATATACTCTCAACTTTCTGAGACCCAGTGGTTGCCTATCTTGTACTCTTCTTTGTTTTTCATTAATGACACTGAAGAAATTGCTTTAAGAACCAATGGTGCTTATGTGCTAAAGAGATTTGTTGATGCAATGACATCCAAGCCCTCTTTGGAAGACGCCCAATCATTTATTGGTATTTTTGAAACAGTCATTATGCCTTACATTCGCTTAGGATTGAAGAAGGAGGATGATAACGTGAAGGAGGAATACGTCGGTGTTCTTTCTCATATCATTCGCAATTCTGACTATGTTCCTCTGTTTGCTAGCATGAAGGTCTTGCTTTCTGATGATGATGAAGAGGACTTTTTCAAGGGAATTACCCACATTCAGCTCAGTGTTCGCCAACGTTCCATCAAAAGGTTGATCGAATTGAGAGGTCAAATTAGCCCTGATTGTATTTATCACTACATCTTGCCTATCACGGAGACTTATACCCTCTGCAAGGATGAAAAATACCGTAACATGTTGAATGATACTCATGAAGCATGGTCCTATTTGGTTAGATGCATTAACTGGAATGATTTTAGACAATTGTTTAAAAAGCATATTGTGGCAGTTACAAAATCTGATCCAGAATTATTGAAGGACAATATTAACCTTGTTGTGAGAATTTCCCAAGCGTTTTTGTCATCCAAGTTGAATGTCACTGAAAAAAAGACTGATGACGTTTTGAAAGATTGGCCAGAGCAGCTGAAGATTGATAGTTTTATCATGAAGGACTGCTTGCCACCGCTTATGAAGATCTTAAAGGTCAGAGATGATGAGACTGTTGTTGCACGTACTCCATTAGTTGAGGTTGCCGTCAACACGCTCTTGTGTGTTTCTGAGGAAATAACGGTTGTCGAGTTGCCTGGTACCTTGACAACGACCTGTCAAGTTTTGAGATCGAGAACCCAGCATTTGAGAGACGCTGTACGTAAAACATTGTGCAAAGTTGCTAAGACTTTGGGAGCCAGATACTTTCGGTTCATCGTGAAGGAATTGAAAAGTGCTTTGTCCCGTGGTGCGCAAATCCACGTATTGAGTTTTACGCTTCACGCTCTAATGGTCTCAGTTATTGACAGTTTTGAATCTGGAGATTTGGATGAATCTGCTCAAATGATTGTGGCCATTATTATGGAAGATGTTTTTGGAGCTGCTGGGCAAGAAAAGGATGCTGAAGGTTATGTCAGTAAGATGAGGGAAGTTAAGGCTAAGAAGAGTGCTGACACGGCCGAGATGCTCACCTCCAACATTTCATTACCAAATTTCCGTTTTATTGTTGAACCAATCAAGATATTGCTTTCAGTGAACATTCCAACAAAGACTCAAAGAAAGTTGGATGAATTGCTTAGACGTTACGCTCTTGGGCTCAACCACAATAGCCAATCATCATCGCGTGAAATGTTGATGCTCTGTTACGAACTTCACACACAATCCAATGAGCCTGTCACTGGAAGCAAACAGAGAAAAACTAAAACGCTCACCGAGTCAGAAGAGCACTTTTTGGTCAAATTGGACGCTAAGCCTCAGAGAGTATCTTCTGACAACTCTCAATTGCTGTTCACTTTGCAGCGTATGTCCTTTGAATTGTTGAGAACTGTCCTTGGTCGTCATAGCAGTTTGTTAACGGTATCAAACGTGGATGGATTCATTCCTCTCATGGAACAGAGCATACTGGTTGGTGATGAATCTGTTTTATTGGCACTTTACCGTCTTCTCGATTTGATTGTTAAACTTCCATTTTCTGATTCTAGAGATCCATTCTTTGAGCGTTCTGCTACAGAAGCTTTCACTTTGATTCAAGATTCGCCAACAACTACAACTGACATTTGTCAAATATGTTTGCGGTATTTGGCTACAATTGTTAGGCACAAGCCGTCTGTCCGTTTGAACGATGCCGCGATTTCATTCCTCTTGGTTCGTATCCTGCCTGATCTTGAGGAACCTGATAGACAAGGTTTGGCATTCAATTTTTTGAAGGCTATTGTGTCGCAGCATGTGATGCTTCCAGAGGTTTATGATGTCATGGAAAAGGTATCTACAATCATGGTGGTGAATCATTCCAAGGAAATTAGAGATATGTCTAGAAGTCTTTATTTCCAATTTTTGATGGAGTACGAACAAGGATCAAAAAAGCTTGAAAAATCTTTTAAGTTCTTAGTTAACAACTTGTCATACCCGACTCAGGATGGTAGACAATCTGTGATGGAACTAATGCACTCGTTAACTTTGAGATCATCGCCTACTCTCTTTTCCCTGTTGGCGTCTAGTTTCTTTGTGGGCTTGGCAAACGTGATGGTTTCAGATGATTCCCCAAAATGTCGTGAAATGGCCTCCGCGTTGGTGAAACAAATTTTTGAAAAATTGGGAAGTGACAAATCTGACTCGTTAGAGAAGTTTTGCGATTCGTGGATCTCCCAGGAATCAAATGTCCTTTTGCAACGTTGTGGTCTCTTAACTTACAAAATTTATTTGTCCGTTTTTGGGTACAATCAAAACCCTAATCTTGATGCTCATGCTGTTGAGGCAATCTCAAAGACGTTGACAAAGTCTAAGAGCTCTGCCACGGATGAGGATATTGGATGGGAAGATGTCTATACATCTCTTAATGTCTTTACTGGAATTTGCAGCTCTTTGAAAGAAAACGTTTTCGCTGCTTCTTTTGAAAGAATTTGGAAAGATATCATAGATACTTTGCTTTTCCCTCATACCTGGGTGAGACTCATTGGTGCCAAATTAGTGGGAATGCTCTTGAACAACTACGAAACCCTCAGTTTCAATATAACTAATTATGAACTCCAGACCATTGCTTATAGAACGTTAAGGCAATTAGGTGCCCCAGTGGTCTCTGGAAACCTCGGATCGCAAATCGTGAGAAATTTAATTCAAATTATTAAAAAGTGGGAAGCGGAAAATACTCCTTTTTACTACAAAGAAGTTGTTGAGGAGGATGATGCTAAAGGACTCGAAGAAAGCGAGAGGTTCAGTAAAGCTACTGATTTTGCAATCTCTCGTATCTGTGCAATCATGCGTCAAGAGACCAAAAACCATAATGAGGCCTCAAAGATATGCGCTATTCAGCTTGGCGCTATGATTTGTCAACTTCTTACAGAGCAAAGACTCAAAGAAGTAGCTGAACAGATTCTTCTCGGATTGTATCATTTCGTGGATCCTTTAGTTGATTCGTACCATCCTGATGATCTTGTCAACACTGCAAAGGAATGCTTAAAGATTCTTGAAGGCAGACTCGGTGTTACTGAATATACTAACGTTTTCTCTTCGGTCAAGAGAATCGTTGATGATAGAAGACAAGAAAGAAGATCCAAGAGAGCGCAATTGGCTGTGACTGCACCAGAGCTTGCTGCTAGAAGAAAGATGAGAAAACATGAAAGGTTTAGAGAGAAAAGAAAGCATGAAAAGGATGAAAATGGATTTTACAAGGATAAAAAAAAGAAGAGCTCTCGTTGAATTCGAAGTAGTTTCATTTAATACAATTAATTTTAGCTCATAAACTATTTTCCTCGTTGTTCGTCTCTTTTGGGGTTTCGTCGAGTGTACTTTTTGTAGAAGGATTGAGTTTTTGGCGCTTTATGCTCTCGTTATCATTGTGAGCATTTTCCTCATCCGTTTCTGACAAATTATGCTCTCCGCTTACAGCATCACTCGATTTAGAATCCGCATCTTTCTTTAGGTTGAATATCGACATCTCTTTTTGGTATCTGGCGCGATCTTCTTCAAATAGCTTCTGGTAAGGCTTCTTTTCTTCCTCACTTAAAGCCTTCCACATATCGGTCAAAGTCTTTGAAACGTCTGATGTGGGCTTCTCAGGGCTTTTAGCCTCTAGTTCGGCTTTGACTCTATCCTTCTCTTTCTCGAAAAATATCCAGTAAGCGTTCATAGGCTTTTTGGGCAAATCAGGGTCCCTAGCCATTTTTTTCGTAGAGGCGCTGGTGTTGAGAGAGGCCTTCAGTTTTTTGCTTTTTGTCGTCCCGTTTCTCACCGTTTTCAAGTTCAACAAGTCGTCCGTAAGAACGGGGGGAATGGGACGTGACATATCTTCCTTCAGTTCGGGATTCTCAGAAAGAGACAAAAGGCGTTGTTCCAATCTTTCCAACAAAACTGAATTTTCAAGCCTCAACCTCCTTATAGCTATTCTTGTTCTCGACAACGCGATCGTGGCTATTTCATTGCTTTGTTCAATTTCTGAAATACGCTTTTTCAACTCACTGCATTTTTGTCTAAATTTTTGTTCTTCTTCTGTTAGGCAAATTCTTAGCTATCATCAAATGAGAAGTACATACCTTCGCTCTCAGGACCTGATTCTTTGATGTGAACCATCTTTATTTGTCAACAGGGGAAGATTATTCTTTCCATAGTAGGTGGCTAACATGCACTCTCCCTTGCACGACGGTGCAATTTACAACTTTACTCTCCACACAAACCTACACTCCATCACAAAATCCAACACTAAAAAATAGAAACAAAAACAACAGCTATATAATCAACCACAAACTAACTAGTTCTCATATGAATTGGTGCATGACAATACTTCGAAGTCGCTGGGAACTTCTGACGCATCACCGATACTAATGACATCATAGTCTTCCCGTTCCAATAAGTCACCCGAGTGGACTTTTTCACCAGAAGTATCGAAATTCAAGTTCAGTACCTTCAAAGGCATTGAAGGCAATATCAAGGAATTCTGGTGAATCTCCGGCAGGCTGGGCTCCTCAGAAACATTTAAGGCTGAGTCGAGCATCAAAGAATCAATACTTTTAGCTGCACCTTCCAAAGCAATCAAGACATTTGCATCTTCGGTAGTATTTTGGTTATTGTCCCCTTCCTGCCTGATTACCTCACCTTCCTCCATAATATCGTCCGATTCAGTAGCATCAGAACTATTCCTGGGCACATCCAGTTCAATAGCATTAATCTCCTTCGGGGTATTATCAGGATGTATCGGCTGGGCTTCATGGGTGGAAAGGATGCTAATCTCTTTCGGTAAATTATCTTGATCATGTGGAACGGCCTGTTCCTTGTCCAGGGTCAAAACTCCACTTAAATGTTTTAAGCTGAGCCCGCATGACAAGCTAAAATTCGCACTTTCAACAACAACTCTGAATGGAAACTTGAAGTGGGTATTGTTGATGGGAATGTTAAATTTTGCAATTCTTCCTGGCGCAATTGCATGCTTGCTTCCAACCGTTACAAGGGCAACGACGCTTTGAAAGCAATTCACAATCTTGATGACCAAGTTTCCTGTGTTGAAAGAATATTTTCCTCTGTTAGTAATCACAATTTGGGACAACAATTTTCCCTTTGGAACAACTGTGATTCCGAGATCGACGTCATCGATATTCTCAGTCTTGCTTCTCTCCTTTGATAAAATAACCAGCGCGTCCACATGTTTTACATCGCGGCCACTGGAACGTAATGGAGAGCACTTTCCCTCCAAAGCAATGGTGCCATTGGAATGTACAAAAGAGACATTCGCACCATTGAAGACACTAGAGTCTAAGAATTCTGCTTCAAAGGAAGTAACTGCTCCTGGGTTAATGTCCGACGTGGCTTCCAATTCAAACAAATGCTCAAGATTATCTTCCTTCTGGAATTTGAGTAAAAACTTTCCCTGAGGCAAGACCATTGACGACTTGTTGCTCATCATCAAATAGTCTTTACCCTCATTTGATATAAAGACAAAAGATAACTCATCTTTTTCGACATCCATATCGCGATACTTCGCCTCAATCAAACCGCGTATGACTTCAAGTTTATCGTCCTCCTCATCGGGAATCAAGGATAAGAGTTCTTCAAATATTATACTCTGTCCGAGAATTTTGTCAAAATCTTGGGAAGGAGTGATATGTGGCAAAGAAGATGTGTTTCCAGTGCTATTGGCTGTAACTTTACTCCCTGTCGTGGTAGAATCGACACATTTGTCATTCTTAAGTTTCCTGGAACTCAAAAATCTAAAATTGTCGTTATTGACAGGATTAGGTACAGCCAACATGACATGCGAAGGCAAGTGTTTGAAAATTGAAGTTTTCGACAAATAGCACTTCTCACACAAGTCAAAATTCTCACAATCCATACACTTGTACCTTGTTCCCAGAATTTCCTCCCCATCATCATGGGGGTGACATGAATCACAAAGAATATGATGATGTAAAACTTTGTCTTGCGCAGGTGAGTTTATAGAGGCATTCGGAACTGTTGCATTGAGATCCGAGCCACCGGAATCGATTTTTAATGTCAATGACTTGAGCAACTCCCACAATTCGGATTTCTGTAATTCGGAAGATATCTTTTTAATCTGGTCGATAGCTTCAGTTAAAGGATTCTCTGATGGGACGGCTAGGTCATCCTTCAAATAGACTACTAATTTCAAATGTTTCTTCACTCTCAAACTTCTCAGCAACTCCTTGAAATCATCCGCATATTCCAACGGAACAAATTTCTTGTGTCTCTTAGATTTTCTTTCAATTCTGCAACGATTTGTAAAAGCTTCATCAACTGTTCTGGGTTCTTCGAATACATCGTTCAAAATAAATGTTAACAACTTCTCCTTAGATGCAAATGAGTTCAAGACCGATGAACTGAGGTAAACCAGCATTTCGCGCGTTCTGGATTTCTCGACAAGCGAGATTTTCATAGACACTTTATCACCCATTTCAATTCAAAAACGTAACAAGAAATAACAGCAAAGTGACGTGAGTAGGATGGATATGATAGCCTTTTTTGCCATTCGCATACCCCTTGCGGGACTGCACTTTGCTTCTTTTTTTTTGTGGGGTCAAACCACCTGCGTACGATAAGAAGCTTTCTTGACTACTTGATGATATATTTTCTGGAGACAGAAAAGTAACGTTAAAAGCTAAATAGCACTAGAGTGCTTGAACTAGGATGAAATAATAAGTTAGCGGTAGAAGAATATTTGGTAACTGGTCTTGTTCCTTCGGAAACGACATGCTTCGCTGTTCCCCAGGTAAAATCAGACCGCGGTTTGAGTTCCTTTAGCCAAAATCGTACTCTTCTTGTTGTAAGCAAATAGCTTGGACTCTTCGGTCGAAATTCATTCGATAATATCATTAACAAAGCAGTTCATGATCGACATAGCTTTTTCAGAAATAGCTGTATCTGGGTGTGTTTGTTTCAAAACCTTGAAAATGTATGAGGAATAAGTTTCGTTTCTCGTCTTGATCTTTTTCTTCGTCTCCCCAGAAGAAGCTATTCTCTCAGAATCTGGCTTCTTCTTTGCCGGAGCCTTGGAGGCTGGTTTCTTCTCTGCTTTTGGCGCCGTATTCAAAGTTTAAGGAATTTTTATCATAAATCTGATGAATATGAGAAACTAAGAATGCATTCTCCCTGGTATTCTTAATACAGCTTTGACGATCATGGCAAGGTTCGTGTTCCTGTTATCTCATATTTTCCCTAATTGAAATCGTTTAATATGATCGTCAAAGATAACATTGAATTAAAGAAGGAAACTTGCCCGTTCTAGAAACTTGCAAAAGATATTTTCATCTTCTCTTCTGTTTTCTTTTTTTTTTTCCTTTGTGTTTCTTCTACTTTGAAATCTGGAGTGGTAACACAATAGTGGGTGCTGCTGCAAATTGATAACAAATTGAATCTTGCATGATGTAGTTTACGCGCGTTTGATATTGCTGCAATTAATCGTCGGTAAATTTAGTTCAAAATCTTTCCGCTCAACAGTTCCAAATTATTCATAACATTTTAAAATGTCAGGGGGCAAAGGAAAAGTTGGTACCACTGATAAAACAACTCAATCCCGGTCTGTTAAGGCCGGTTTAACTTTCCCGGTTGGTAGAGTCCACAGATTATTACGGAAGGGGAATTACGCACAAAGAGTCGGGTCTGGTGCTCCAGTCTATTTGACCTCTGTTTTGGAGTATTTGGCAGCAGAGGTTCTAGAATTGGCTGGAAACGCTGCGAGAGATAATAGAAAGTCAAGAATCATCCCTAGGCATTTGCAATTAGCTATCAGAAATGACGAGGAATTGAATAGATTGTTGGGACATGTTACCATAGCTCAAGGCGGTGTGTTGCCAAATATCCATCAAAATTTATTACCAAAAAAGTCTGCAAAAAGCAAGGGAGAGGATTTGTGATGTTTTTTGCCAAGTCAAAGTCTGCTTTTTCTTGTTAACTTTCTTTTTTTGTCTCCTGTGATTTTATTAAAATGCGAATGGCGGTATTGGCTTTTTTTTTCGTTCCTGTAGATTCAGGCGACCCTTATCACGAGTTCTGATGATATCTTATATCGCGGAACAACCTAGTTTTTTTAAAATCTCTTTCGATTAAGGAAATGGCTCTTCAATTGAAAAAAAGAAACTTCAAAGTCCCAATTTTGACAGCTGGTGCTCTCGTCGTGGGCGCTGGGTTTTTACTAGTCAAAACATATCCTCACCTCCTCACATTTTTACCTTGTTGTTCCCAGGAAAAGGAGTCTAAGGAAGATAACTCACCTGTCGAGATTGAAGATCATAAAGACGAAGATGGTCCCATAAATAAGTTTGTTTCTGATGAATCATTGGTGGATGTGACAGAATGGTCAGACGATAACTTGAGAAGCTTTTTGATGGAAGTAAGTATCCAGTATGCTAAGCGCTTCAATAAGAATACTAACGACAATAGAAAGAAATCAATCCTCCTCCCGATGCTAATCATGACAGCCTTATTTCCATTGTTAAATCAATTCAAGAGAGTTCTAAGCGTTGATCTCAATATTTTATTAACTATTCGGATAATTTTGTTAAAATTTCTACTACTTCTCAAGCGAATAATCTATTGAGTGCTGAAGAGGTATAATATCGAATCTATGTATAGTAATCTATTTTTTTCTATATTTAATTTACCTTTCTGATGCCCAGCTCATCAATTTTTGCTCAAACAATGGTCTGGTTAAACCCTCTTCACAATTCTCGATCAAAGCAAAATAACAATTGATGGACATAACATCCTGATTTCTATCCTCGTCATCAAATAAAATAATACTTCCTCTGCTGAGGGCACTTTCCATTTTCAATTCCTTGATTGCTCTCTTGATGTGGCCAATCTTCGATTGCTGTCCCCATTGAAGGGAGTGAAAATATTCAATCATCGGCTTTCCGTTCACATGAAACATTGAAAGTAGCTTTATGGCTATGTTTGGAGTTGCTGTTCTACTTGCACCGACAATAGTAACATTATTTTCATCTAACTCTTTTAGAATAGACTCAACGTCGCTATACAAAGTTAACCTTTGGCCACAAGAATCTAGTAATTGACCTTTGCTCATCTCTTTTATGGGAGGTGAAATGTGGCAATCACACCACCATGGCCATAGAGTATAGTCCAAGTCAAAAACGACAATTTCGGGATAAGAATATTTAGGCATATTGACAAAATGAGAATGGCCCGGCTGAGGTTAAAAGCTACAGAACGTGCAGTACCCCTACTTTCACTCCCCTCTAGTGGATTCCTAGTGAATTAGTCCTCGAACTAAATCGGATGTATTTCCCACGGTCTCGTTTGGTCGACTGCTGTTGAAGATAAAGGAGAATTGTCTGGATTTTTTCGAACAAAACCAAATAATGACGGATTTTTAGGTTAGCAGTTAGAGGCTCGTTGATAAGAATGGCCGCACAGTCAGGGGACGCGCGTAAGGCCGTAAACCGATTCTCAATGTGGGATTCACGTTCATCTATTGAGGTATTTGTCGAATGGAATCTGTCAAATAAGTGCTTAAAACCTTGAATATTGGGTTTTTGCCATCGACTTGGGACGTTAGGCCATAAGGCCGATAGTCCAATAGAAAGCTGTTTCTAACATTCTACCAGGCGATATGCGTTCCGTCGGTTGATGTGGTAGGAATTCACGATAATCATTGTATCCATATAGTTGGTTTATCAAGAATAAGCGTATCCAGAGTCCATATAGATCATGATATCGTGTTCATAGAGTCATTACTGGTCATATGCCTCTTTTGGATTATGAAGCAGAACAGAATATACGCAAGAATATTAATCCATTCTCTTAAATGTCTTTCTTTGTCCTCAAGCTCTATACCATATATGGATGATAAATATCAACGTTTGACTATTTTATCGGCTCGTCCAACCGTGTCATTGATAGTGACACTGAATTAGCTCTACAAGTAAGAGCTTATACCTTATATCCCCAGTTTGCTTATCTCAATATTGAAGAAAGTTCCTTTAATTCAATTCTTAGAGCCCAAACTTAGCTCTGTTGTGCAACTCTTTCCACGATTGTCTAACTTTTCATGACTACACCACATTACTAAGTTGTTCTTAGTAGATTATAACGTGTTGAAAAAGAATAATCTAATTGTGTGGTCACTACTGATTCATTTTCTCTATTTAACGGACTAAGAGTATATATTTAATCAATCGGACAATTTTGCGAAAATCTACAATTTTCTCTGGTGCACATGTGTGTGAAGACCACAAAAACTACTAAGATTAATTATTATTTTTCTTCCTATGTTCGTCATCATAAAGATTAAGAATCAAGGAAACACATATTATGACAATGGCTTCAAACTCTACAGCACTGTTATCATCAAAGTCACGTGCCCCATTTGAAGCGAGGGAAAGGGTGCAATCGCGACGCTCCGTACCAATTCTCAAAAGTATAGTATTCACCAATCGACCCAAGTGCTGTGGCGATGTAAACTCACCCAGAGGCTTGAAAGTGATCGGTAGAAAAAGATTTCTAGCCGAATTCCCTAAAAGTGGATTTTTCTTGCTGACTTTCAAATCACTAGTTAAATCATCGATAAGACTACCCTGACTTTCATCTAACAAATACAAATCACTTGAAAAGTGACCATCAGGTGCGATGAAAGATCGATCCCGAACAAAGCGATAGCGATTTTGTCCAACTTTGAAATCGGCAATAGGGTATCTTCGATGTAAGATCATAACGATTTCAGTAGATTCAAATTTCAAGCGAAACCTCTCATAGCTCGGGAATATCCTTTTTTTCACTTCTGCAAATAAAAGATCATCCACCTTATCGTAAAGTCTATCTGTCGACTCAGGGGACGGTAGACATTGGTAAATCTTCAGGAATGACGTATCGCCTAAACCAATGCCGAATCCGCGTCTCTGAACCAAAAGAGGCATACCCTTCGATTGATTCTGGGTGTTCTTAGCTAACAGGAACATAGGATTAGAAGGCGATTTGCCTTTAAACTCCTTGTACTTTCTGTAATTTTCTTCGGACGAAAAAACCCTCATCGTACGTGTAAATGATTTGGTGAAGACAAACTGGCGTATAGCAACATGTGTATCGTATCTATTGACCTCAAATTCCTGTATCTGTGGTTTTGATTTTTCCATCTTAAAGGAAGTTTATTGCAATTGATTAATTAACATTGTCGGTTTGCGATTTGACCACCTTTACTGTCGTGCACATAAAAAGAATTTACGAGCTGCACGGGTGACATCGTTGCAACTGCGGCTGTCATGGTCACATGATCGTCACTCCATTACCCTTAATAAATGACGCCACATAATCTTGCCATTAATTCTATTTAAGATAAAAAACTATTGCGATGGTTCAAATCACTATACGGAAACCGCATAAATTTTGATTATATCAAAACTCGGCTTTGTACTTTCATGTCTATTAATATCAATACTTTTCCGTGCTAGGTAACTTGAAATATTACTCTATTTATAGAATTCCCATACTTTGTTTCTTTCTAATCCTCGGAGCAGTACTATACAACTGCAATACACCTGAACCTACTGGATAGGTACATTAGCTTCTTTCAGTACACCAAGAACATCCAAGCATGTTTGTAGGAAATCCTATTGGTCCTCCAAGGAATTCCCACGAGTAATCTGCAACTTTCAGTAATGCTTTAAAAACCAGCTTCCTTTCACTAGCAATTTGCCATTAGCCTTAAATACTATCTCTTTTTCAATGGCGATACATAATTTTCGAATTCGGGTAACGAAACTGCGTGAATCAAAAGATGATTCCTGACACATCTAAATCTGTAAGATACAGCTTATTACCAGCTCGCAACAAAAATTCGTCTGGAGTGTGCGTTTCCGAGACGTGTATAACATACCTAAAATTTTATTTAAAGTTCCTCACTTTCGATCGTCAAAAACTACTTTATAGATTTCCACTGGACCCCACATCATATAGCCAAAACAGTGGAGCAATTGAAATATGTCAGTATTCTCAATAAACACAAGTTTGTAAATTTTATACAATCTAACCTTGAAGTTAAAGATATATTTGTAGGACACAACACAGTATTAATTCGAAAATTAATATGATACACTCTCTTAGCACAATTACACACATGCAAAGGTATTCATCATAAAATAGAAAAATTACATCAATTGCCTTGACTAACTTATGAATATTTTACTCCGCAGCAATATTCTAACATTTAATTTGATGATTATTCCGCTTCAACTAAATACTAATTCCTTATCGAAAATTGATTTCACTTTTTAATCTCGATACAAAACCACTATTTTTGTGATACAACACGTTTTTTTTGGCCCGACATTAGTTTCTGGTACAAAAAGTAGCATTTGTACACTTTAGCTTTATATACCATGCAGTCAAACGCTAGATGATTTTATTGAGTAAAAAAGGTGAATGTTACCAAAACTTTCATTTTGAATTTTTTCAGTTATAAATGTTTGAATCTTACTCACTTAGTATTGGATAAAAGTTGAAATCACTTTTTATTTTCTTTATTGTCTTTAATATTCATGTACGATAATCTTAGTACAACCCTAAAAATGATATTTCTAATCCAGATACTAAAATTAGTATATATATAGAAAGTTTAACATTGGACCCTTTCATTCCAAACAGATATACCCAATTTTTTTTTTACTATTGAGAGGACTTTCCACCGACTTTTTATCGAGGAATGTTGCAAATTTTTTAGTTAATAAATTAAATCGAGATCCAATATCCTTAAGCTAAACCGTGGTTCGCCCTTATTGTTTTATATTATTCAGTAAACTAATTGAGATAATGACATACGTTTTTTGACGTTAGCCATCATACTAAATCAGTCTCACTTTTATCATTGGCAATGCATTCCTTATATAACTTATATGGCTCAAATAATTTTTTCGACATATTAAACGAATATTTCGTATACCTGATTTTATTATCTTAAATACTATTCGCTTATTTAGAAAAAAACAAAGATCCAATTATTTCATCTTTACAGTTTGTCACTAAGTTTTTAATGTAAATCTAATTCAAGCAATTCTCGAAATAAAGCTTTTACCAATGCTAAGTTTTAACTTTGATAGAGAATTTTATTTTATGAAAATAAGCATATCTGAATTCATCTCTGACGGGAACTAAAGCAGCTCTCTCGTAGGAATCATCGTATCTGAGTTAACCGATAGATTTTGAAAGCACTATTTTTCAGTAATTATCTATAGTATGAAATATGTTGATTGGCATTGCTGAATAAAACAAAACTTCGTTAAAATTTCCTCGAAACTGAAAATTGGCGTACTTGGATGCCACCTTTTATTTTCGATTTGGCATGTGGGTAAGATTCGATTGGTAGTTATGTGAATTTTAAAATTTTCCTATGGTATTTTTTATTACACTTTTGCCTATGGTGTTCAGTTTTTCTCTACTTAAATCTTTGTATAGAATTCAAATAGTAACATAAATTAAAAGCGTAAATTTCAGGACGTCTTTATAATCCAATAGGTTGACTATTCATTTCAAAGCGTCTTATTAATCGTTTTTGAATATTTACAGAGTTTGAAAGAATATATATCGCTTATTCTAAGGTAGAAATTAAGTTGAAATTGAATATAAATTTCGTTTAGAATCCTTTTTTCTTTTATATGTAATAAAGGTAATCAATTTCTGGATATTAAGTTTAGGCGAATGGGATTGTAAGGGTGAATCATGTTTATATTGAACAAGAATAAGCGTTTAAGATCGAGAGTACTTGCTAAGGATTATCAATACTTTAATAAATTTTGTTTCGCCCGTTTTGGCAAACGCTTCGAGTCAAATGAGAATCTTTCCATACCGATGATGATGGTTTTTAAGGATCAAAATGTTTTAATGAAATAATTGCTGATTTAAATTTTTTTGGATGTATTTCTGGCTGCATTATAATATAGTATATATATATTATAGGCTCTCTATATGATGGGTTTAAACATCGGTGCTGGAAGAAGGATTTTTACTTTAGCGGTGAGGCTGCTTGATGTAGGTTTCGAACAGTTTTTAGGTATTGAAGGGTAGTCAAATGTATTTTTCATTAGTATTGAAATCGGTGTATCATTGTCTCGTTTAAGGATCTAATATACTTCAAGAGCTTCTGCTTGTTTACCCTGACTATTTTCACTTTTTCTACTAATTCCAGTACCAAATTAGGTTTCTTGATTATCCGTAATATATTGTTGATCATTGTGAAGGTTTTATTTTACGTTAATTTTTTTTAGAATCTGAGTTGCCACTTCACTAGGATAACTAAGAAAATAGTAGGGTGCAATTGACAATCAGAGCTCACGCAATAACAGTGGCAACAATAGAGATGCTGATTGTCTATTCGTTCTGGGATGAGCTCTACAGTCTTATGGGAACCAGCAATTAGACTGATTTCTACTGAGCGTTCTTATATACTTTTTCTCGGCCTTACTGCACTGCGTACCTTAAAAATTATTAGGTATATTTGGTGATGTAATAAATGAAAAATCTCAAGATAATGACTAAGCGCAAGTGGTTTAGTGGTAAAATCCAACGTTGCCATCGTTGGGCCCCTGGTTCGATTCCGGGCTTGCGCATTTTTTTACTTGACATCTCTCATTAATATTTACTCAATTTTTAGGTTCTTCCTCTAAATCTTCATTAGATTTGCTTTTGAAGAGTAGTGCAGACGTCCCTTCCCTGGGTTTCCCAAAAAAATCTAGTTCGTCCTCCGGGTAGTGTGGAGGGAGCTCATCTCCCTTGTCCAATAGTTTGTCCAGCATTAGACCAGGATTTCCGTATTGAGGAAGAGAAGCCAAACCTCTCTCTCCTCTTATTTTGCGGTCACTTGTTGAAAAGAAACCATAGCGACGGACATTTGCTTCTATCCACACAAATCCCATTTGCCCAAAATTAACCTGGAATTTTGCATTCGTAGAAAAGCAACCAACGGCTGGATAAAGACCTAAGTGACACCCTTTCATTATATCCATGACTTTTTTGCCGTTCCGTGTTATAAATAGTGTTCCCGTGGATATTACATATCCAAATCCGACAATATCTGATTGTCGGAGAGGAGGTAAGACTTGAGCATTGTAAACGCTATTTTCTCCTCTATGCTGTTGCAATGGTGTTGGGAGAGGTTTGTTTATCTTGAGGTTCCCCGTTGACTCATAGGCAAGTGAGAAGGTATTATACCCAGGAAGCCGAAAGTCTGAAGGGTAAGGTTTGGTGACCAATCCAATCCCAAAATGTGAGTTTGCCTTTCCTTCATCAAATTCAAAAATCTTCACTTCGAAGTATATCGTATCAGGCGTTCTGTTTTTGGTTGGGAGCGGATAGTTCAAAACAGCTGTTGCCGTTGAATAAGGAGCATCATTTTTTATGAAATTAATTTCTGTGCGATCTTCAACAATATATCGAGCATTAAGAATGTCCCTTTCTTGCTCAAACTCAAATGCATTTATTCCACAATCTTTTATGATTAGCTCGTCCTCCCTCGTGAATGATTTTCCCCGGCGATCTATCTGGGGAGGGTTGTTCCTCGTAAATTCTTCGCCCTTCAAAAATGAAAGCTGTTCCTCGGGTGAGAGAATTGTAAAATCGTATTCTTCGGCTAGGTTGATCAATGATTCCTCGTCATTCAAAAATGCATGATCAATATCGCCAGGACGAAATACGTCTCCCGTAATGGGTTCATATTCGTTTAAGTTGCTATCACTTGCAACAAATCGATAACCGATATATGTGAGAGCGAAAGTAGTGATTAACCCGATACAAAATAAAACAAATAGGAAGCCCATCGCTTTTGGCCCAGAGTTGAGATCAGATGTTTCCCTATCGCACCCTGAAAAAGACAGGATTGGATTTATAGTTCACTCGGGGTGCATAATACAAAGCTTATGAATTCCCACTAATTTGCCAGAAAAGACATCCTTTTTCCCGTACATGCATTGTAAAATTGGGATATATATTTGGATTGACGAATCGTAGGTGTGTCTGAAAATGATTTTTTGTTCATTGTTGAATATTTGTCGTTAACTGGTAATTTGGCCATTTCTATGCGAAATTGTATCCACATCAAGATATTAATTGCATGTTGTGACTGAAATTACAGGGGATAATTTAAGAAAGGAAGGCGAAAGTGACCATCACCAAGAAGATTTGTTCACCGTTTAGTTTGAGTGTCTCATATGCATTGTTGAAGTATATCTTCCGTCAACTGACGATCGACGTGTATAGGAGAATAATTCCTTTTCATCTCAAATACGGAAAAAAAAAAGCAGACCGTAGCCGGAAAGCAGATGAAAGCAGTGGCCTTCTTCAAGTTTTCTGTTCATACAAAGTTCTCTATATATCGGCAGTTCTGCTATCTAAGCATAGAAACCCTGTTCTTGCAAATATTGAGAAACGTTGGCCAAAACAGTTCTCACGGCATTTTCATCGCCGGCTTTCTCCAAAGAGAAAGTGTTGCCTGAAACATCCTTCTCACCAGTCTTGATGATAATGGAATTTGAGCCACCCACAGCATTGACGATTTTATTGTAATCTTCCTTAGCAGTGTAAATAACACCAGAACCGGCCTTAACCAATTCATTAATCAAGAACTCATCATTGTGCGAAGAGCCCAATCTAGTGATACGGCGGCCACCAGAGAATTGGTTCAATGTAGATTGCAAAGCAAATGCCAAGTAGTCGTCATTTTGAGAGTTATCTTTCGTCGAATCAATGATGATAACGAAGCCCTGCAAAGATCTAGGCGGGTTAGACTCTCTCAAAATCTTTACAACCTCAGGATAAGAAAACCATTCAGGAATTTCAGTGCCATCTCTCAAACGTTGTCTCAATTCAGTTCCAGAAATGTTCGCAGTTTTCACCTTGGAAGTGTCAATCGTATCAATAGGAGCATATCTATCTTCGTCAGGCAAGTAAGTGACCATTCTGAAAGGAACGATTTTAATCTTTGAGTTCAACTCGTCCTCAAACTTGGCTAATAATTCCTGAGCATCATAAGGACCATAAAAGTCGACACCCTTGGAGTTCTTTCCAGGACCGGCGTGATCTCTACCAACAATGAAATGATCCACACCATAGTTCATTCTAATTAATGCGTGCCACAATGCTTCACGGTCACCACCCATTCTCATGGCAAGTGGCAACAAAGAAATTGTGGCCAAACCTTCAGGATATTTTTTCAAAATTTGTTGATACACCTTAACTCTGGTGTGGTGATCGATATCCCCAGGCTTGGTCAAACCCACAACAGGGTGAACCAAAATGTGTCCATCAGCACCAATATCTTGAGCTGCCCTAACAGTCAATTCTCTGTGAGCCCTGTGCATAGGGTTTCTTGTTTGGAAAGCAACAATTTTTTGTTGATCCCAGCCCAATCTCGCAAATTCAGCTCTTAATTCAGTAGGTGTTTTTCTAAGAGCTTCATAGTCGTAATGAGTTGGATAGTCCAAGCCTTGGATAGAACCACCAATGTAGACGTCACCTGCAGTCTCGAATAAGTACTTGACGGCCGGGTGCTCTGGGTCACCTCTAAAAACCTTTTCAGCCTCGATAGATTTGTTCGGTTTGTAGATGGACTCAATATTCAAAATGGCCAATGGCTTTTCGTCTCTCAAATCCTTCAAAACAACCTTGTTTCCAATAGTAAACTTGTCAGCCACGCCCTCTGAAACATCGAGTGTGATAGGCATGGACCACAACAATCCCTTTCCTGTAGCTTCATCTCTGACAGAAGATAATCTCATGTCCTCAACAACCGATTTATAGTCATCCTCGTTCAAGAATCCTGTCAATGGAGAGAATCCACCGTTTAAGATCAATTCCAAGTCACATAATTGTCTCTCCGTCAACGATAAAGAAGGTAAGTTCTCAGCTGTGATGCTGTGTAACAATTCTTGCTTGATACCAGAATCTCTAATAACAAGATCGTTCAATTTACCACCGTGAGGAATTGGAATAGGCATTTTTGTTTTTAAATTAGGTATCAGCAAAAGTTTTCATCAAGTATAATTTATCTTAGGTGTAATCATACAATCACACGTGACTTTGCATATTTCGCAGTCGATCATCAATTATACGTCGAGCTTCAAAGGCTAGCTATGTGTAATCTTAATCACATTCTGTATATAACTATAGTTTGTACACACAGAATGTGAATGAATTTGACAGGGTAGTTCGGCAGCGCCGGAGGTTAAATCCCAATTGTAGCAAGGTTTCATGTCAACCTGAACGTTTTTCTCCTCAACAAAAGGCCCAAATAATTAACAGGTATTCGAATGTCAATAAAGAAAGTCCTCAAAAACAAAACTAAACATGGCTTTAATACTTATGGTCTAATTTCGATATTATATTTGGAGGCATTTGCGAAAGCAATTACGCTCTCTTTCATGTATTATACTAATCTCATCGGAGAGGAGTTGCTAGAATATATCAATGCAAAGCAAGAAATCTGCATGTTGGGTTTTGGTAAAACGTACGTAAGATACGATATTTTATTGAAATGCATAAAGCGATGCAATCACGCGACATATTTTTCGAAAAAGGGATAGTAACACTTCAATTGTTTATTAAATATGCTCGACAGATAGTCAATTTACTAAAATTGGTATTAATTGAGCATTCAGTGCTGATTAAGTAGATATGACTAATGCCGAATCGGGTTTAAAGCTGGTTCCCATATACAGCACCTTATTGTTACAAATTAACCCCACAGAAAGTGGGGGAGAAACAGCAGGCAGGTTTGATGTTCGGAAGCATTAATACAAATGAATAACCACGTAAAAAGAATTATGTGTATTTTAACTGGCAAAGATATAAGCCAGCACTCGGTGCTTCTGTGTTGCTGACAAACTGGAAGGTCTCGGTGCTCGAATTCCCGCGTATCTAATATGACCAACCACGTGACATTGTATTTCCGTCTTCGAGTCGAAGCAGAAGATCAGCAGTTTCTAGGGACAAGAATCACATTCGGCTTTATAAGAGGTAGATAGAAGAGGAATAAAAGGAGACTCAAAATATGCATGTGATACCGATTGCTGGCAACGGATTGCAGTATCGCCGTTGAACGAAGATAGAGGTCGAGACTCTTATGGACGATCCTGCGTGGAGGATATAAAAAAGCGGCGATCCCCAACATATTTCGTTCACATATTTTTTTAATTTTTCCAGTTGCTATTGCAATTAACATTGAGATAAATTATTAAGAATGTCTGCTCCTACGTATGTTATCTTTTCTCCATCGCTAAAACTGCAATACAAGAATGCAATTGCTATGACCTTAGGATACTTGATTATTTTTAGCGTATTCGGGTTACGATATGGCACGCACCACACCGAGCCGAGGGGGCCAACCCCACCCCGTGTTTGCTTAATCGTTTCTAATAGGAGCTTTATTTGAGAATCAGACTCATTTACCATGGAAAGTTCGCGTTGCAGATTGCAGTTGATTAAAACCCACCTTACTAACAATGGCAGTGGTGATATTGGTTTGATCGGTTTGGCCGTTATGGGTCAAAACTTGATTTTGAACGCCGCTGACAAGGGCTACACTGTTGTTGCCTACAACAGAACTGTTGCCAAGGTCGACGAGTTTTTGGCCAACGAGGCCAAGGGTAAGTCCATCATTGGTGCTCACTCTATTGAAGAGCTTGTTGCCAACTTGAAGAGACCAAGAAGAATCATTCTTTTGGTTAAGGCTGGCTCTCCAGTTGATGCTTTCATTGAACAATTGTTACCACACTTGGAGAAGGGTGACATCATCATTGACGGTGGTAACTCTCACTTCCCAGACTCTAACCGTCGTTACGAAGACTTGAAGGGTAAGGGTATCCTTTTTGTCGGTTCCGGTGTCTCTGGCGGTGAAGAAGGTGCTCGTCATGGCCCATCTTTGATGCCAGGTGGACACCCAGATGCTTGGCCACACATCAAGGAGATTTTCCAAGATATCGCTGCCAAGACTGACGGTGAGCCATGTTGTGACTGGGTTGGTGAAGCTGGTGCTGGCCACTACGTCAAGATGGTCCACAATGGTATTGAGTATGGTGACATGCAATTGATTTGTGAGGCTTACGACTTGATGAAGAGAGTCGGTAAGTTCACCAACAAGGAAATCGGTGATGTTTTTGCTAAGTGGAACACCGGTGTCTTGGACTCTTTCTTGATTGAGATCACCAGAGACATCATGTACTTCAACGACCCAACTGACGGCAAGCCATTGGTTGAGAAGATCTTGGACACTGCTGGTCAAAAGGGTACTGGTAAGTGGACTGCAATTAACGCTTTGGACTTGGGTATGCCAGTCACTTTGATTGGTGAGGCTGTCTTCTCCAGATGTTTGTCTGCAATTAAGGACGAGAGAGTTAAGGCTTCCGCTGTCTTGTCTGGTCCATCCGTCGAGGGTGAATCTCCTATTACCGACAAACAACAATTTGTTGACGACTTGGAGCAAGCTTTGTACGCTTCTAAAATCATGTCCTACGCTCAAGGTTTCATGTTGATCAGAGAAGCTGCCAAGGAGTACGGCTGGAAATTGAACAACCCAGCCATCGCTTTGATGTGGAGAGGTGGCTGTATCATCAGATCCGTTTTCTTGGGTGAGATTACCTCTGCTTACAGAGAGAACCCAGACTTAGAGAACTTGTTGTTCCACCCATTCTTCCATGATGCTGTCGTCAAGGCCCAAAAGGGTTGGAGATCGACCATCGGTAAGGCTGTTGAGTACGGTGTTCCAGTTCCAGCTTTCACCACTGCTTTGTCTTTCTACGATGGTTACAGATCTGCTAAGTTGCCAGCTAACTTGTTGCAAGCTCAAAGAGACTACTTTGGTGCTCACACCTTCAACGTTTTGCCAGGTGAGGAAAGCGAGTTCTTGGGCAAGGACAAGTGGGTCCACGTTAACTGGACTGGTAGAGGTGGTAACATTTCGGCCACTACTTACGACGCTTAAGTATTTGAATGTGAACTAAAGCACTAATTTAAAACAATTGAGTTCTATAAAGTTGATGTAGAAATTATGCACTTGAAGCGAGCGGGTCCCTTTTTTCCCATTGCAAAATCAAATCGTCTTTAGGGAAAATGGTGGCGAAAACCTTGATCTCTTCAGACAAAGGCGTAATAGTATGATGGATATTAGAGTTCATCAAGTACTTTCCAAGCATACCAGTGAACAACAACATCACGTATTGTTGACCCAAGCACACATGTGGACCAGTGCCGAAAACCAACCAACTACGTTTAGTCATGTCAGAGGTTGGGTTTTCCCAACGTTCAGGAATAAAATTGTCCGGGTCTGGGTATACCTCAGGGTCATGCAATGCCGGATACACGGTCGGAATAATCATGGAGCCCTTTGGAGCGGTATACTCTGGGGTGACAGGGAAAGCTTTCTTTACAACATATGGTACCATCAAGACGGGTGGTCTGTAACGCAAAGCTTCCTTGACAACATTATTCGTGTAGGTCATTTCATTAATCAAATCAAGATCCAAAGGCACCAGGGGGTCGTTGTTTCTAACCTTCAATTGTTCTTCTCTAACCTTAGCAGTAACGTCGGGACGGTCAGCCACAATTTGGAACAACCAACAAGCCAAAGACGAAGACGCATCCTGAGATGCGAACAAGAAAGTAAAGATAGCTTCAGAAATTTCTTTGTTTGAGAATTCTCTGATCAACAACTTGGATTCCAGATCTTGTTCATGGTTTTCTCTAGCTTGCTTCATTAAGAAGATCCACTCGTCCATAACACAAGTTGGTTTACCATCCTTTTTATTGATGTAGGTCTTTGCTTCAGCGGCGCAATTTTCGAAAACCTTCATTGTCTCGTCAGCAATCTTCTTACCGTACCATGTTTTGGTGTAGGGGATGATAATAGGGAAATTAACCAATTCCAAAGCTGCGGTAACCTTAAAATAGTTGTCAGCGACTTCCTTAATTTGCTCCTCGGTGATGTAGTCACCACAGAATGTTCTAAGCGACAAAGCACACATCAACTCTCTGAATTCAGGGAAAAATTCTCTAGGAGAGTCGTAAGTAACAAACTTATCGAGGTACAAGTCCATATATTTCTCGAGCACTGGAATGTAAATTTCCAACGCTTTCTGAGAGAACAAGCCGTTCAAAGATTTTCTGTAATCAACGTGCTCCTTACCGTCCATGAAGACCCAATTAGTAGGTCTCAAAATCTTGACAGCAACATCAACGACACAAGGCTTCACGTATTTAGGGGATGAAAAGATCTTTCTTGCGAGCTCTCTGGTCGAGGCAATAACCACGAATTTGTGGAAAATGGACACACAAGATAAAGGTCCTGAGTTCCATTTGGCCATATATTCCTCAAACTTGGGTTCAAAACTTTCCAAGAAGGGACCAATGATTGGCCAGACCTTGAACTTAGGACCAGCAATAGAGCCCTTATTTATCTGGTAAACAATTTGATCGTATGTTAAGATACCAACAACAGCAGTTATAGCAAGCTGCAACCAGGTGAGCGATTGCCATGTGCTAAAGATTTTAGCCACAACCGCAGAGGACTCAGCAGCTTGAGCAACAACAGTGTCAACTACGGGTGAAGTCTGGTTAACACTCATTATTCCTCGACGGTTCTTCCAATAAAGAGTTGTTTATCTAGTGGATAATGCGAATATTTTATTTATACGATCCCGTTTTTTTTTTTTTTCGTCTGCATACCGACAAAAAACAAACCTCTCGCCATTATTTCCGAACGCTAGACGACCAGAACGAGCGATAGCGACTGAGCCGAAAATATGCGCTCTCCCATTTAAATTATGGGGGCTATTGGTACGTTCTTCGATAATTTTGTTCAGGGCGATACCAATATAGCTGCCCTCAAATTCTAAGAAAGGAAACCCACAAAAACCCAGAATTTGCTATATGCAATCGGATTACGCGGTCGTATAGTCGTACCATGTATGGCTCAATATTTTTAGTTTATAGTAAACCACGGGACACCTAAAGGGGGTAAGTTCCTTATCATATGATCATCAGAAAAAATGATAGCAAAATACAAAATTGAAATATTATTTCAATAGAGTTTGACCTTTATACTGTAGAGCCCCCTAGAAACGAAATGACTCCGTCCAAGGGTACACGTGATATATAGCACATGCTTACTGCAATAGCTATTGCCTATTCATGGCACCAACCTGTCAATAAAAAATTTAGCGAAATCTAGGACAGCATCTAGATGCAAGTCTTGGCGATGCGTGGCAAACAGTCTCGATCGGAACTCTTTTATTCCACTAAGTTCATTGTCTTTTAGCTAATCCCATTAAGCAGGGCCATCATTTACTATATACAGGATAAACAAATAAATCCATACATCTCAACAGCGATGCGATGCCTTCAACGATAGAACCAAAAAGCCGAAAGCTTCGATAATCATAATCATGGCAAAAAGGAAAGCCAGTGCCGCTGAAAGACGCCACAAGAAAATCAGAGAGGATCTGGATGCTCAGCTCTCATCTGGTGTTTTTTCAAAAAAGAATCACGACGAAGATGATTGGGAAAACGAGGAACAAGATTATGAGCTTCTTCCTCGTCAGTTAAAAACAGAGAATACAATTGAGAGCTTGCCTATTAAGAAAGGCGGAATAGTTCAGCGTGTCGTTAGAGATGTGATCGAAGAAGATGTTGAAGAGACGCACGCTGAAGAGTCAGAAAACATTGAAGATGCGGGGAACAAAGACGAAGTAGAAGAGGAAAAGGTGGAGGAGGAGGAGATTGACCCTTTGACGCCTCAAGAAAAGCTTATCAAGATCAAAGAAGAGATTGCAGACTATGCGTCTAGACTTATGGAAGAACCAGAAGAAAACATTTCATGTCTCACAAAGCTTAGAAGATTAGCTGAATCACCAGATTTTGCTAGCAGTCAATTAGCTATTTTGGCGCTTGTGCCTGTTTTCAAGTCCTTGGCCCCAGGATATAGAATTAGACCTTTGACTGAAGTGGAACAGAAAGAAAGGGTTGGTAAAGAAGTTGCACGCCAAAGAAATTTCGAGCAAAGTTTGGTTTTGAACTACCAACATTACATTGAGCTCCTTACAAAACTTGCAAGAGTGCTGACCATGAACTCGCAAAACAGCAAGAAGATCACTTCCGCGCAAGTCAAGCAGGGACAAGTTGCCACTAGAGCCGCTTGTGAGCTCTGCATGTCGTCTTTGAGATTTTTTAATTTCAGAGCTGAATTATTTACTATTCCTATTCGTCGTCTTAATAAGAAACCAAAGGATGAGGTTGATTTACAACTATTCTTTTCTTGTTTAAGAGCATTGGAGACTCTACTTAAGGAAGACAAAGACCATGGAAGCATATCATTTGATATCACTCGGATCATGTGCAAGGTGATCAAGGACAAGAAGTTTAGGGTCGATGAATCTGTGGTTAATATTCTTTTGAGTTTGGCGTTGTTAGAAGACTATGATCCAAATGGCAATAAAGATGAACCAAAGGAAAAGATGAAGAAAAAGAATAGAGTTCATTTGTCGAAAAAGCAAAAGAAGCAAAGAAAAGAATTAAAGGAAATTGAAGCAGAAATGGCCAAGGCTGAACAAGCAGTCACTGCAGAAGAGAGAGAAAGATACCAAGCTCAAACTTTAAAATTATTATTGACTTTTTACCTTGAAATATTGAAAGCAGGCTCGTTATCGGCGGACGAGAATAATGATGCCAACAATTTAATGGCTGCAGTCTTGGAGGGATTATCCAGATTTGGTCAAATGTCTAATTTTGACTTGTTAGGTGATTTTCTTGAAGTCTTAAAAGAGACGATGTGCAACATTATCGAAGAACACACACTAGAAAGCAACAAGTATGGAATTGCCGACAGCGAGTTTAAATCAGGTGGTATCTATACCTCGGAGGAAATCAGAAAGGTTCTTCTCTGTGTTGTGGCTGCATTCGCTTTAGTCACCAATCACAGAGAGGTTGGACGGCTACCAATCTCGGTTGACTTCTCTAAGTTCGTATCTGCTTTATATCTTATGATCGCAGATATTTGTCTTGATGCCGAGTTAGAGTTCTCGCACAAATCCTTGAGACTTGCTGATCCGCTTGGAGGTGATTCTGTCGCATACAAACCTGCGGTGAATGTTTCGACCAAAGCTGAATTATTATTGAAGAGTCTTGATTTCATTTTTTTCCGTTCTCGTGTCGGAAGTTTAGCTAGAGCCTTGCCATTCATCAAGAGATTAAACATTTCATGCCTACAGACTCCCGAGAAAACCTCCATTGCTACATTGAAGTTTATTGGAAAACTTCTCGCTAGATACGGTGAGGGATTGAAGGGTTTATGGAGCACCGAAGATAGAATTACCGGTGAAGGAAATTACGTCTTGGGTATCGAGAAGGAAGATTTTGAGGTCGATATAGAAAGGAGCAACATCGGATCTGCAGTTTTGTGGGAGAACGTGTTACTAGACAAGCACTACTGCCCTATTATCAGAGACGGGTCGAGAAGCTTGATGAAAAACAGCAAGGACACCAAAGGACGTTAGAAAAGATCAAATCTTTAACATGCAATAAACTGTACATTCAACTCAACTATAAATGCATCAATGGAATATATAATATCCGTGTAAAATCATTCAAATCTGCTTCCAAGCTCTCGCAAAATCATGTCAGCACTCATTTGGAAACAAGGTTCAAGTTTTCGTAGACAGAGCCAGCAGATTTGTACAAATCCGTGGCTTTCACACCTTCGCCAGAAACTTCATTAGCCTTCAACTGTTGCAACATCAATCTGGTCTTCTCACGTTCCTTGAAGCCATGCAAGCACTCGAAGTAGTCATCAAATGCTGGGGTACACTCCTTTTTGCTAACAGTGTCGGCGGATGTGTAACATGCAACAAGAGTCTGGAACTCATAAAAACATTTTCTAGTACCACCGTTTCTGGAGTAAGGCTGCATCTCAAACTATTGACAATAACTGGTCTGCTACGGTTCTTCGTAAGTTCGAATTTGAGAGTTTCCATTGGTTCAGTGAATGGTAGACACACTACAGTGCGCACAAATTTTGTTCCTAACTGGCATTAATACAAGTCTATACATAAGCGAGCATTTCCCTAATGCACTTTTTAACCTCGTAGTATAGAGGACCAATTTGTCCCTCAATGGCAATATCGCCAGTATCACCGCCCTGCTGATTATCGATTGAGACCTTTCTGATAGCAATCATATTGTTGACAACCAAAGTACCCTCACTCTTAAACTCTGCATTCAAATCGCGGCTCAACAATTTCTTCTTCAACTCCGGAAGCCGAATATCACCAATAGCCAAAGCTGGACCAAAATCTCCCTTGGACACTTTCTCTACTTCATTCATAGTCGTGTTTTTGAGCCTTTGGTAAGCGGGACTCAGCACGGGCTTTAAGACAAACTGTGTTGATGAGTTGACGAGTTTGTCAATCGAATCGAATGCTTCTGGTTCAGGCTGGAAAAGCTCAAGCTCACCTTGAACATGCGACACTCTGTAATTTCCGTCAATTTTTTGCCATACAAGAGATGAATTAAGTGTTTCGTCTAGTTTCACTTCGAATTCATTTAATGAACCGTGCCCTTTACTGCCAATTTCAAGTGGCCTATTACCCACTGCAGTGAATACACTCATTTGGCTAGTGATTCCCCTTGATAAGCCTCTTCTTGCCAAAGTTAGTAAATCAAAATTTGAGGTGGAACTGACCGAATCTGAATCCGTTTTGATTTTTTGGTTTTCAAGCTGTTTTCTGAATGCATTTTCCACTGCAAGCAAACCATTCAATGCCGGGTCAAATTGGGGGTTGAAAGAGAAATCAGGAAGTAGAATCAAATTATGGGGACGCAAAGCTGACATGATCATGTTTAAAGAGCGCAAATCAACCAATCCCGCAAGATCAATGAATGATAAACCGCACCGAACTTTCAATTCCAACGAATGTGATGCCATGACAGAAGCAGGGCGAACAGGGACTCTTTTAACGGGCCTGAAAAGCGTATCAAGACTCTTTTGAAGGAGCTGGTTATTTAACGCTTCTTGAGGGGTCAATTTGTTTGCATTATTGCCCTGACCATCACGCCCACGCTTATACGGCCTTCTTCCGTTCTCAAAACTGTCCAGTTCTCCCCATTTACCCTTATCATTAAGCTCAAAATTTTTCTTACTTTCACTAATAAGCTTATTGTTGGCGCTGTTTTCGTCCGATTTTTGAAAGTCTTTTGGATCAATAACTTCACCATAATCATCATGTTTTCTCTTTTTAGTAGAAGGAAAAAAGGGAAACATGGCTTGACGGGGCTTTAGCTTGTAGGACACACGAGTGTCTACAGGTTTATTAGCTTCAAGATTTTCGGTCACGTAATCTGTCACAAAAACTTCGTGCGAATTAAGAACAGACGCAGCATCACCTTGCTGGTTTGTTGTAGTTGAAGAAATAACGTTTGCCTCAATATGCTCATCTTCTTCATCACTGGATACTTCGTCTTCATCAGAGGAGTCGTCATCTGAATTTAAGTCCGCATTCAAAATATTCTTATTTTTTTTGTCCCGAACTTTAGAGAGAAGCTTTTGTCTTCTATAATGGGCAATCTTTTCCTTAAAGCTCTGAAGTTCAGAGTCCTTTAAAGGCTCTTCTCTAGTCCATGATGTGAGCGCTATGGATTTCTCTAAAGGCACAGGAATTCCATCCTCCGCTAACCCATTATTCTTGGCCCTAGCTAAGGTATACCATTCTTCAAAGAGACCTGTAGTACATGTATTGTCCCTGGCGAACGATGATTTTTCGGTCAAAATGATAGTGGTTTTTTCATTCTGACATAAAAGCTGCAATGCTTGCGACGACATGTCTCCATCTTTAAAATCTAACCCAGAAGCAAATACGATTTTGGGCCCTGGGAGTTGAATGAGTTCTTGGGGATCCAGAAGAAGATCAACTTTTGAAGGTTCAAATGGAACTCTACTGTATGCTCTATCTTCAGCCGCAATACCTTCGTACTCTTTAATCAACTGAGAAGACATCCAATCAAGAAGATTAGAGGCATAGCTCAACACCTTGGTTCCCGAATAAGATAAGAAGTAGACCGGAATGGCCGCACCTTGCAAATTCGCAAGGTGCTCGTCAACTATCCGCAAAAGCTCTAAAAATCTTCCTGATATAGTAGTTGGGAGAAGAACAGCACCACCATTTGCAAGCGTACCATCGATTAAATTCAAAAATTTTTCTGTTCTCTTCTTGTGCGACATAGTGGACCCCAATTCAGTACTCGTGATAACAGCACTTGGCCTTAACAAAGACGCAATAGGATTTCCTGTGGTCGCGGAAAGGAAACTGGCACTATTAAGGAACGAATCTTTAGAATGGTTCCAAGTAGGAGCATAAATGATTTTCTCAAGACGCTTGGTGATCAACCAAAACGAGCCTCCAAGGGTGTGACCGGAATTATAGGCTGTTAACACTATTCTATTCTCTAGAACCGTCATGTTTTGGAAATATTTTACCAGAATCATCTTGTCAAACCACTCATCAACTTCATTTACTTCCATGAGAGCAGATTGTAAGGGTCCCAAATGGCCCCGGGATCTATAGAATTCCACCGTGGACACTCTTCCAAGCTGCGTTACAGCAACTGTGGCATAAACAGGGATTGCAGACATCAAGTGTGGGAATTTGGTACAAAGAAGGACATATCCACCAATGAACTCGGGTGTAGATTGAGACAAAAGGATTAAACCAACATCGCTTAAATGGTTTTCCATGAAGAGAGCATCGTCGGGATTTTCTCCATTCCAGCCAGGATCAGCAAGGATTCGAATTTCGTTATCAAAAACCATCAAAGACGCCTTGAAGGAAGAATCATCTAGCCCCAGGGTCAATAATGTGAATGAAAACATTTCGTGGCTCAGAAGATCTGAGGAAGTTGTGTTTGTGTGGAACCTACAATTTACGCGACGTGCGAAGTTCAAGTGAAAAGTCTACAACCTAAAAGAAAACATGTTTTGCATTATATATATAGAGTACAATGAGGATAATGAAATGTATGAAGTAAATTAGAGGTCCAAGTGCATGCTGTTACGGGTATGAATCTCCATCAAACCCTGGGCCTGGGTCAAACCAGGTAGTCCTCTTGTGGTAGTAATGCGGTCAACAGAATTTCTAGCACCCGTGGTGTATTCACCCGTTCTTATCATATCAAGTCTCAATTGGTTCAAATCAATTGGGTTATTGAGAAGCTGTTGGTTATATTTAGCTTTATCGTTTGTAGTCCCGCGTCTTGACCTGGAAAGAGTAGTGTGTCTTTTTATAGACTTAAAAGCACGAGAAAGCTTTCTTTCTTCTTCGAAACGAGGAGGAATATCAGGTGTCGATGCTTCGATAGCATGTTCAACTTTTTCCAATAACTCAGTGTCACCTTCATTGAGTCTCTGGAGAATTCTGTGCTTTTCAACATCTTCGATATTCGTAGGGTCGTAACTCTCAGGGTAATCTTTGTAAACTCCTCTTCTAACTTTCTCCCTGATAATATCGATATCTCTTGGGCGGAAACTGGTCAGCAACAAGTCATAACAGAAACGTGGCAAAATAGCAGCTATAACACCAACGAAATAACAGGCCCAGAAGCCCAAAGTGCCCAAAATTTCAGCTCCCGCGTGAAAGAACTCACCGACCCATGGTTCAACGGACCAAAGACCAGTCCAGAAAAACACGACTACCGTAGACAAAACATTCACCAAAAGAGTCAACCAGTCCCATCTAAATTGCTGTAACAAGACATTAGTGTTACAAGCTGTCACACCAATCGCACAAACAACGACACCTACCCAGAAACGATGATCCACAGGTAATCCTTCATGGTTCTGGAAGGAAACGTAGTACATGAGATAAGGGAAGAAAAATGAAATGACAGACTGATATCCTCCATCAATCATGTACCAAACAAATTTGAATTGAGACCACTCAAGTCCAAGTATACCAGACCGGTACAACTGAGGAACAACCAAAGAGACTGTATCAGAAACATCTTGATCAAACACAGCAAGGATAATAACAGGAAGGGATGTGAAAGCCAAGTTATAGAACATCAAAAAGGTGTACTCGTAAAGATAAGAGCCGTCGAAGTCATTGTAAATACCGTACCAGAAACACGTCATTGTAAACACGACGTTCTTGTAGAAAAAGCAAGGTACCATCTCAGCCAATCTCTTATAGGACCACCTTCCGTGAACTAAAAGCAAGCGGGTTAAAAAGCGGAATTGTCCAATAGCATAATCCGAAGACATGACAGCTTGTCTACCTTCTTCACCAGCAATGCCGACACCAACATTTGCAGCTTGAATCATCGCCACGTCGTTTGCACCATCACCGATAGCCAAAGTCATCACACCGAGATTTTCCTTAACAACTCTCACAACTTGCGCTTTTTGAGATGGAGAAACACGACAACATATGACAGAATTGCATTGCTTACCCAAAAGCAAAAACTTTTTGCGCAATAATGGGTTATCTCCAAACACCAAAGTTAAAGCTGCACCATCAATGATTAATGCGGTATTTGAACTAGGAACGGAGTGGTCTTTCTTCGCGAGTTCAAGGTGTTCATTAACTTGCTCATGGGTCTCAGATTCAATTTGGAAGCTCTCACTTAAATATTCATTGAGAAGGTCATCAATAAATTGGACATTGGTAGCATCATTTTCATCAGGACGAACAACGAGCAATTTCATATCATTTCCAAGCAAATTGCAAGAGAAACCAATGTTGATAGCCGTTTCAATTCTATCGCCTGTCAAAACCCACAACTTAATACCAGCATCACCTAATATAGAAATAGAGTCTGGTACACCTTGCTGAAGTCTGTCTTCAATAGCGGTACCACCAAGCAAGATAAGGTTGCGCTCCATTTCATCATTAAGGTCGTCGATAAGTTTATCTCTGGAGTCATCAATGACAGAGTTTGCTTCTTTAGCCCGAACAACCCAGTCATTGAAAAACTTTTCGTCAATCTCTTTCTGCGCAAGACACAAAGTTCTCAAACCTTCTTTAGCAAAATCTTCTAGATGCAATGCGGTTTTTTTCAACAAGGAAGATGCACCGGGTACCAACCTCTCATAGATGACATTATCAGCACCCTTGGTAATAACTAAGATTTTTCCATCTGGTGCTCTCAATATGGAAGTCATTCTCTTTCTTGCAGAAGTAAATGGAATAGTATAAAGCGATTCATATTCTCTTCTTTGGCCATAAACGTCCAAAACAACGGTTTTTCTCAACCTTTCTCTGAAAACAAAACCGACATCCCTTGCAGCAGCCACTAAGGCAGCCTCATCAGGAGATTCAGCTTTGAAATCATTCAAACCCGGCTCTTCCGGATTTTCTTCGGTAACAACTGTATGGCACAAAGCTAAAGCCAACATGAAGTCCTCATTGGCCTTCTTCTGCTCAGGATTGCGGGTATTGGGTAGAACAGTGTCTTCCAAGTACTTATTCGAAACAAAAGTGAGCGCCGACTCCCTGAACTGATCGTTTGGAACGAAATGTGTCAAGTTTTCGACCATTTCAGACTTTTCTTTGTTGATTGCGTCGTTCCACCTTTCGGCTTCTTTGACAACGTCAATACCTTGTCTCTTGTCCAAACCTTGTTTTGCTTCAGTGTAAGCTAAACCATAGGCAGTCCCTCCAATTGTACATTTCTTGAATTCCATTACATTTTGAGTCAAGGTTCCAGTTTTGTCACTAAAAATGTACTCAATTTGACCCAAGTCATCGGAAATGTTCCACGATTTAGGGGTACAAGGAAAATCAAGTCTCTCATAATACATCTTCACGTCAGAATAGATGAAGTATGCCTGTGCTGTCTTAATGATTTCGATGGAAATGTACAACGAGATTGGAACCAATGACTGATAAATGATCAAAGCCACAAAGAAAGACAATACACCATTACCAGCAGAGGTTGACGAGTAGGCGGCAAATTCATAGTATAATCTGGAAGTATCTTTTTTATCATAGAAAAGACCATTAATGAGACCAGAAATGAAACATAAGACGAACAACAAAATGAAATTGATAATAACAGACAAGTTCAACTCTCTGGAAATCTTGGACTTCTTTTCGGGTGTGATACCACCGTTAAGAACAATCTTGGTCTCAGAACCGGTGTAAATAACAACACCAATGACCCACTTTGTGTTTCTCAATGTGCAACCTCTCAATAAGACATTATCATTGGTAATTGCTTCTCTTTCATCAGCATTGACTAAGTTTCCACGCTCATCGAAATTTTCATAGTGCATGGTTCCTCTAAAAGCATACAAATGAGGGTTTGGCGCATCGCACTCAATCCAAAACTTCGCATTTTGCATGTCATTGGAGTGCTTCAACATGTTAACGCCAGCACATCCAATGATAGACTTGGTCTTCAAGTTAGTTTCGCCATCCAAGTTCTTCGTTTCGACATAACAGTTCCCCTCAACATCGGAACAAGAAATCATCACGATATCAGCAGGTACTTCCTCGTTCGCTCTCACACGAATGATATCACCCACTTCAATGTCCTTCCAGGCTCTGTTTTTGAAGGAAACGTTCTTTCCTTCGGGATTGGCGTCGTTCACTCTCTTCAACTCAGGATTGAGGATAGTATTGGCTTGGGGCTTAGAAGTGGCATGTACTCTCTGCAGCTGGTGCGATTTTCTGTTCAGTTGGTGGGACTTTCTCGCATGTCTCGAGTTTGTGGACGGACGTGGCGCATAAGAGTATTCGGAATCAACAGTAGATACCCTGTGCAAAGCCTCACTTCTCTGTCTAGCTTGTTCACGTGCAAACTCTTGCTTTCTCTCTCTAGATGTAAAGATCGCAATACAAGCCTTCTTGATTCCTCTCATGGAGGCTCTGGTGCCTCTGGTGCAAAGCTTCTTGAACCTTCTCCATGGACCCACAAAATCGCTCTCGACGTTGGGGTTGTGTAATCCCTGCAATAGATGGATCGAGCAATTATTGAGCTCTGTATCACTACTGCCCCTGCTGTAGTCCTCAAATGCATCCTTGATGGCTGTGATACACACAATGACAATCAATGGCACTGCAGCCAAGCCCGGGCTGGCTACACCAAAGACTTGGAACGCACCGAGAATCACCAAGATCAAGAAATAGGTGTTGGCAACATTCCTGAACTGGAAGAGAAGGTTTTTGGGCACAAACGAAACCGGGGTGTACTTCGTGCTTCTGATTTTGTTTCTGGGATAGCTGATCACTGGATGACCTCCACTGTCCACCATTTCGGAGGGAGGTTCCTGATTAACATAAATTCTGCGTGGCATGTTTGAATAGATCTCCTGTAAGTATTCAGGCCGGTCTCCCCACCCGTTGCGGAAGAAAAATCCCTTTACCTTTTGCTTGAAGTTAGGAGGACGGGCATTGCGCAAGTCTTCAACGGTATAATTTTTTTGCAACGAAGTCGTGCTGTTCCCCGAATATTCTAGGTGATCTTCACGAGAGGTACCATCAGCCGAGGAAGCGGATCCCTTGGACTCAGACTCGTCTTTCATTGTTCACTGGCGATTGATCCGCAGATGTACCAGAAATCGTCGAACCGTAGTATTTCAGGCCAAGAGCAGATGAGGTGCGCCAGATTATCGAATCGGAGTATGCAAGGACAAAAAAGTATCTTAAAAGAAAAGCCCCGGATGGTGTTCCACTCTAGATGACGAAATTGGAGAAGGGGCAAAAAAAAAAAAACGAATGTATTGCAGGGTATCTGTAGGTCCGCGCTGGATAGAACGGAACCACGTCGCACTAAATTTACCATGAACAAAATTAGGGCCGACCATGCCGATGTGCGTAATTTCTACATAGGTACACCCACAATGTCCCTGGAGGGGGGAAGAATGACTTATGTGCTCAAATAAGGAAGTTTTCTTCACGAATTCTCGATAAGATATTTCCGACAGGTTTGTAAATATCTGCCAAGCGATTTATAATCACAACCCATCCACAGTGATTACGGTGTACTGTATGATTCGCGAATTGTTGCACCTGCATCTACCAACGGATTTGGCCCGGGTCGCTATCTGGCCCGACCCCGGTGGCACAAGAGTCCATGTATGTATACAGGATCGCGCGTGGCCACGGCCGACTTGGTGGACGAAATTTTCAGTGCGGACTTTTTTTCATATCCCCACCCACACCACACCATGTCTATCGAAGAAATCCCACAAGGCGCCGAAGTCAACATCATCTCCAAGAACGAGAAGAAGGCCAGAGAATTGATCAAGAAGTTGAACTTGAAGCAAATCAAGGGTATCTCCAGAGTCACCTTCAAGCAAAGAGGTAACATCCTTTACGCCATTGACCAACCAGATGTCTACAGATCCGCTGCCGGCACTTACGTTGTTTTCGGTGAAGCTAAGGTTGACGACTTGAACCAAAGATTGGCTGAGGCTCAAGCCCAACAAGAGGGTGCCGCCGCCGCCGAAGCTGAAGTTGCTGACAAGAGCCCAGAGGCTATCACTGCCGACCTCCAAAAGGCCACTTTGGAGGACCAAAAGGACCCAGAGGTTGACGAGAATGACGTCGACGAGACTGGTTTGGACCCTAAGGACGTTGACATCATTGTCGAGCAAACCCAAGTGTCTAGAGCCAAAGCCATTGCTTCTTTGAGAAAGCACAAGGGTGACATGGTCAATGCTATCATGGACTTGTCTTAAGCTTAGAGAATACGACCTTTATTTCTATATAATGTAGATAACTCTATGAGTTATGAGAACAGAAACTGACTGGGTTCAGCGGGTTACTGTAATTATCGACAGCTGGCATACCTCGGTGGAGAGGTCTCAAAGGCTCACGTAGAAGAAAATTCATCGCTTCCAGTAGCACCTTCTTTGGGTTTTGCGCATTCACTTCCAATCGTTTGATCCACATTTGTAGTTTGTTTCAGAGCCGCTTCTCCCTCGGACTTTTCTTGTGCTACTTCATTCAAGACCGAGTCACCCGCCACAGCCAGCTCCCTCGTCACAGCAAAAGTCTTCTCCGGTGGAGAAGAGTTTATGGAGTTTGTCGACTCTCCCACGTTGAGTCCATTGATAAAACCACAATTGCGGCATATATACGTGGTTTGAAGAGGGTTTGTACTTCCTGGTGGTGCAAGTCCATTATGAGTATAACAATTGGCACAAATCAACGCGTAACGCGATTCAATGCTCTCATTGTGGTCTGACCCAATAATGTAGTCAAGTAATCGATCTTGAATGGACTTGGTGGGTTTCACATCTGGAACTGGCCGGGAAGATTGCTCAGTCTTTTTCTTGTTAGCATCATTAGGTACAGAAGCTTTCACTTTTTCCATTTTCTGTTTTGGTGGCGGTATGGATGGCTTCTTGATGTTCTGCACTCTCCCAGGCTTAGACGGCTTATCACCATACTTCTCCAACAACAGGTTTGTAGTATTGTAGTTCGATAACTTCTTTAATTCCTCAATCTTAGACTTGTGCTTATTCACTAGTGTATCCAACTTCTTATTTTGGCCCTCAATTAAGTATCTAAAAAACCAATTCACCAAAAAGCTGATGACCGCAATAAGAACGGGGATTGCTGCTATCCTAGCCAAATCTAGGTTCAGTTGTCCCCGAAAGAAAATTCCTAATCGACTATGACCCGAATGAAGCGGCCCTAAGTTATACGACGCCACATTGTATCTGTAAATAATCCAAGAAAGATAAAGGATAACCGGGTAGGAGATGATGTTCTTGCGTAAAGTGCGGCGTCGTTTGCCTAAAACCGTCATTTTATTTCTCGTTCTGGAAATCTCTTGGGCAATAGAGCTCAATTCCTTTTCAAATACATTAGGATCAAACAGCTTCAGCCCAAATAGGCCAAGGAAACCCATGATGTAAACGATGATTCTTAGAGTTTCCGCCCCCGCTTTGGTTTTCTCAGATGTCACGTGTCGCAATTGGCGTTACAGCCGAGTTTGGGCATTGTTTGATTTTTTCAAAGGCTTCATTTGCTGTTAATACATATATATCTTCTAAATATCTTTGAAATAAAAAAAAAAAAAAAGAAAATCGCCCTTTGATATATCTGCATTGTTGAGTTGTCCCGTGCTCGGCTAAGCAACTGCAAGAACATGTTCTACGCATAATGACGTCAAAGATAAAGAATACGAAAAGATGAGCGAGAGCTTTAATAGAAGAAAACTGCTAATAACTGGGAAATAAGATAAGCAAGAAAAGCACTGTATTCAGCTTTTGTCTTTGCCTCCAGAGGGTAATTATTTGGATATTGATAACGCACCGCTTATTGTGTCGCGCTGAGCTTAATCAGTAGTGTATCGTGACGAGAAAAAAATACTGTTTTTAAACTTACTACTCTTACCCTATATCACGCCTCCGTTGACCCAAACTCCAATAAGCGCAAAAAATGACTTACCTAATAGGGGACCGAAAAATTTCACTAAATGGAGCTCCTTTGACGCAAGAAGAACAGCAGCTTATCAGAGCACATCCTGAAATGATAAAGCATTGCCTCAACTACACAACCCACAAATACCTCCTAGCAATCAAGAAAGTGATCCATCTTTATTGCGACGTCATTACCATCTATAGCACTCTCCTATCAAAGGTTCCTAACTATGATGATGTGACAATAATGACAAATAAGACGAAATCAAATTTGATCCGTTTGGAAGAAGATTTGAATCAGATATTCGGAAAAGATTTACAAACTGTGACCGGTGGCTGGGAAGAAAGACACTATGAACGTCAGGTGAAGCCGCTAGCAATTTTGATTCTCAAAAGCTGTAACGAATCATTTGACATTCTCTTTAAAAACCTAAATTGCATTGACGTTTTCTTTCTGACATTTGACAACCTAAAAAAGCTTCTCATTCCATGCCTCCTAAATCATACACAGATCATCCAAAAGCTGATAACGGGAGCCATTTTCTTGTTCGGCTTGACAACCATTGCAGATGATATCGGCAATATAACAGAGTTTGATTCTACAACCATTGAACAGCTCACGAAATTAGATTCCATTACGAGCGGCATTGAAAGAGAACATAATCTTCTTCAAATGATTTTAACTACAGTCAATCCTTCTCTTCAACAATACACCAGCATTCTTCTAGGAAAGGCCATTCTTAAGAGAGATGTTAATGAAGCTGAATGTCAAATCATTCGCCGCAGAGATGTCTGCTTCCAAGCAGCTGAACATGTTGTTAGCATCCCACTTTCCAGCGAGCAGACTGAAAGCTTCTCCATGCAAAACATTCCGCAGTACATTTTTTACTTTGTTTCTGCAATATTCATGGTTGGACTCATTGTATTATACAGATTCTTTGTGGTGTTCTTTTCATAATACATTTATCATCGTTGTCTAACTATTTAGTGTTTGTAGAATATGCCAAAAAGAAATATAAACCATTTTTTTGAGCCGTCTAACTACTCCCATCCTAGATTTGGTCACGTGCACATGTGAAGTTACCTTGACCGCAGTGCGCTATCATCTGAACTCAGTGAGGGTAAACTTATTTCCCAATCATAGACACTTCCCGACAAATATTGTCCGTGCCGCCCCTTGATACGGGCCCGATTTTCATTAAGTGCTTACCTTTCCGTCTAAACAAGGCCGCTGGCCTTTGATTCAAAGAGGAATATCACCTATCCGCATTCATACACAAAACAACCCACATTCGACCCACACTCAACACAATGAGTTCAAATCCCGATCAAATTTATTCTGCCACCTACTCAAATGTGCCCGTATTTGAACTCGTCACCAAAGAAGGTCCCATTATGAGAAGGAAGTCTGATTCGTGGATTAACGCTACCCATATCTTGAAGATTGCGAAGTTCCCAAAAGCAAAACGAACGAGAATATTAGAAAAAGACGTCCAGACGGGAATCCACGAAAAAGTACAAGGAGGCTATGGTAAATACCAGGGGACTTACGTGCCCCTAGAATTGGGTGTTGAGATAGCGAAAAGCTTCAATGTTTTCGAAGTATTGCGCCCTATCTTCGAATTTCAGTATATCGAAGGAGAATCGACAACTCCTCCGCCAGCGCCGAAGCATAGTCATGCGTCAGCTTCAAATATGGCCAGAAAACAATTCATTCAGCAGCATAAGCAGCTGAGGCTAGGGCAAGGATTAGATGATGACGAACAGCTGTCGAAGAGAATGAAACCTTCAATTAGTGAGAATGGAGACTTCAAGAGAAAGGGTCGACCTAGGCGTGTCGTATTAACTGGAAGAGGAAAACCTGATTTGAGACAGAGTCAAACTATGCCAATTAATGGCAAGGGGCCAAGTATGGGAACATTCAATTCCACACAGGAGCTGTCGTTTTCACTGTTTTCTCACATGAACTTGCCTCCTCTCATGAGGCAGGATACGGAGAGAGATACCATTCAGTTCATGGCAAACAACTTAAATCTCAAAAATGAGGATCTTGAGCCTGAGATTAGTGACGACGAGGACGTTGACGACGACAAGGACTCTAGACCCATTACCAACAATAGCAGTGGTGAAGATACTATCAAGGCACGTCACAAGACTAGCAACGATTTTGGATTCAAGGATACTGACGATGATGAACTCATGACTGGTAGAGAACTATTTGGTTCTCGCGACTCTTTCGCGACATCTCGGGACTCTTTTGAAAAGATTGTCCAGATGCACAGTAGAAATTCTAAAAATCAGAACATCGGATACCTACCCAAAATTCTAAGCCTCAATGGAAGCATGTCTGCGGATGGCTATGGACTTCCGCCTTTTCATCACCCAAGCCAGTATTCTGCTCAAGTCAACTCAAGCAATATCCGCGGAGACCCTGAATCGGTCAATTACTTCAACACTTTGCTTAACTATTTCTTAGAAGATGATGGTCAGTTATCAGCACAGGCTAATCGCAAAGAGAGAGCCAACAGTCTTAGTTTGCCTGAACGAATTCTCAATCCTCCACAGCCACTCAGCAAAATTAATATAAATCAACCAATTGATAATGATGGCAACACTATTTTTCACTGGGCGTGCTCGATGGCAAATATTGGAATGATTGAATTTCTCCTCTCAATTTTTTCTAAGTTCATTGATAGTGATGTGAAAAACTACCATGGTGAGACACCTTTGATGTTCATGACACAATTCAACAATAGTTATCAGCTTAACAATTTTTCCGCAATTTTGGACCTTTTGTTTGATTGTGTTCTCTCTGTTGATAACTACGGCCGTACTGTCTTGCATCATATTGCGGCTGCTTGTAAATCAAACAAGAGAGAGAATTCTTCCAAGATTGCGAACGATCAGGAAACGCAAAAGGAAAGATATGCAAAATACTACATGGATATTTTACTTTCCAAAATAATTGATCTTCCCGAGTATCAGCTACTGCAAGGCAGCCAGAATGGAAACATCGACGACAAAGAGCAGTTAATCTCGAAGTTTATCAACCACCAGGATAATGAAGGCAATACAGCGTTCCATATTGTCGCATATAAAATGTCAAAAAAGTGTGTCAAAATTTTCATCAAGTACCACAAGTACATTGATTTCAATTTGCGTAATCTCGTCAACTACACTGTCGAGGATTACTTAGCATCACACAATTATGTCCTTCGTCTTGATAATGAAACAGAGAATCTCATTGCTACTCAAGATAATACTGACAGAAATAAACTATCTGAATTAAATGATGAAAATTCGCGGAGTTTTGATGCTCAATTACACAAAACTCAATTAGCTATCAACTTACAAAACTCCACATCGAACCTCATCACACAGAAATTAACCGAACTTAGTTTTGCGATCGATAAGGAACTAAGTGAAAAGGATGAAAAATTACTCTCTATATTTCGCTTTCTAAGGCTAATCACGTTTGAAAAGTTTCAGTCACAGAAGGCTATTTTGGAAATCTTCAACCTCGGATATTTGGTAGAAGACATTGAAAAAGACTTTGAAACAACAGAAGAAGACATACAAAGCAAGTCTGATATGCTTGTTTTTGATGGCTCTAGGGATCTTATCATTCAGGATGAAATCAATCGGCTCCAAAATGACATGACTTTCCAATATTTTTCTACCAAGGAAGAACACTCTCGAGCATTTGGAAACTACGTCCGTACTAGAGAGAAGCAGGTGGAAGCTTCTTTGGTGGAGCTAGAGCGAAATGCGAGCACCGATTCGACTTCGCAGATTGAAACCAGTGATGCCCTCGCACTTGCGATTAAATTGCTGAATGAGGTCAAAAAACGGAAGGAGTTGGCACTGGTTCTTTACGAAGAAGAAGTCAAAATTCCATCTTCAATCTCCGAAAAAATCTCGGAGAATGGGGATACAACATTAGCTGAGAGCGACGCTCAAGGTGTTCAAGAGGACTCAGACTTCGCTAGCACGAAGCAAAGAGAAGATAAGGAAAGCGAGGATAAAGGAATCACAGACGACTCCAAATCTACGATTGCAAGCTTTCCCAAAGAAGATAAGCTTTACAAGTACTGCAAGCTAATATCTTTGAGTTGCGGTATGTCGTTTGCGGAGGTTGAAAGCTCAATTGATCTCATCGAGCAATCGTTATCGCGAGGATCTGCAGTTTAGTAGAGTGATAAGAAAAAAAAAAAAAAAAAAGAACGTGATTACTTGTAGTAGCACCGTAGTTTGCCCCACGCTCGCAACCTCTGATACCTCGTATTCACCCGTACTTTATGTTATCTGCAGGATAGAGTATATCTGATGCTCTGAAAAGTTTGCCGCGATTAGCCGAGGCATTGGTTTTTAGTATGGTGAGGCGCCGGATTTGTTTTTGCACCCGGGTATAGCGATGTGTAGCGGCATCAAGTTGGTGAAACCCAAAGCATACTTAAGCTGTACAATTTCTTCTCCTTTGCTACACGTACCATATACATTTAAATTATTTCATAATTCGATCTCTTTATAATTGTTTCCATTCGCCTACTCAATAATGGATTCGGATGAAAAATTGTCAATGGTCAGTACCGACTGTTCGGTTGAGTCCGCAGAATCGCCAGTTAAATATAGGGGAGATTCTACACAACCTGCAAATCAAAGAAAAAGAGGATCATTCTCTAGCATAACCAGATCAATTATTTCTTCCCCACTGGCGAATGAGGAGGAGATCAAAAGATATACCGAAGAAGAAATTTGGGGCCATTTGCCAAATGGCGAGCAGGAACTTCGGAGAAAACACACCATAAACACGATTATTGACCGAATCGTTACTCGTCCGGAGGAAGATGATGAGTCCAACTATGCTATTGAGGAAGACAAATTACCCATTGAGCATGATGGAGAAGAATTTGCAAAGATTGATCCGGAACTTATAACCTGGGGATTCGACAATCCAGAAGACCCCAGAAATTGGGCACTTTCGAAAAAAATCTATGTGGTTGTCTTTGTATCTCTCTACACCCTTATTTCACCAATGTCTTCATCTATTCTCTCACCTGCAATGAAGCAAGTGTCAGCCGAGTTCGATATTACCTCAAATTTGATTGAGTCTCTAGTGATTTCTATTCATATTCTCGCCTGGGCAATTGGTCCGTTAGTCATTGCACCCCTCTCCGAGGACGACCGATTAGGCAGAAAAACAGTGTTGAGTGTGTCTTGTTGGCTTTCCCTTCTTTTTAATATCGGATGTTCCCTCTCACAGAACACTACCCAACTTGTGATTTTGAGATTTGTATCCGGATTGTTTAGCGCTACACCCTTAAATGTTTCTCCTGCCGTAGTGAGTGACTTATTCGATGCTAAGAGTCGAAACCTCAGTTTGGCAGGCGTGTTTTTAATTCCATTCGTTGGCCCCGCTATCGCTCCAATTATTGGAGGATATATTGCACAAGCTAAAGGATGGAGATGGGTTCTTTATACACTCAGTATTATCAACGGTGCTGTTGCTGTTCTTGGCACGGTTTTCTACGTGGAAACTTATTCACCCGCTTTGCTCAAAACCAAAGCAAAGAAATTGAGAAAAGCCACAGGCAACAAGAATTTGCATACGATCTACGAAATTTCCAACAATGAAACCACTTTCCAAAAGCTCAAGGTTACAGTCACACGCCCCATTGTCTTATTGTTTACTCATCCAATGATTGCAGGTTTGGGTTCTTTCATGGCTTTCATCTACGGCTTCTTGTACTTGATGATCGTTACCTTCCCTTCGGTTTTCCAGGGTACTTATGGCTTTTCCCAGAGTACCTCGGGTCTCATGTTCGCATCTTTAGGAATAGGATTTGTTGCAGGAGTTGTGTTCTGGTCTTATGCTCTAGGTGTTGTCTACAATAAGCTCACCGAAAAAAACAATGGTGTTCCTAAGCCCGAATTCCGGCTTCCGTGCCTTTTTGTGACGGCCATCATTATCCCAATCGGGTTATTGTGGTACGGTTGGTCTGTCGAGAAAAAGGTATTTTGGATCATGCCATGTATTGGCGCTGCCTTGTTTGCGTTTGGTCTCGTTTGCGTTTTCCAAACCTTGCAGGCGTACTTGATCGACATGAATCCCAAATTTGCAGCCTCTTCCATTGCCGCTGCAGCTATTTTCCGTTGCTTTTTCGGATTCGTGTTTCCTCTTTTCGCACCTGCCATGTATTCTAGACTCGGCTACGGATGGGCCAACACAATGTGTGCGATCATTGCAGCTATTCTTGGCCTTCCATTCCCTTACCTATGCTATAAGTACGGAGAAAGAATACGGGAGTGGGCGAATCAGCGCCTTGAACAGAGTCACCATGAAAGAGAGGAAAAGTTGAAGGAAAAGTTGCGGAAGAAGCAGGCTTCCACATAGGGCTATATATTTATTAAACATGCATACAGTCTCGCGGTTAGGTATCTATAGGGTGGGTCTCGGTAGAGAGGTACGTTATGGGGTACGGGTGTACAACCGCCGTTATCAAGTCGTTCTGTGAAGCGAAGTAGTCTTATTCTTCATCCTCCATGACTCTTCTCCAGTCTACTACAATTGACACACTTACGCCATTTCCTTTGCCAAAACAGCTAGAAAATCTCCCGCCTCAGTTGTTGGCCGACTTTTCTCTGCTGTATGAATTGGTACGCGGGTTCACACTACTGCTTCCTCAGTACGCTGAGGCAGAGTCCAAAGTCGTGGAGGCGATAAATGTGCAAGTAGGCGTGATCAACGAAATCATTGTGCTTCTAGAAGATTACGATTCTCAATCAAAGCAGATCGCACACTTGCTCAAGATGATGGACGAGCTCTACCGAGAGTTCTTGAACCTCGAAACCTACCAGTTCCAGCTTCTAACATCCAACTTCAACCAAAACTTTTTGCGGTTAAAACTCACCAAGCTTGCCACTGAGAGTGACAATGAGGCCGCACAGCTCATTCGAAACCACAAAAACGCCAATGAAGCCGATCTCACGACGCTACTACAGCAGTTCAAGGAAAAGCGCAAGCATTATCACGTGCGCAAGGAAAAGTTGAACCGGTGGGAGGAGGACCGCGTGAGCGGTTTTATATAGGCTGTGGAGTGCAGCATGGGGTTTCATTACATTTTTTCCTTTTTTGGTGTTCGCCTATTCGGTCACTCCGAAAGCGATAGTTAAGCGCATTCAGGACGGTGAGTCTCGTGAGTACGTGAGTCTCGTGAGTGCGTGCAGGCGAGGCGGGCCCGTCCTGTCCTCAGCTGTGGGCGCAGAAAAAACCTCGCTGGCACGGTAGCATTTCCCGATACGGGGTTGCGCGCCGGAGACTCCCATTACCCCCCAGCTCGATAACCAGTGTGGAACCCCCGTACCATGGTGGGGTTATGCGTAAATAGGGCCGAATACGACGTAAGCGAAGCTAAGCCGAGTTGTGCCGGCGGGTAAATGATCTCCTCGGCGCTGGACTCCGTATTCCGGACTTTGGTGCATATCCAAACCTTCGGGTGGGCTCCGACCGGTCTGTATCCGGTTTCGCCGCCGGCGAATTAAATCGGGCCTGGCGCTACGCGCGACCCCATCGAGGAAAATAAATGTTCCGATTTATCACGCCCTTTTGCACTGCTTAACTACTTTTTGGTTTCCTGGGTCCATTCTACGCTTAACCGTGTGGTTCCGATATATTCATTCAATTGAGCGGGAGTAGTCATGTTCAGAACAAACTCCGCGCGGTTGTTTTCCTCTTCCGCCAGGGCCTTCAATGCCGCCCCTAAAAAGCCTGCTACCCACTTCAGCTTCAGAAAGACCGTCAAGACCATTGGCAGAGTCACCGCTTTGGCTACTGTCGCCAGTGTTGGTTACATCGGCTACAAAATCTACACCGAGTCCTTCCCTGCCGATCAAGTGAAACAAGTTTCCACCTTTGAGACCGGTAAAAAGAAGAAGACCTTGGTGCTCTTGGGTTCCGGATGGGGTTCTATTTCTCTCTTGAAGAACTTGGACACCACCTTGTACAACGTTGTTGTCGTGTCTCCTCGTAACTACTTCCTTTTCACCCCATTGTTGCCTTCCGTCCCTACTGGTACTGTCGATGCCAGATCGATTATTGAACCTGTCAGAGCCATCACCAGAAGATGCAAAGGTGAAGTTATCTACTTGGAGGCTGAAGCCACCGACATTGACCCAGTTAACAACAAGATCACCATCAGACAATCCACCACCGTGCACTCGGGTCACTCCGGTAAGGACACCAGTTCCGCCAAGTCTACTCTCTCAGAAGACGTCATCACTTCTTTGAATTACGACTACTTGGTTGTTGGTGTCGGTGCTCAACCTTCCACTTTCGGTATTCCAGGTGTTGCTGAGAACTCCTACTTCTTGAAGGAGGTCAGCGACTCTATCAAGATCAGAAAGAGACTTATGGACGTTATCGAAGCCGCTAACATTTTGCCAAAGGACGACCCTCAAAGAAAGAGATTGTTGTCGATCGTTGTTTGTGGTGGTGGCCCAACTGGTGTTGAGGTTGCCGGTGAAATCCAAGATTACATTGACCAAGATATCCGCGCCTGGATGCCCGAGGTTGCCTCTGAATTGAAGGTCACCTTGGTCGAGGCCATGCCTAACGTTTTGAACATGTTCAACAAGAAGTTGGTTGACTACACTAAGCAAGTTTTCCAAGACACCAACATTGACTTGAGAACTAACACCATGGTCAAGAAGGTTGACAGCGAGTCTGTTACTGCCCAAACCAAGGGCAAGGATGGTGCTACTGAAATTGTCCAAATTCCTTACGGTATGTTGATATGGGCCACCGGAAATGCTCCTAGACCAATTGTCACCAACTTGACCTCTAAGATTGAGGCTCAAAAGAATGCTAGAAGAGGTTTGTTGGTCGACGAAAAATTGATGGTCGACGGTACTGACAACATATTCGGTTTGGGTGACTGTACCTTCACCAAGTTCGCTCCTACTGCTCAAGTTGCTTTCCAAGAGGGTATTTACTTGGCCAAGCACTTGGAGAAATTGGAAGAAATCGACGCTTTGAAGTACCAAATCTCCACCAGTGCTACCGAGGACCACCCTGACAGATTGGCCAAGAAGTTGATCAAGTTGGAGTCTTCTTTAGAACCATTCAAGTACAACCATCAAGGTTCTTTGGCGTACATTGGTTCTGAGAGAGCTGTTGCTGACTTGGTCTGGGGTGACTGGTCCAACGTCAGTACCGGTGGTACTTTTACTTTCTTGTTCTGGAGATCTGCTTACATCTACATGTGTCTTTCCGTCAAGAACCAAATCTTGGTTGTGTTCGACTGGCTCAAGATCGGTATGTTCGGTAGAGATATCTCGAAGGAGTAAACTCAATTTTGTAGTTGAAATATTAGAGTTACTTATTAATAATATGATTTTTCTTGAAAGATTAAGTAGTGAAAAAGTTTTTGAACAGGCAGCAGGCCCTTTTTGCATAAATAATCCCTTATCCTACCTACCCATCGAGAACCTAACGAAATATAATTATCAAATTCAATGACTACTAGAATATATTATTTTACCAGAATTAAGAATAACAACGAAGCCTGTGTGGCGTAATGGTTAGCGCATTTGACTTCTAATCAAAAGATTCCGGGTTCGAGTCCCGGCATGGGTTCTTCTTTTTTTTAGTTTTTATGCACTTCACGAGAAGCTCTCTTGATTATATTGATATATAACTAAAAATGGAAATCAGAGAGATTTCCGTCATCATCGTCATCATCCATACGTTTTTCATGTAAAAGATCTCCTTGCGGATATGGAGGTGAATTTGGTTGCTCCTTTTCTGGCGTAACCAGTTGAGAAACGGCAGACACGATATCCTCACTTTCAGCATCTGACGGATAATGTGTTTGTTCCGCAGTAATAATTGCTCTAACTTTTGCCGGAAGTACGTCTGGACGGTAAAACCGTAGGTCGACTCTTCCAATTATGTAAAGAATGTTGATGAGGACCTCAAATCCACCCCAACAAACGTACATCACCACGGGACGGCAAAGAACACTCAGGTCTCTGGCCATCCTATTTTGGAAGGTAACGATGCATCTAAAGAGAGCTCCAATAAAAATCAAAACTGTGGTGATACAGATCAAGGCCATAGATATGTTATGCTTCAATGTACCTCTTTGATTAGTCAAACCTTCCACCATATTATAGTGATGATGCGTCGCAGCAATAACACGGATAGCGTGTCTATGGTTATGGTTTCTCTTCATAAACGTCTCCTCGGCCTCTTGGGCAGCTCCCGGACGCACAAAGTACAACGGAGAAAATGATTCAATCCACCACGGCTGATACGTGTATAAATTGTCATCATTGGTTGTTGGTGGAAAAAGATAGGACAATGCAATCAAGATCATCGAAGTTAAAGAGTATAATATCACGATGATAGCAGTAGCTTGAACCACTTTTTTCCAAGACTCGTATGAGCTCATGCTTAAGTAATAAATGTACGGAACAAATGATGCAACAACCGTCATGGCGATGAGGATAACCACCATAGTATACATGCCAAACATAACTCCCCAAAAAAGCTTTCTAGAACCACCCACTGGATGTCTCCATGTGAACAAACGTTGAGCGAGAATCAAATCAAAGGAAACCAAAATCAAGGACGGAACGACTAGAAAAAACTCACTTGCCAATCCAAGGGTCACAAGACTCTGATTATGTCCCCAAACGGCTCTTAGAGCAAATCCGATCAAACGCATAACGCAATACAAAAACCACACTAACGAAATCCAAAAATAGTGGCCTCGGCTATAGTTAACGATGAATATTCCGAGGTGAACAAACCCCAAGACTCCAAAAATGGTCGCAAATACGCAACTTGGAATCACGTCACTCTGGGTCGGGTAGTCTCCAAATAAATTATTTTGCAAGCCCACAGAATATTTTATAAGAGCTTCGGGAACATTTGGACCGTTGATGTTCTTGGTATATTTCACTAGATATTGGATTCCAGTACCTAGGTTGAAGTCCTGGACCGATTGGAAGAATTCTGTAAGACCCGCTGAGGCCGAGTACCCATGAAGATTGAACGGGGCAAAAAAGTCGCTGTCTGACATTTCGCTTTTCCGTTATGTTAGGCTTCTAGACGATTTTGTATGAGGATATAAATTATTAATGAAAGAATATGATAGAAAATCTGGGGTGGGTGGCTCGTAAGGATTATATCTACTCGTTTTTGGCACCCAAGAGAACATTGCCTGTTACGGTAATAGGTGTCCTCCGCACTTCCTAAATAGTCAATTGGTGCAGTTGTCTCGTTTCTCCAACTTTGTTCCTTAACAGGTTCACTCCAAAAAAAAAATCACACAATAGCAAAGACAAACATAATTGATGAGTGACATTAATTCTGGAAACATCGTGATTAGGTATTAGAGATATCTCAAGAGAGCTAGAGTGCTGTGCTATAGAAGAGTTCATTCCAATCAGTCGTAAAATGTTATTACCCAATTCGGAAAGACATATGCGCACCTCTGCAAATGCTCTGCTAGCCATTTATGTTCAATTTGGGCACGAAAAACAATAAGCAGATATCCATAAAGAGACTGTATCGTAATTTGCTTGGCCTCCCTGCTCGCATATGTTCCTGGTAGAATTGTCTTCCTTTCTCTTTATCGTCTAATACGGCTGACAAGTGCCAACCCTGCAGGCATGGATATCTTCGTCAGTTTCCATCGTCAAGTCTACTATTTCAATGCCCTCCACGCTCATTGATTACAAGGATATTCATAAGGCCTTAAATCAATCAAATGAGGTCGGATCTGATGGATGCATCATTCTGACTCCGTTTGGCCTTTCGCTTTTGGAAATACAAGGCGAACTAAATCTACCTGAACACGCGCCTGAAGACACCAACGGACTAGATCCTGAATACGTGAGCAATTTTGCCAAGGTGGATGGTGAATTCGAAGCAGTCAAGTTCGGAAGACTAGAATTCGATGAAAAGGATCAAAAGAAAGCCGTTCTCTTCATTGGAAAATCGCAAAGGCTTCTAGGGTCAGTGGTTACTCTCAGCAACCCGCTCGGGGTACTCCGAGTACCTACGGATGGATCCACAAATGACATGAAGTTTGTGGATCTAATCTACAAAAAGGTCATCTTCAAACAAAGACCACTTCCGATCATGTAAATTCTTAGACAATGTATATGCCAATCTAAAATTTGGAAATCGCGTAAAGAGGGCCCTCTGCTACCTCTGAATCAGCGGTCACGTCGACCACATAAACCAAGTTTTTGAAAATCTGCTTTATTTCAGCCTCGGAGAAATTCAAATTCTGCTCCATGTAATTAAGGATACCGCCATATTTTGTATCCAAGAGTTCCAACGTGGCCAACATTGCTTCACTTCTTGAGCTGATCAAGTTCTCAAAGCCATCTTTTTCAAAAGACCAGTTTGTTCTTCCTTGCACGATCAAGTCTTTCAAGGAGTCCACGCCTTTAGCTTTCATTTTCTCAAGACCAGCGATGTATTTTTGGCGAATTTTCTCGTGGTCTGGTTTCAATCCAAGGGCGGTCAACTCATACTCCTTGATGATAGTTTGGCGGTCCACACCTACTAACCGCAACACCAACATGGCAAAAACACCAGTTCGGTCTTTTCCAGCAGTGCAATGAAACATAAATGGACGGTCTGGATAATCTTTCACGTGTTCAAACATGCGCCGAAACAGCTCTTGCCCGTTGGATAACATTTGGTCGTAGACATGAACATATGTATGCCATGAAGTGATAAGATTCGAGAACCGCAAAGCAATTTGCTCTGGGGAGTAGTCTTCATGCCTGAATACTGGCGCATGAATCCGAGTTATGTTGACGGTTTCGAACGCCTCCTCAGGGGATCCGTCCTTCTTACACTCTTCTTCTGAGCGAAGATCGAAAACTGTATCAATCTTCAAGCTCTTGAGGGTTTTAGCACCAGTGTTTGTAAGGCCGGCGGTGTTGGCACAGCGGAACAAGTAACCAGAACGAACATAATATTTTTCCTTTTCATTTTGAGACACTTGAAATGTGGGAACGTCGATCTTCCATCCTCCCACATCTCTACAGTTTGAAATTCCTTCCACCGATTTCATTCTTGGCACACTTCCGATCTTTGCTGCCCGAGCATTGAATCTCAAGAGTTCCTGATCAGATCTGAGGTACTTCACCACCATAGCACTCACCAAGTAATTGTAGTTCACTAACTTATTTTTTACAGGAAGCCCATACCGATTGTATCTTTGGTTGTCTTCTTCATCCTCTATAGGGTGAACACCAAAAAAATTGTGGTCAGCATCATCAATAAGCTCGAGATGATGGGTGTAGCGACCTCTGTTCAAAGCATTGGCGTAGTACGCGCAATCCTCCTTGGAAATGATGTCATCGCGGGTTCCATAGATACTCAAAACCGACCATTCTGGGGCCAAATCTTCAATAGGACTCAAGTCAGCAAGTGTCAAGTTCAAAATTTCTCCTTTTGGAATCTTAGTGTCCACGTATTTTCCGTACCGAAGCGCAGTTAGAGTGACATATTCAAAGTCTTCAGAGTCTATGAATTCGTATCTCTCGCGGAGAGTATACGATCTAAATCTCAGAGAGCAGTTGATCAAATTGGGAACAACGACTGCAGAAGCAGCTGTCTTGCTGGAGCTCAATAGCTCTTGTTGTTTGCATGCCCACAAGAACATGGCAACTCCACCTCTGGAATGGCCAATGATAGACAGAAGCAAGAAGTTGACGCCTGCTTGATGTTTTTTTCCATCTTGAATAAAATCCACAGCAGCATCAATATCCTCCAAATCTTGCTGAAGGAGTCTCCCGACCTTAGGATCTGCATTTTCAGCCAGCGAACCACTTCCTCTGAAATCAATTCTTAATGAGTACATTCCCAATTCTGCTGCTAGCTTGTGTGCTACCATTTTTTGATAGCAGTAGTTGCGGTGCCCTCCCAGGCCATGTAAAATAAGCACAATTTTGGCGGTGGAAGGTGCAAATCCTTTTTGAAGGAAGTCTGGATCTGATTCGGCGTGTGGGAAAGCCAATGTTCCCACCACGCCCTTTCCAAAAGTAACCTCTACTTCTTTGGGAGGCGGAACATCACCAATTCCCGTGGATCTATCTTCGGCAACTTCGTACTCCATGTTGTTCCTAGAAGAAAAACGGCAAGATCGGATTCGTACCGCGGCCTTTATCGGAAACCTGTACTGAACGAACAATGTGGGGTCGGGAAAAACGTTGGCAACTTAGCCGAGATTACGAATAAAGCACCGGAACGACATTCTAATGAAGATCTTGATCGTGGAAACCAAATGAAGGTTTATGAACTTCTATACACTTTGTGTAGTTAATGAAATTTTCTGGCTTGTCAGTACTTAACCTTGTTTAAGTAAGTGTGTTGATTTTGTTATTTCACTGTATAATTGTGAAAGAAACGAGAACTTAACAATTGCCCAAAAAAATACTTCCCTCCCGATATCATCCCATAATACTAAGCTCAGTAGTTTAACTTCAGCACTATTAGATGCCGAGTATTGATATTGAATGGAATCTGCTTTGACTGAAAATCTGATGTTCACAATCGTTTCTACCAAAACTCACTACTAAGTGTCTGCACATAATTTAAGAGCGATTGGGAAATCCTGACTATATAGCACTAGCACAATGGATAAAATAGGTGCAGACAGGGAAGCCTATCTTCGATTGGGTCAGTTGCTAACAAAGAAACAGTCAGATGAGCTCTCAACTCAATTAGCGGTTTATCAATCGGCGTTGGTCAATTTTGCAAAAGACCACGGCGAAACGATCAAAAACAATCCAGAGTTTAGCAGAAAATTTACCCAAATGTGCCAGCTGATTGGCGTCGATACTTTGGAGTTGATGCTATTTCTGGACTCAAGCAAGAAGAAAAACGACAACTTTTACTTGAGTCTTGCCGTGAGAATAGTGGAAATTTGCGAAGAAACGCGAGATATCAATGGTGGTCTCATATCTTTGAAAGAGTTACATTCCCGATTACAAGACGATGCCAGTGCACCGGTGTCGGCAACGAAAGAGGAAATCCTCAAGTCTCTAACGCGGTTAGGAGGAGAAGGGAATGGATACGAGATCATGGATATCAATCGCAAAAAGTGGATCAGATCTACAGGGTCACCGGGTAAGGGCTCCATATCTACCGACCAGAAGAAGGTGTATGAGCTTTGCGAATTTACAGGAGGATATGTGACGCATCGCTTGCTAAGAGACAACTACGGCTGGGACGCGGTTCGTCTGAATACCGTGATCGATGAAATGATTCTGAATGGGTATCTTTGGATAGACAACCAGGGACCCCAGGGAGAGCGGCAATTCTGGGAGCCGTCGTGGATTTCGACTTAAAAGAAGGTATAGCTCAAATGGGATGTTATGATTGACTAGTTACGTATCTAATTCTTCTCTGTGTTCTTTCTCTTCTTTTTCTCTCTGTGTCTAGCGTTGACCGTTTCGACGGTTTCGCCCAACTCCCTCTTGGAGATCGGAACGTAGGTTTTATAATTCCTTCCTTTTCCATCGCCAACATTAATGGCGCCAGCTCCAGAATGGGTGTCGTTATTGATCTTCTCGCTCATGAAGACAGTTTCTACCATACTTGCAATATTGGCCTTGAGCTGGTAGTCAAGAAATAAAGCATTGAATCGACCATGCTCCTTCACTAGTTTGGGGCGTTGCTGACCAGCAAAGTCATGAGCCGATGTAAGCCACTCCATTTCGGGAAAAACACAGTCGTACAACACCAATGGAATGTCGTTTGCCATTTCGTACACCGGTTTGCTAGGAAACTTTTCCACGTTTAGCAAGTCGTCCACAATCGTTGGCGCCTCGAGCTTTTGACCCACCAGGAATAAAATAGCAACCATGCACCGAACTTGATGCCAGAGGAACGCGGTGCCTTTCAAGTCAAACACGTAAAAGTCGTCTTTAAAATGCTGTATCTTGGCCGAGTACACTTCTCGGCAGTGGTTTGTGATTTGTTTGGAGCCGTCGATTTTGCAGAAATTGCGGAAGTCATGGGGTCCTTCGTATTTCAACGCAGCCGTTTTCATTTGCTCGATGTCCAAGTCTGCTTTTTTGAAGAGATACTTGTAATGTCTGTAGGAGCACGAAAAGCGGGCATCGAACTTTGGCGGGGGCCGCAACGATACCGCAGTTATGCGAATGTCAGGCGGCAAAAGCGCATTCAAGATTGTCAAGTACGGCAATTCCTTGGTGTCTTTTGTCTTGTCTAGCTGGTCGTCCTTCAGCAACGACGAGCGCACATCTAGCGAAATAACCTGATTCAAAGCACTCACACCCTTATCTGTGCGGCCACATCTGCTGAAGTTGCAAGATGCGGGATCGGCCTCGGGAACCAACTTTGCCTTTGCCATTGCTTGGAGGATCTCTTCTTCTACTGTAGGAAGAGGGGTGGGTTCGTACTGGAAATTGAGTCCATTGTAGTTCCACCCCATGTATGCAAAGCGAAAGGCAACAAATCTGGTATTATGCTTACTAAACTCGAACTTTCTCTTTTTTGCCGGCGAAGCAGCGGCACCTGCTTTCTCGATGGAAACATCAGCGTTAGCTTGGGTGCTAGACTGAGTATTAGCTTGGGTATTAGCTTGGGTGCTAGACTGAGTATTAGCTTGGGTATTAGCTTGGGTGTTAGCTTGAGCGTTTGAGTCTTCAGCCCGCAGCACGCCTTCTAGCTCCTGGATTCTTTTGATAAGTTGCTTTTTCAGCCAGGACTCGTAGTCCCGCGACATTGCCTTTTCTGCATTAAAGAGCACGGCCATTGCCCTTTTGAACATTCAGTTGGTTCTGTTTGCGAAGATCATCACTGCGCGAAAAAATCCAGCTTCTCAGGTCATCGGACTAGTGCAATACCGACTACACTCTTTTCAGATTATCCGCCCTCAGTTTGATTTCTGGTGAATACTCACACATCTCGATAATACAAACTAAAACACACTGCCATGTCTTCTCTACTGTGGAACAGTTTGGAGTGCAAATTGCATCCTTGGATCAAGGAGGCCATCACTTCGCTTGGATACCCCACAATGACGCCCGTGCAAGCATCTACCATTCCTCTTTTCTCAGGAAATAAAGACGTTGTGGTTGAGTCGGTGACCGGATCGGGAAAAACCCTTGCCTTTGTTCTTCCTGTGTTGCAACATGTTTCCAACAGACTCTACGGTGCTGTGGATAGTACAGACCCAACTCCAGAACCGGTCAAAAAAGGTCACATGTTGGCAGTTGTTGTTTCGCCGACGCGAGAATTGGCCAGTCAGATCCAGAAAGTTTTTGACAGCGTCCTCGAGTTTTTGCCTGAAGATAAGACTACAATCAAGACACAGCTCATTGTTGGTGCTCTCAGCAGCGTGAGAGAAGACTTGGACGCATTCCTTTCCAAGAGATCACACATTCTCATTGCCACACCTGGTCGTCTTCTTGATATCCTTTCCTCCCAAAAGATCAAAACATCCTCTGTGGAAGTAGCTGTTTTGGATGAAGCGGACAAGCTTTTGGACATGTCGTTTGAAACAGATGTGTTGGCAATTTTGAAGCAGCTTCCGAAGCAAAGAAGAACAGGGCTCTTTTCAGCTACGCTTAGCTCGGCTGGTGACAAGATCTTTCGCACAGGCATGCTGAATCCAGTTAAGATTGCCGTGAAATCCAAATCTTCCAAGAAAGCGGCCCCAACGTCGTTGACCATCCAATACATGCTCGTTGAACCAGAGAAGAAGGTCACCACCATGCTTAAAATTGCTGCAGACTACAGATTCAAAAAGTGCATTGTGTACTTTCCAACTTGTACGTCTATCAAACACTTTTACAATATGTTTGAAGAATGGGCCAGAGGATCACTGTTCCCTGCAAAGTTCTACTCCTTGCATGGTCAGCTTTCGACAAATGCCAGATTGAAGACCCTCCAGAATTTCACCGACAGTGATGCATCAGAGCGTAAGCACATCCTATTGACTACGGATGTGGCAGCTAGAGGTATTGACATTCCTGACGTCGATTTGGTAATTCAACTCGACCCCCCTACTGATCCAGAAGTTTTCTTGCATAGGTGTGGAAGAACAGGAAGAGCCAATAAGGTTGGCCGTGCTTTGGTAATGCTCAACGAGGGTTCCCGCGAAGAAGATTATGTCGACTTCATGGAAGTGAAAGGCGTAGATATGTCTGAAATGAAACCTCCACAGGATGAGGAATTACACACTACTTTCCAGGCGAAATCTAAGTCTTTCATGTTGGCTGACAGAGCTCGCCACGAACTAGCAGTCAAATCTTACGTGGGATTCATCAGGTATTATCAAAAACATCTTGCATCGTCCATTTTTAGAATGCAAACTTTGGATTACTTGGGGTTGGCAAAAATGTACGGATTGCTCCGCTTGCCAAAGATGCCCGAAACAAGACACATTCCAAATGAGAAAATGCCCGAGGATGGTTGGTTGATTCCAGATCCCTTGGATATGGATAAATATGCATATGCCGACGCTGCAAAGGAGAAATCTCGATTGGACAATTTGGAGGAAGAGAAGAAGAAGAAAGCCACTGATGCTAAGGCCAGGTTGCTCAAGAAAAAGAACGAAGCGTGGTCCGTCAAGATGGATACGAAGGAATCCAAGGCAGTTCGCCGAGAAAAAAATAAGAGAAAGAGAGAAGCCATTGAAAAGCAAATAATGGAAGAATCCTCAGACGACGAAGACACTCAAGCTGACTGGAAAGACATGGTCAGGCAAAACAAAAAGAGCAAGTCTAACTCGAACATGCAAGGTTCGTTTGATGATATGTAAATTAAACAACAGAGTTATATATACCTTCATATCTTCCATTTTTCACTTGTAGATGTAACCCCATTAAAAATAAATAAATTGTCAAGTGGAATGTACTGTTGAGTAAGAATTTTTAGCACCTCTTGACCCGCAATGCCTCCCATTAAACTGCAAATATTATGGTAACTTGAAGTATTATGGAAAAACAACTCCTTCAAGGTATCGATTGTATTACCAGACAATGCTTCCAAAGAAAACATATATTTGAAAAGATCCACATAAGAATCAAAGTCGCCTGAAAGTTTTTTTTCAGACCACTTATGCAACGCGAGTATTCCAAAGTAAGCTACCAAGGAACTCTGTTCGGTGTCATTTCGAATGGTCGACTTTAGTTCTTTTAGTAAATTTTCGGAGTATTGCAGTATTTGCCCCTTTGAGACATAAAGAAACGCCGCGTTCTTGCAAAATGATGTAACCATATCCTTATTTATATCCTGTTCAGATAAACCGACCTGAACGAGTTTCTCCAAGAGCTTTTCTGAAAATCTTCGGCGGTCTTCCATTGCTTTTCTCTGATAAATAGATTGGAGCTTTACATAATTCGATGTCTTCGAGGTCATGTCGGGAAGATTTCCAGGCAAAGGTAGTTGGTATTTGTTTTCGGCAACAAACGCCTTTAATGCTGCCACGTACACCCAAAACAAAGGCGTGTCGTGGGTTAGAGATGCTATTTCTGGTGCACTAAAAAGTAAGTGGATAGAGTTGGGAATTTTGGTTTCCTGCAATGCCCGATGAATAGATTGGGACGCCTCAATGAAATTAGCTTCCATTGAGATGTCAAGCGCCAAAGCTTCGACATATTTGAGCCGAAATTCTTTCTTTTCGGTATAATTGCGAGGCGCGAAGCCGTTGTGGTGTTCCTTCCATTTTTGAAGTGCCTTGATAAAAATGACAATGTAGGGCACATGTGCATGTTCAGTCGAATCCAAATTCTCTAACACAAACGAGTCAGAATATTCCTGGAGTTCAGGCCAAGGACAATCTATCCTCAAGTCAAAGAGCTTGGAGGGATCGTGAGTTTCAACAATTGTGGTTTCCTTGCTAGAAATATGTAATATCCCATAAAACCCCGATGTGGCCACCGACAAAACGATGATGTTTTTACTCCACAACAACTCCTTCAACGTCCTGAGAACCAGGCTTTCAATGTTTTCGCTGAAAATAACAGCATTGAATTGGGTCCAGAAACCCACATCAGCACAAATGCTCTGCACAGACTGGGTTATGGCGTAACCAGAAACATCTGGATTGAGCTCTAGTAAACTCATACACATCGCCAGAGCTATCGGCGAGGCTAAATCTTCCTCTTGCAAGAAAAAGTTTCCGCTCAAGTCATCTTCAGTAACCAATCGTGGATCTACGATGGTGAAAGCTCCAATTCCGGGGAGAACTAGGTTCTTGAGAATCTCAGAGCTCGTAGCATTAGCACCAACCACACAGACATGGGAGTCTTCAAGGCGACTCTGGCCAGTGCTTGCCCAAAGACGGATTTGGCGGTCGTACTTTGTGTTTTTGTCGACTTGCATAGCACGGCTCGGAAACAAAAGCGTTCAAAGTGAATGCTCATGTAATCCGGTGCGACTGATACAGGCAATCTACAAGGTAGACACGCGCACTCTATTACGAGCATTACAAACAATTTCCTATCAACTATAAACCGTACCATTAAGTGTCTGACATACACTATACAATATACAACCCTATGTAATGACGCAAGATTTGCGGGTGCCCACCACATCTTTGTACTTCTCGTCTTTGATCTCTTTCATCTTTTCCTTCACCTCGAGTGGGAAGAACCTTTGGATCAAGTCCATTATTTCAAGATCCAAATTGCTCGAGTCTGCACTCAAAATAGCATCGTGGCACCGGCAGAGAGGACAGTCGGTCTTTCCTCTCTTCTTCAACTTCACCAAACATCTCACACAGAAAATATGGTTACACTCTAACCTGATCGGCTTATAGGCGACAGACATGCAAATAGGACAGGTGTAATCATCAAGCTGGGGAACAAGCGTGAGAAGACGATGTTGCATTAGAAAGCAAATTGACTGGGCGAGTGAGGACCCCGTGATAAATATATGATCTTGAGATATGAGGTCGGGGAACTTTGTAGATATATTCAACGAGGTTCTCTTGTCAAATTTCTTCAAAATCTTGCGTAGCGCCGTGGTGTTGATGGACTGAAACTGCAAGATTTTGAGCAATCTTTCATTAGTTTGTACAAACTGATGATACGCCACAAGAGACCGCTTCTGCTTGAATGTGCTCAAAATTTCCGTCTTGGTGACTCTATCGGTGAACACCTGTAAATTGCTCTTGATTTGGTCCGAGCTTCTCTCCAACTGCAGACGGGACGTCTCATTATAACGGAAAAAAACCTCAGAGTCGAGGTAAATTTTGAAAAGCTCTCTCCACTTATACAAATCTGCCTTGTTTTGGGTTAGCAGAAGCACAAGACCTCCGATTTGCTCAACCTCACTGATCAACATTTTCTCTTCCTGTTGTCTGATCTCATCAAGATTGGCCAATTCAGAGTTAAGCATCCGGAAGAAGGTCAGGTCAGACTGTAGCATGATGACGATTTCATTGTTATTTTGCACCTCCACCACGTGTGTATTCTCATGAGATTGGGTAGGAGACAAAACCAAGCGGTCATCTTTCTCTCGAATTTCAACAACATGAGATTCCTCATCATCAGTGGACAAGACTTTACCAATCTTTTCGCGAATGACATTGGCGAGCTCTTGGATATGGTCTGGGGTATAGCTTTGCTTCTCATTATCACTAAGGACAATTTTCAAATAAGGAACAATATGGTTGGAGCCGCTGGATTTGGTCAACATATAGTGGGCCACAATAGGATTTGTCGGCGTGGTCTCCTCATCGTTTAATTCGACTGTGTCGCTTTGTTCTTCATTCAGAAGCAAAAGTTTCAAGTCTGAGTTTGACAATCCAACGAACTCCAACTCTTTGACGACCTTGCTGATGCATTTTTTCAAAGACTTGTACTGTATTGCAGCCTCTACCCATGACTCTGGGATGTTGTCTTCCACTAACGTCTGCTGGAGAACTTTGGCAAACTTCATAGTTTCATTACCTAGCGATGAGCACTAGTACTGTGATGATAAGTGTGCTTGGATAACTATGCCTGCATAAACTGGAAGAGTGTAAACTTAAAAAGATAGCTTACCTGTTCTGGGAATAGAAAGTCAAACTAAAAGAAATATTCTTCAAATAGTCTGGGTAGTGTGGCTTTTGGAATTATGCAATGGCTGGTGTTCACCAAGTGGTACAGCCAGACGCGATAAGCATGCAGGTTATCGCAAATGGGATGCACGTGGCTTCATACGCCGTGTGGAGATTATGCATTGTATCTGCTTATTGGCATAATTTCTTCTCCAATATTTCTATATAGGGAAAAAAGGGATGTGTCAAAAGATTTTGATCGTATATGCACAGTTGAACAATATGTGGCATATATTGACAGACATTATTGCATCAGATTGTTGAATAAACTGAACCAACTAGACAGTGCTTATCAAACAGATCCTATAGACAATTACCCATTTAACTTGGAGAAAATAAACCGTATTACAAAGGGCCATCAGCGAAAAAGAAACAATGCCAGAAAAGGTCAAGATAATCATGCCAAAAAATAACTCCGATACCGGGAGTCGAACCCGGGTTTGCTCGGTGAAAGCGAACCGTGATAGCCGTTACACTATATCGGAAATTGATGAAGATAAGTAATGGCAAATATATATGAAGGTAGTTATTACATATGTCTATCTTGCTAACGAAAAAGAAGCCGACTAGAAGACACGTTAGCTCCTGACCAAAAATTTCATCAGAAAAATTCAAAAGACAAAATTAATATTTTTTGCCCATTTTTGTGTATGGCATTTCACAAATGAGAAAACAGTCTTAAGTCCTAAAACTAAACACTCCACACTTGGTCCGTAAGTAGCATGTTCAGACTGATTTATTTCTTCTCGTTCTTAACGTTCACCCTTGGCTACGACTTTCAGTTCGTCAAAACGTCTCGCCCGGAGGTTTCGCTGCTCATATTTGTTTCTGACGAATTGACGCCCGTCACCAGGTTCAAGACAGCCGACTGCGACCAAATTGACCGAAAAAAACTTCGTAGCTTAATCCACGAGTACCCCAATGTGGTTCTTACTTGCGAAAAGCAAATGACTGTGGTGTACCCGGCAGAGTTGAATGAGGAAATCTATCCGAATCAGTTGGAAGATGTACCGAAGCGCTGGGCCGATTGCATGGCCGGAAGGAGAAACTGCCACAAGTACTTCTTTACCGAGGTATCGATCAACATGACCCAGCAGGTGACAGACTTCCGGTTCCCACTTACATCCTGTGCAACTTTCCCAGAAGAGAAAACCACCGGATTTAGCGAGATTGCAATCACACTAGCACAGGGCCGCGGCGGCCTGACCTCCAAAGGAATTTCGCTTACGTTACCGTTCATCGCTCCCTCCTTCACCGAGCTGGGCGAGATCAACCACCAGAAAGTCATTGTTCTTGACCATGCGTGTGATTTCGATCGCAGTGGAAGTCGGCCGGTAGCATCGATCTCGACAGTGACAGCAAACGTCAAGGACCGGTTGTGGGTGGTGAACATGCGGCGGAAACACCCGGTGATGAGGTTTCCGTGGCGGGAAAGCCAGAGCGAGGTGTTCTCGCCCAAAGCTCCGCTTGTGGCATGTGTCAGCGAAATGTACGTGCCGGGTGTGTGTGAGTGGGACCAAGAGCAGGCAAGGGATCCCTGGGAAGAGATTGTTCCGATTGAGACATGGGATGGAGGAGAGAGCAGTTCAGAGATATGGTCAGTTCAGTGAGAACAGGTCTAGGGCGAGTTTTTAGTGAAGAGCTGACGGTCGCTCAGCGTCATAGTAGCAACTAATAGATCAGTACTAAGCATAGAATTGTTTGGTCAATTCCGGGTAGTGTAGTAGTGTAGTGGTGTAGTAGTGTAGTGGTGTAGTAGTGTAGTGGTGTAGTAGTGTAGTGGTGTAGTAGTGTAGTGGTGTAGTAGTGTAGTGGTGTAGTAGTGTAGTGGTGTAGTAGTGTAGTGGTGTAGTAGTGTAGTGGTGTAGTGCAGAACAGTATGGAACAACGCGAACACTCCAAAACCAAAACTTCAGCGCGCACTCAAACCTTCACTACCACTTCTCTACAATGGACTTTGAATTGGAACCCTCGCTCGAGTCGATCATTCAACACGACTCGTTGAAGTGGATTTTTGTTGGCGGAAAAGGTGGTGTGGGAAAAACAACCACTTCTTCCTCCGTGGCGGTGCAGTTGGCGCTTGCTCACCCGAACGACCAGTTCTTGCTCATTTCCACTGATCCCGCCCACAACTTGTCGGACGCCTTTTGCCAGAAGTTCGGCAAGGACGCAAGAAAAGTCGACGGCTTGGAAAACCTCTCGTGTATGGAAATCGACCCGGAGGCCGCCATGTCGGACTTGCAGGCCCAGGCGCAGCAATACAACAACGACCCCAACGATCCGTTGAAGAGCATGATGTCGGACATGACCGGATCCATCCCGGGAATTGACGAGGCCTTGTCGTTTATGGAAGTCTTGAAACACATCAAGAACCAGAAAGCTGACGCTTCGGGCGAGTCCAACGCCGTCCAGTACAAAACCATCATCTTCGACACCGCGCCCACCGGCCACACATTGCGGTTTTTGCAGTTGCCCGCCACGTTGGAGAAGTTGTTGGCCAAGTTCAAGGACTTGTCCGGCAAGTTCGGTCCCATGTTGAACATGTTGGGAGGAGGCGCAGGCCAGCAGCAGGATATGTTTGAGAAGATGAACGAGATCCAGAAGAGCGTGAGCGAGGTCAACGAGCAGTTCACCAACCCTGAGTTGACTACGTTTATTTGCGTGTGTATCTCGGAGTTCTTGTCGCTCTACGAGACGGAGAGAATGATCCAGGAGTTGATGAGCTACAACATGGACGTCAACTCCATTGTGGTGAACCAGTTGCTTTTCGCCGAGGACGACGACTGCAAGAGATGCCAGTCGCGCTGGAAGATGCAGAAGAAGTACTTGGACCAGATGGGCGAGTTGTACGAGGACTACCACTTGGTGAAGATGCCGTTGCTCGGCAACGAGATTCGTGGTGTCAGCAACTTGAAGAAGTTTTCCAAGTTCCTCTTGCAGCCATACGACCCCAAGGTTGACAAGAACCTTGTGTTTGAGTTAGAGGAGGCTAAGTAACTAATGTAATTATGCGAGAACCTTGCTGAAACCGCCGGTTTGCGTGTAGGATTGCCCATGGCCTTCCATGTTGGTTTGTTTCTGTTTTCCGGTTTTTCCATGTTTCCCGGTTTGCGTTGGCCGTTCCGGACCTCCACGCGGTAAACCCATACATCCCATTGTCAGCGGGTTGGTACTACATCCACTCAACATGGCTAGAGGCAACCAGAGAGAATTGGCGCGGGCAAAGAACCAGAAGAAGCAGCAGGAAGCAGCCAAGGGCCAGAAGAAGAGTGGCGATCCCGCTAAGAGAATGGAAACCGACGCAGACCGCATGAGACAGAAACAGGCGGAAGGTATGTTCCCACTGCAGTAGTGTAGACAATACTAACAAAGTAGCGGATGCCAGAAGGGCTGCCGGACAGGCGAAGAAGTGATTTTGTAGAAATAAAGGATATGACAACCCGGCATGTAGACTAGGATGGGTAAAGAGTAGAGGAGCTGGTCGGTAATGCGGCGATATACGACGATACGGTTATAACGGATGATACGGTGTTGAAGATGGTGATGGTGAAAAGTGACGACATGATAGAGAGATATGGTAAAGATGATGGTGAATGGAGACTGTGGTGTTTCTGTTTAGATGAAGATTGAGTCAAGTTTAGGTTAAATTCGGGTGGACGTTGATGTGGAAGTTTAGGTGAAAGTATAGGTGAAAGTTTAGGTGAAAGTTTAGGTGGAAATTTGGGTGGAAGTTCGGGTGGAAGTTGTCTCCAATCAACGCATGGGATGCGCTGGGCCATATGGAAGCACAGGAGCATACCATCGACAACCCGAAACAGTAAGTCGCCAAATTCCAAAAGCTACAAATGCGTGACTCCCACAAGCCTGATCGATCAAGTGTGCACAAACATTTCCTCACTCCACTACTCCTCCGCTTCTCCCACCATGTTGATCAAGGAAACTTTCCATGACGTCAAAACGTCGTATGGAACGACCATGCGCTTGTTTGTGTTCCATCCGGTGGTGCCAAACTACCCTCGCGCCAAGTTCCCCGCGGTGATTGTCTACTCTGAAATCTACCAAGTCACTGGTCCTGTGGCACGGTTTGCCAAGGACATTGCCGGCCAGGGATTTATTGTGGTTGCTCCGTCGATCTACCACAACTTCGAGTCGTACGAGCCGTTGGCCTACGACACCGAGGGAACTGATAAGGGCAACAGGTACAAGATTGAAAAGGAGCTTGCGTCGTATGACGAGGACAATGCGTTGTGTGTGGAGTACTTGCGGTCGTTGCCCACTTGCACTGGCAAAATTGGCGCCACCGGAATGTGTTTGGGCGGCCATTTGGCGTTCCGTGCGGCGTTGGACCCTCGTGTCTCTGCTGCCTTTTGTTTGTTTGCTACGGACATCCATATCCACGCCTTGGGCAAGGGCGAGAACGACGACTCGTTGGCGCGGAGCGGCGAAATCAAGGGCGAGTTGGTGATGGTGTTTGGCGACAAGGACACGCACGTGCCGTTGGCCGGACGGGACTTGATCCGGGGAACCTTGAGACAAAACAAGGTACAGCTCACATTCATTGAGGTGAACGATGCCCAACACGCGTTTATCCGCGACGAGTATTCCAAGGGCCGTTACGACCCTGCGGTGACGAAGTTGTGCTTTGACTGGTTGCTTGAGTTGTTCAACCGGAAGTTGAAGTTGGAGTACGGCGAAAACGACGGAGTGGCCGAGTCCTTGGAGCATGTGTGCTAGTCTATATGTACAGTTGCTTCCACATATGTGATGCACATGCGGTGTTGTTTGTAGACCCACAGAGCAAACCACGCTCATTTGATTTTGGCTCTATTGTGATAGAAACGCATGTTATATAAGTTTGGCTCCACATCCATTTGCCAGTAGGAAATCCGATATAAGTGGGTTCCAGCGTTAAGCTGATGAGAAGTCAGTGACGAGAACAGCTCACAAGTGGCAAAATACATCTTGTACTATCATTTGACGAACTGAGAGTAGAAATATTTAATGATCGCAAACTAAGATATGTCCAATGTCACCTTATCAATATTACGTGCGGCTGCTCGCGTATTCAGAGCTTACGTCCACATCTCACCCATCCAAGTGCGAGGAAGATATTTCTACAGTATTCTTCCCTGCTCTACCGTTCTACTCTACTTTCGACTCTATTTCCCCTAAATATCTTCCTATCTTCGTACTCCATCTTCCTACTCTATCTTCATTCTGCGTTTCGCTTCATAGCCTAATTCTCTATCAACTCTCAGTTTCCCGCATCTCTAGCCCCAGTGCGCACCCAGCTCTTCAGCCAACACTACAAATAACCATCACAACCCAATACGAAAATAACACCAGCCGAAACTACATCTCACCAATATGTAATCGAGACCCCTAGCCAAATCCGTAAACGCCGCCCAAAAATTTCACCTCACTAAACCCACAATCCACCATCGGTCCTGGTGTGCACACTTCGCACACTAAAACTGAAAACTTTTTCAACCACTACTACACCCGCCACCAGCATGAGACCAATCAAGTTGATGGGACACGAGCGTTCGTTGACGCAAGTCAAGTTCAACAGAGAGGGCGACCTCCTTTTTTCCGTGGCCAAGGATTCCGCCGCCTCTGTGTGGTACTCCTCCAACGGTGAAAGATTGGGCACTTTGGAAGGCCATCAGGGTACCATCTGGTCGATCGACGTGGACTCCAAAACGCTTTTGTGTGCCACCGGAAGCGCCGACCTCACTATCCGTTTGTGGAAGGCCGAGACCGGCGAGTGTGTCTACAAGTGGGAAACTGCGTCGCCCGTGAGAAGAGTTGCGTTCACTCCAGACAACAAGCGGTTGTTGGCGGTGACCGACAAGGTGATGGGCTCCAAGGGTGCCATTTCCGTGTATGACATCAACTATGACGACGTGACCCAGCAAAACGCCGAGCCCAGCCTCGTGATTGAGACCAGACCCGATGCCACCAAGGTGACCATTGCCGGCTGGTCTGCCGAGGGCAAGTACATCATTGCCGGCCACGAGGACGGCTACGTGTCCAAGTATGACGGTGTCCTGGGCGAGTTTCTCCAGACCGTGCAGGCGCACGGCATCCACAACGAGGAGAAGGTGCTTTCCATCACCGACATCCAGTTTGCTCCAGAGGACAAGCTGTACTTCATCACTGCATCCAAGGACAAGAACGCCACGTTGATCGACGTCGAGACGTTTGAGATCTTGAAGGTGTTCAAGGCGGACGCGCCCATGAACTCCGCGGCCATCACCCCCAAGAAGAACTTTGTCGTTTTGGGTGGAGGTCAGGAAGCTCGTAACGTCACCACCACTGCGGAGTCGCAGGGTAAGTTCGAGGCCAGATTCTACCACAAGATTTTCACCGACGAGATCGGTAGAGTCAAGGGTCATTTCGGTCCGTTGAACACGGTGGCGATCCACCCGGACGGCACTGGTTACGTTTCGGGAGGAGAGGATGGTTTCATCAGAGTGCACTACTTTGACAAGTCGTACTACGAATTCGAGTTTGATGCCGAGAGAACCGAGAGAGTCAAGGCCCAGTCCCAGGCCCAAGCTGCTAATTAGGATGTATACTAGTACAAGATGATTAAGAGTGCTCAGTAGGCCAGAGAGAATGGATAGACGAGAGTGCACGAGAACTTGAGACAAGTGCTACTGGTGGTACGACCACATGTGATAGATTATTGATCGAATTATAGATCATAGATTAGAGATAATAGATCAGATTATAGATTATAGATTATAGATTATAGATTATAGATTATAGATTATAGATTATAGATTATAGATTATAGATTATAGATTATAGATTATAGATTATAGATTGTAGATCAGATTACACGTCATACAGACAGACTTCCGCCTCTCTCTAAAGCAACAAACATCATAAAGAATGTGTAGTAAGTATCTTCTTCTACTCTCGAAGATCAATGAATGCGATTGATGAAACTAGAAAGAAGCGAGGCATATATCATTTTCATCATTTCCTATCGCAAAGGGTTCAATAGTTAACGACCAGTGATCATCATGTTGCTAGAGACACAAAAAGGCTACACTCGTTCTCGCGGAGAACACTAGCATTCATTCCCTAAGATACCTATAAATCCTTAACTTGCCTGACCTTGTTAGCCTGTCCCATGTCATCAATCATTAATATGCAAACGTATATCCCTAGTAGGAGGCGCTCCGCAACGAGAGCAAGTTCTGGACGCACTGCAGCTCCTTGGAGGTCTTGGGCACTTGGGCATTGTGGTCAACCGGCGCCAATGGCTTGCGGTCTTTAGGCGGCGCCAATCGGAACGTCATCACCTGCGTGGATGCGAGCGCACACTGGCGGGCGAACTCGGGTTGTTTCTTGTTGGTCAAGTTCAACACGAGACCGTCGCGCTTGTCGTCGAGGATGGGGAAGAGCTTGTCCTTGGATGGGGTCACAGACACGGTGCGGATGGGCGACAGCTGGGCGATGGCAGGACTGGCCAAGTGGGTCAACTTGGGCTTGAGCGGCGTGGCGCCCAACACCGACGCGGTGTCGAATGAGGTGTTGATAGAAGTGTTGGCAGTGTCCATCGAGGTGTTGGAAATGTCCATGGAGATGTTAGAAGTGGAGGAGTGCGAAGCAGAAGTGGAGGAGTGCGAAGCAGAAGTGGAGGAGTGCGAACTAGAAGTAGAGTCATTGATTGACTCGTTGATGGACGAGTTGCAGTCATCGTTGTTCTCGTGCACCGACAGGTCAGGCGTAGGCGGAAGCTCGGTCACCTCCTTCTCGGAGCTGCGGAGGCGGCGGAGCGACTGGCGCTTGTTCTGGAACCAGATCTGGATCGCCTTTTCCGTCATGTTCACGCGCGCGGCAATGTCTATGCGCCGCAGCTTATTGGGGGTGGATCCGGCAACAAACTCCTGGTTCAAGATCGCCAACTCGTGCGGCGACGTTCTTCTGCGCTTGCGCCGCGCCAACGACGCGTTGTCGATCAGCGGTTCCTGCGACGGGTAAGTGGCGGGCGAGTGACTGATGAAGGCAAAGTCGCGCGTGGGCGACGGCGCCGACGCCTTGCGTTTGGGGCGCGCGGTGGCTGCATTTTCTGCGCGGGTGGTGACGCTGAGGTGCGGCTTTGAGTACACGTTGCGCGGAGTTTGGGGCGCGAACGAGGAAATCAGCGGCAACTGGGTTTTGTAGGGGGTGGACTCGGCGGCTAAGAGCGACGACAAGGGGGGAAGCAGAAATTTACGAGCCAGGGGAGGAGCAATGGCAGGCAACAGAACCGCTTGTCTTTCGGGAGTAGAAGCGAGCATGTTGTGTAGTGTAGAAGGAGACGTGTAGACTGTGGATTCAGGTGGTGGGTAGGGCTGTAGATGCAGACTTGACTTTGAAGTGGGCCGGTAGACTCAAACTGTAGACTCAAACTGTAGTTTCAAACTGTAGATTCAGACCGGTGGATGCGGATGCGTAGTAGAGGTGACCGAGATTGAGCGATTGAATCGTAGTGCAGCAGGTACTGATGTTTAGATCAGGAGGGATCGGGGTGTGATTGGGTGATCGGTAATAATGAGCGTGGGATCCTAGATGCGAAAAAACAAGCGCTTGATTCGGTTTTATACTTATTCACGCTCATCAGCCGTCACCGCCTCTGCAGGCACTATGCAAGTAATAATCTTCTGTTATGCTTTCTTTGTTTACGTTGCGCGGGCGCGATGCGCGAATCAGGTTCGGAGACTGAGATCTTGGGGCGAAGACAGCGGATCTTTGTATGTTTCCCTCCAACACACCTGGATACCCAGCCACTGCACTCCGACCACTTCCGTTGAGCTCCCCCAACCCCAACTCTCTGCTCCCTGCGGTGAAATGTTGGCCCAGTTCCGTAGTGCCGGGTCACGTGACCTGCACCCACTGTAGTCAGTTCGCGCCCTGCGGCTGCACCACCGCGAATAAATTTCCCCATTAGGCAGGCAGAGCACTCAATGTGCCCGTTTGACTTAAATGCGTGCGTCAGGTTTACATCGCGGTGCGCGCCCATCCACGACCGCGAGCAGGGTTCCGGTTGCTTAGGGGAAACAGGACCCGCGACATGGGGTTCCGACGACATTGCTACCCATCACCTTCATCTCGGGAAAATTGATTTCGACCCCGAAACTGATCGCGACATTGTCCCCGACACTGATCACGACATTGACCCCGACATGTTGACACGACATTGACCCCGACATGTGACCATGTCACCAGGGCACCTACTGCGACGATCTACTGTTCCTCCTCGTGTTCTATTTCCGCGGTACTGCCTGGAAACCAGCCAAAGCTATTTGCGGAATGTTTTTTCCGACTCCTTCGCACTAGCTGTGTGCGGCGCCGACATCAGATGCGCGGTTGCGGCTTTGGCTGACTCCAGACTAGGAAATTCCTCGTCTCTCCCCACACCGGACACCCCCAGCTTTCCTCCTGCAGACAGCGGTAAACGTGGCTGGGTGCTAACCGGAACACGGAACCGCAACAAGGCCAGACAGCACACGGTGCAGAACAACGAAAAGAAAATAATCAGAATCACCACAGAATGGGAAATAGAAAAATAGAAACACCACACAGTTCCGAAAACAACCGTAGAACACAAGCACGAACATCTTCTTTCGCCAGTCTCTGTCTCAATCTCCCGGCGTGGGTGCGGTCACGTGCACACATTTATTACCAGGTGGTTACGCTTTGCCAACTTCTCTCTACTTCCCCCAACCCCCAACATGACAAAAAGCACTATAGGGACAGTGCGTCTTACCGCAATTGTCTGTGTGGCGGGATTGGTAGTCTATGCCTATTTTGTTTTTTTCTCCTCCCCGGTCAGCGTTTCCACCGTAACCTACGAAACGGTGGATATTCCGGAACTACAGCTCGAGTCGCTCAAGAAGTTGGGGTTGACGGCGAAAAAACCGGTCCGCATCACCGACTCGCTCACAGGAACGTCCAAGACCATCCATGGCAGATTTGTGCACGTCACAGACTTCCATCCGGACCCATACTATAAGGTGGGGTCAGATATTGACCAAATGTGCCACGGCGGTAAAGGAACCGCAGGAAGATACGGTGACGCCATCGTCGGATGCGACTCGCCGGTGGAATTGGTGGATAAGACCATCGATTGGATCGAGGAAAACCTCAAGGACAAGATTGACTTCATTGTGTGGACTGGAGACAATGTCAGACACGACAATGATAGAAGATACCCCAGAACTGAAAATGATATTATGGAGTTGAACCAAATCATCTCGGACAAGATGCACGAGAAGTTTGGCGAGTTGCCCATCCCTTCTTTGGGCAACAACGACGTTTATCCTCACAATCTTTTCGCACCCGGCCCCACCTTGCAAACAAGAGAATTTTTCAAGATTTGGAGGCCGTTTGTGCCGCAGCTGCAGTTCCACACGTTCAATAACGGCATTTATTTCTTCCAGGAAGTAATCCCGAACCAATTGGCTGTTCTCTCCATCAACACACTCTACTTGTTCCAGTCCAATCCGTTGGTGGATAGCTGCGACCGCAAAAAGGACCCGGGCTACAAGCTTTTCGAGTGGCTTGGGGTGGTTTTGCAGGAGATGAGACACCGCAACATGAAGGTGTGGTTGACAGGTCACGTTCCCCCCAACACGAAAAACTTTGACATCTCGTGTTGGCGTAAGTACGTGGTGTGGTCACATGAGTATAGAGACGTGATCATTGGCGGTTTGTACGGCCACATGAACTTGGACCACTTTATTCCGTTGGATTCGAAGATGGCCTATGACTCGCTCGTGGCAAAGTATGCGAAGTTCGGCCTAGACCAGGAGTCTGTTTTTGAAGACGACGACGACGACTTGGATCTCAAACTTGAACAGTTGTATCACATGTACAACATCTCGACCGCCGAGGACACCAAGGACCCCAATCCAAAGGTTGCTGATATCAACTTTGTTGACTCTGCCGACCGGGAGTTCACTCCCTTTAACCTCCCCAAAGATGTTTGGGCAGAGGGTGGTATTCCCAACGGGAAAGTGGGCTACATGGACACTCTCCGGGAAACATACTACGCCAACATCAAGAAAAAGAGCAAGAGTGGAGATCTGGGCGAACGATACTCCATCGTGCACGTTTCTGCCAGCGTGGTTCCCACCTTCAATCCGGGGGTGCGGGTGTGGGAATATAACATCACCGGATTGCAAAACTCCACCACCATAAACATGGAGGTTCCGGACTGGAGCTCTTTCTTCGCTCGCGTGGATGCGCTTTTGGACAAGGACGAGTATGACGTCAGTGTCGACAGCCCGTTTGCTACGTTTGAGCAAAAGGTGGAGGTTCTCAAGAAGGACAAGACCATCCCACCGAAGATGCCCAAAGACTTGCCGCTCGGCCCGGCCTATGTGCCGCAATTGTTCACACCCGAGAGATATGTCCAGTACTACTTGGATTTGGAGAGCGTGAACGCCGGCGACAAGCGGTTTGACTACGAGGTGGAGTATACCACCGATAGCAAGACGTACGGCATGAAAGACCTCACCACATCGGAGTGGCTTCGGTTGGGAAGAAAGTTGGGCGAGCCCATCAAGGACCAGAAGAAAGGGAAGAAAAATTCGGGCACCAAGTACGCAGAGCGTCTTGACAGGCTCTGGAAGCACTATCTCCAGAACACTTTTGTCAGCTCCGACTACGAGCACCGGGGATATGGGTAGTTAGCAGGCCGACGGCGCGACTCACGTGCATGGAGCTAGGGCTAGGGCTAGAGTGCGCGTGGGGCTGTCTGTCTCGTGACTGCACACACGTGACTGCACGCCTGTGGGCTACCGCGAGAAAAATTTGTCGCCAGTGAAAAACTTCTTCTCCATCTTTATTTGAGGACCATTAAATACTCCTAACGAATAGATAATATCGAAATGGGTGGAACTCGTGACAAGAAGATTCAATACTTTGCTAAGTTGAAGGAGTTGTTGACCGACTACAAGTCGATCTTCGTTGTCGGTGTCGACAATGTCTCCTCCCAACAAATGCACGAAATCAGAAAGGCTTTGAGAGGTGACGCCACCGTGTTGATGGGTAAGAACACCATGGTCAGAAGAGCCATCAGAGGTTTCTTGGCTGACTTGCCAGAGTACGAGAAGTTGTTGCCTTACGTCAAGGGTAACGTTGGTTTCATTTTCACCAACGCTGACTTGAAGGAAGTCAGAGAGACCATCACCGCCAACGTCGTTGCTGCCCCAGCCAGAGCTGGTGCCATTGCTCCAAAGGACGTGTACGTCCCAGCCGGTAACACCGGTATGGAACCAGGTAAGACCTCTTTCTTCCAAGCTTTGGGTGTCCCAACCAAGATTGCCAGAGGTACCATTGAGATTGTTTCCGACGTCAAGGTTGTTGAGGCCGGTACCAAGGTCGGTCCATCTGAGGCCTCTTTGTTGAACTTGTTGAACATCTCGCCATTCACCTACGGTATGACTGTTGTCCAAGTTTACGACAACGGCCAGGTGTTCCCAGCTTCCATCTTGGACATCACCGACGAGGAGTTGGTTGGCCACTTCGTGTCCGCCATCAACACCATCACCTCCGTGTCCTTGGCTGTTGGCTACCCAACCTTGCCATCTGTCGGCCACTCCCTCATCAACCACTACAAGAACGTGTTGGCTTTGTCTATTGCCACTGACTACACCTTCGAGGGTTCTGAGGCGATCAAGGACAGATTGGCCAACCCTGAGGCTTACGCCGCCGCTGCCCCAGCTGCTGCTGCCGCTTCTGGTTCTTCTGAGGCTGCTGCCGCTGACGAGCCAGCTGAGGAGGCTGAGGAGTCCGACGACGACATGGGTTTCGGTTTGTTCGACTAAGCGCGTGATTAGTTTCATAGTGTAATAGATCAACTTATCAATTTGAGAGTAAGGTGGACCCGATGGTGTACTATCGCATTCCAGTAGCCTCGACAGATAATGCTTTAGAGGTAGAGTACAAAATTGGTCTTCAGGTTTACAAGATAAATCAGTGTCGTAGCCGCATCCGGTTCGAATTTCAATATTATGGGACGAGTCCGAGTTTTCGTCTTGTGATCCTTCATAGCCATCTATCATGTCTCTTATATTTTCTTCTCAGTTCGTCTCTGACGACTTCGGTAGTCGACGACAAATCCCCAAATTCTGTAAAAAGTACCAGATTATTGACTACTCCTGTTCCCCCCTTCCTTGCTCTCCCTATCTCGCTCTCCTCAACATATTCCGTAGCTACTAGTAAGAGCCCTGTTTTGTGTGGCGTTCGCGCATTTTGCACCCATTTGCACCCATTTGCGCATTTGCACCCATTTGCACCCGCTCTCTAAAGCATCTTTTTCCATGGAAGAACAATACCCATTCGCTTCAAATGCTGACTACGAGTGTGATCCCGACATTACCCATTCAGATTATCTCCCAACGGAAAACTTCCCGGAGAACTTGCCGCAGGAGAATCACCCTCCAGACAACTTCTCCGATTCCATGCTTTCCACCTCGTTGGGCGTAATAACGTACTTGACGGATTGTGGACTTGGGGAATTTGAAAAAGTCCCTAATGTGCTCTATTGTCTTCGACTGGCCATAGTTACGCTGTTGCATCAGTGCATTTACGCCGACAAGGAGCTGTATGCCGACTACATCCAGGCGTTTCTGAGGAAAACTCAACTTTTGGTGGGAAAATTGATCACACCCGCCTTGAAAATGTGCCGGCACCAAGTCCAGACCGAAGTGTGTCGCCAGGTTATTCGGGAATGCTACGCCTTAATCTTGTTGGTGTATCTGTTTGCAAATCCATTGAAAATTTCCAAGATTCTCACTGACAGCTATGGACTCCCAAACCTCCATGGCATCAATGTCACGAGCTTGGAAACTAACTTGTTGCTTGAGATCGCAAGAGAGCTCCAAATTGAATTGGGTGCCTATTCCACCAGCTTGAACCGGAAGAGTAAAGATGGAGATAACAACAATACTGCTAGAAACGTTTGCGTCGGACTTGTGGATTCGGCGCTGGATCTCGTATCCCTGCTCATTGTCACGGTGATCACCAACTCTGTGCCTACCAGCGTACTCTTTTTGTACTTCAAAGACTTGTTGGCATGCTCTAGTTTTTCTCTCCTTGACTTCGAGTACTTTGAAGAATTTCTTAACCACTTTGCAGCCGTCAACGACTTGGCAGAAAAGAAGACCAAGACGGAGTTATTTGAATTTCAAAAAAGAATGATCCAGCCTCATTTCCTTGAAGTCATTGTGTCATTTACCTCAAATTGTTTCACGTGGTGTACCCGAGCCCAGTCTCTCGACTATCTTCAGGTGTTCATTGATATATATAACGAGGTTTACGGGACAGACCTTACACTCGAAGCGGCTTGCAATTTTGAGGAGCTCGAAAATTTCGGAGAGGAAGAGATCACTCAAGCCGAAAGCCAGGCAGAAAGTATGAACGAAGAAGGTACGGTGCTAAAAAATAAGGACCACCTAGAGCCACTTGATCGAGGTCACTATAGGAATTACTACGAGGGTATGCGCCAGGAACACACCCCAGTACCCGAATTTGTTCACTACTTCGAAGAGAACAGCCCCGAGAGTTTGAACGGACTGAGTTCTACTCCAAACCCGCCCGGAAACTGCTCAGTATCGACCGCCCCGTGCTTCAAGGCGGATGAGACGGATTTCAAGCAGCAGCGATTTGGCGTCTCCAAAACCACCTTCAGTGCCATCCTGAGCAGCTCTTTGAGAGAGAAAGTGAATCTGTTGAATGAAGCCGTCGCCCAAGAAGTACGAGGATTGCGATCTGACTTCGAAGAAGAGCACATGGAGGCCAGAGTGTTTTTGGACCGCAAACCCAAGCACGAAGTCAAGTGCTACAAGTGCAAATACATCCCCTGGCATCGGCATCACAACTGAGAGTGTCGGTGCTCGAAGTGGTCAGAATAGGATTCAGTTCTTAGCTATAAAGATATATATACATGAATGAAAGTGGGGTTGGATTTGAGTTACATGCAAAGCACACGCCGTGTGGTGGGTTTGGGACCTAATCCCTTGGTCTGAAAAGCACCTTTGGCTCTTCAAACTCGGTCTTGATATCTTGCTTGACCGCTTTAGGCACGTGCTGGGTCAACTTGTTAGGCTTGGGCCAGGTTTCGGGAAGCAATCCTCCTCTCTTCAATAAGAAGGTCACTCTGTCAGAAACATCCGCACCAACACCAAGCCAGTACTTGGTTCTGTCAAAATCCAACTCAATGTGCTTGTAAGGTTTGACGCCTTGGGCTTTTTCCTCCGGACTCAAAGGAATAGGCGTAGGGTTATAGGTACCAAGAACTTCGATGGGCAACGAGTCTCTTGCAGATCTCTTGTTGGCAACAACAATGTTGTACAAGGGCTGGTACTTTCTACCGAATCTGGCCAATCTGATTTTTATGGGTGATTTGAGCGACATGTTGCTGTGGCACTTCAGTATGGTACTATCTCTCAAACCAAAATTTTCATCTCGAGCAGTGCACTACTCGTTTGGTGCACCACCACGAACCTACACCCACAGCACACAAGATACAACACACATGATGACAATAAATTTTTCTTTAGAATATGAAACTAAATATACAATCAAAGCTTCTTTCTCGCCTTGAACTTCTGTTTGGGCTTGTTCACTCTGGCCCGGTTCATCGTCTTCTTTTGCGCCTTTGGTGCAGGTGCCTCGTCCTCCGAGTCCGACCAGTTGTCTTCGTCCTTGCTCTTCTTGAACTTCAACTTGTTCTTCTGGCCTCTAACTGGAGCCTGCTTGACCGCGTCCAAGTAAGCATCAATACCGGACGACTGGTTGGCCAAGGGATCTTCGTTCTTGCCAACCATGTCCTTGAACACAATCTTGCCGTTTCTGGTCTCCACATTGTGTCTTTCCATGTCCTTCTTGGTGAACTTCTTTGGCTTGGACGAGGAAATGTGTGCCAACGTCTGTCTGTCCAACAAGTTCAATGGTTCGTCGCCATTGTCCAAGATGTACTTCTCTTCGCCCTTCTTTCTTCTCGAGTCGGGCTTCTTGTCCTCACCGTCTTCGTCTTCGGACTCAGAGTCATACACGGCCTCCTCGTAAGCAGACATGAACTTCTTCTCCTGCTTGGAGTCCTTGCCGCCTTCTGCAGCCTCCGCGTCCTTCCGCTTGGCTCTAGCTCTGGATTTCTTGATGTTGGCGACCAATTTTCTGTCCTCTTCTGGAATCGCCTCTTCCACTGCCTCCACGCCAAACTTTCTGATCAAACGCTCGACAATGTGCTTGACCTTGGACTTGAAGTGGCCCCTGTGTTCGTGCGACCACCTCAACAACTTGGTCAACATTTCAGGCAAGTTGGCACGCACAAGCTCCTCCGGCAAGGACAAAACCTCGACCTTGACAAAACCGATGGCGGACTTGGCAATCTCCTTCGAGTTGTGGGTCAAGAACAACTCGACAGTCGAAGCAATTTCGATCAAAACATCTTGGGGTAACTGGTCCTTGAACTCGTATACAAGGCATGAAAGCGCAGTAATGGTGGCCGAAATCATGTGCTGCGATTGCGCAGCCAAACCAGCACTGACCATGGTGAAAAACTGGGTCAAAGACGCCTCGGTAGGGGCCGATTCTGGATCGAAACCTGGAACCTTATTGTTGTGAACAATACCACCTTGCGACATCTTACTGGCCATTTGGATTAAAAGAGTGTAAGAAGCTTCACGCGATCTCTCGTTGACGTCCTTGGTCGACATGATGACCTCTTGCAACACCGAAGGAATGAAATGCAAATCTGTGCCTGGCAAAAGTTGCACCACAGTGGCCAAAGCGGTCAATCTGGCAGCACGAGCAGACGTGTGGGTGGAACCAGTGGTTTGAACGAAAACATTTTCGATTTCGCCAAGGAAGCGAGTGATAGCCTGTTCACCCGATTCGCTTTCACTCAACTTGGAAATGATTCTGTAGGATCTCTTTTGCATCAAGGCGTTCTTTTCCAATGTCACAGTAGACGAAAAGATAGAGAAGAGAGCATTGTAGGAAGACTCAGGAACGTACTTGGCCATGGCCACAACAAGATCCATCATGGTAATACTGAGCTGAGGAGGCTTGTTTTTGCCTGGCTTTTCGGGGGTTTCTGTTTCTTCGTCCATTGCATTCTTCAACAAGCCACACACTTTGTTGAAGGTGGTTTCCAAGTCGGGCTTAGGAATAATTTGCAAGTAGGTGTCGATGGTTTCAAGCACAAAGCCTCTGGAGTCAGGCAAAGTGGACGAAAACACATTGAACAATACAGATAAGAGGTTGGAGGCCTTGGAAGACAAAAATTCCAAGTTTTGTTGTGCCTGGGCAATTGGCATTTCTTCCTGGGTCAACAAGTCATCCGCCAAAGCGCCCTGGCTGTAGGCCAAGTTGGACTCAACCAACAATCTTAACGCGTGGCAGATTGTGACACGCAAATCGACCTTGGAATAAAGCAACTCCGCCAAGGAGGATGCAAAATCGTCGGAAAACGCCACAGTCAAGTCCTTGGGCAAGTCGCAGAAGTGAGGAAGCAAGGACCAAACCTGGTCGAGAATGGTCTCGAAGATCTTAACGTTCATCGACTCCTTGTTAGTGGCCGATTCAATTTTTTCGGTAAAAAACTCGGTGAGAGGCAAGATGTTCTGCTTGTAGTATTGTAACGACGAGAAACGCACGTTGTCTCTCAAAATCGGAAGCAACCACGCTCTGCCCGGCTGGTTCGAGTGGGTACCGGTCAAATTGAGAGGAAGAACGCTCAACACCACCTCTGGGCCCAAAGTGGAAATGCTGGCCGCGAGCAAGTCTTCGGCCTCCTTGTTGTGAGGGAAGTTGGACTCCTCGTTGGATCTCCACTGGCCCACGGTTTCGATGATAGGGATGAAGTCGGGGTTGGCTCTGGTTCTGAGCTTGAGAACAGTGGCAGTGACCAACTCCAAGATCTCCTTGGTCGCATGCTGGTACTTGATGGAAAACAACTCCTTAGCAATGAACTCAGCAATAAAGGTGATAGTGTCATCGACTTCCTCATAAATGGTAGCAGTGACGCCGTTTGTTGCGGTTGGTTGGAGCAAAAAGTTGTCGGGTATGGCGGTGGTGATGATCGCAATCAAGCACTGAGCCGCAGACAGGTAAATGTCCTTGGATTCAGCCATAAGAAACGCAGAAACAGTAGGCACAATCGTGGAGATTTTGGCCAAACATGTTTCGGGCAGCAACTTGGCAAACGACTGGAGTCCATTTGCGACCACTGCAAGCCAAGAAGCGGCCAAGTGGGCATCGTCCACAGGAGGCTTCAAGTCGAAAATGATATCCAACACCTTGGTGAATTTCTCCACATCAATGTCGTTGGACATGGAAGAGAACAAGCCATCGAACGCAGAAAAAGCCGCCGCCACCAAGTACTGGTCAGAAGTACGCGAAACCTCGAGCAAAATGTCACAGAGGTTTTCCACCTGTGCTGCAGGCCAGGCGTTGGCCGAGGTGATGGCAGAAATTAGCTGCAACGCATGAACGATTCCGGAAACCGCCTCCTTGTTGCCCGAGCCCTTTTTGTTTTTCGGAGCGTCTTGAACCAAAGTCACCAAACGCTTCAACGACAAGTCCCCACACAAGGCTGCGGCCACGTGGACCGGCGAAGGCGATGGCGGAGGGTTAGCCAAGATCTTGTGAACAGCTTCTTGGGCCCGCTTTCTCACCTTGGGCCGGGGATCAAACGACAACTCCAACATACCCACCAAAGCCCTCTTGGGAGAAACAGTGCCGGATGAGGACCACTGCAGGTGGTCCTGGGCCAACAACAAGCTCTCCAATGCTCCCACAGAGGAGCGGAGAAGCGCTGGCTCGGCCGCGGTGCTGGTCAAAACCGGCGCCAACTTGGTCAAAATCGGACCGAACTTCTGCTTCAAAAGTGGTGCTGGGGTATATGGGAGCACCAAGTCCAAGAAATAGGCGGCTGCGCCGGCCACATTGGAGTCGGCAACAGAATCGTCCACCACAGACTGCTCCAACAACGCAAGAAACGACACGAAGTACGCCACCGGAGTACGGTTGTTCTTCTGCTCATCGATATTCTCCTCCACAGCAGTGAGGATGAGCGCGAGATTTTTCTGGTTGTCCAACTTGGAGGTGAGTTGAGTCCGAATCCGGTTCAACTTCTCTTCCAAGATAAGCACGTCGACAGCCGCGCCGCCGTCTGGATTATTCATCGCCATGCTAGAGAGTAGGAGATGGGATGAGATACAAAACCAGTGAAAAAGATGCGCGGTCACGTGGGCATCGGGATGGGATAGATGGCACTTGGGCTAGATTGGTAGAGGAGAGGAGGATATTGAGTTTGATGTATACTTTTAGCGGCGAAGTGTTGAGGTTTACTGGGTGCTGTTCAAGGTGCAGTGTAGAGCGAAGTGAAGAGCGTAGTGTAGAGCGTAGTAAAGAGCGTAGTGTAGAGCGTAGTGAAGAGCGTAGTGGAGTGCGCGAGTGTTGCACTCGGTGGGGAGTGGGATTACATGAGGTTTATTTACCTCAGCTGATGTATGTGCATTTTGATTGGGATTAAATCAAGACGGGGGCTGGACGACTACTGAAAACTCCAATCGGATGTGACTATTCTTAATGAAGACAGAGTGGGTGATGCATAGTGAGTGCGGTGCGAGTGTGCATAGTGGTGCGAGTGTGCGTAGTGAGTTTAGTGCAAAGTGAGTTTAGTGCAAAGTGAGTTTAGTGCAAAGTGAGTTTAGTGCAAAGTGAGTTTAGCGCGTAGTCACACCAGTCAATCCAGTCAATGCGGTCAATCCAGTCAATCCAGTCAATCCAGTCAATCTAGTCAATCCAGTCAATCCCGTTCAGCTGAATGTAGTAGCAATAATCATGTGTGACTAGTGACTATGAGTGTTACAGAGAAACCGCGCTCTGCCGATCGGTTTCGCTCGCTCTGCATGGTGTGAGTTAACTAGACCTAATGAGCAGTTACATTTTTGCAGAGCCAGATCACATCAGAACACCCATTTTCTTGAGTTCTGATCATAAGCCAATGTGCCTTATTCTCTGAAATACAAAGAGTCTTCTATGAACTCCGTTTCCCGGATAGTCAGGGGAGATAATGCGCCAGTTTTCGAGTACATGAATCCTAGTACATGAATCCTAGTACATGAATCCAAGGATCTCCCACAAATATCGGAAGTGGGGTGTCGCTATGCATACTTACGGATAAAATGTACTGTAGTGTCAATTTCCACAATCTAAACCTCTGAATCATCACGTGCTACGTCACGTGCACAGTTCAGCGCGCACGACCTTTTCCACCAGTCAAATAACTCACATTACCATTCACAGACCTCGTAACTAATTATCGCCATGTCCAAGTTTGCCGTTTCCACAGCATTAAGAGAATTGAGATTCCACTTGTCCCAAACCGGCGAGGCTTCCGTTCCTTTGAGAAACTTCTTGGTGAAAAACTACCCTTCGCTCAAGTCCTCCACCAACAACAAATTGCCGATTTTGATCAGAGAATCTTTTGGTGTTCCTCCCAGTATCACGGCCAGATTTGAAAAGGGCAGAGAAGTCAAGAACAGCTTGGACGGTTTGGACGAAAAGGCCATCGAGGAGAGTGTCAAGTCCTTGTTGAAGTGATTATGTATTATAGAGCCCGAGGGTATAGCATCGAATATTCAAATGAACAACACATGAACACCGGTGTAGTTATAGCGTAGTTTTACGATCTTATTGCTGTCCAGCCCTCTTGTGGCTGATTTGAATGGTGTTCACTCGTCTTCCGAGGCAGATGTATAACCTAGTTCCTCCACGCTAGCCGAGCTTGAAGGCAACGAAAAAAAAAATAAGGAAATGCCAAGCGTAACACGCTACAATCAGTATGTGATTAGGTCTTATTTATTTGAAGCGCTATAAATGCTGGGCGGGGTCTGGGGCATCTCCAAATCTGAAAATGCTCCAGCCCAAACTGAGGGAACCTCCAGTATAAACCTCCTCGATCTTGTCGTTTTCGTGTCCACTCAAAAGTCCTCCGGCAACCACAATAGGCACAAAATGCTCGAGGGTAGGGTGCGCTCTTTTAAGCAACGTTGTGTTCTCGGTCTTCAACCGATTGAGATTTTCCAACAACTGGTTGTTGTTCTTCATGGTCTTGCTCAACAACTTGTTGAAAGGTTCCACATAGGGCATGACACTTCCCGAAGACATAGCCATTCCAAGTTCTCTCAAGTTGTGCACAGACATACCGGAGCAGATCACCATTCCCTTCAAATACTTCTGTCTCACTGGATCCCAGATTTGGTTGTCTCTGAAGTAGCTTAACGCTTGACCCAACTTGAAGTGGGTGTCGAAATCATGTTCCCACTGGGTCAAAGAAACCTGAACCAAAGGAATTTCGGTGGGCAAGTCAAGTTCCGGCTTTTCTCCCTTGGGCAAAGGATTCAACATGGTGTGTTTGGAGAAGGCAACCTTCAAGGGTACCCAAACACCGTGGTCAATTCCACGCTTGGACAATTTGGAGTCAAATCCGCTCTTCTTCAACTGCGAGCTGATTTCCTCCGATAGGAACCTCAGGTTCATCGTCCGGAACTGCTCTGCGTACATGTAGCGGGGAAAGCCGTAAAAGTCGTACACCAACGGGTTTTCCTGCAAATCTTTCGATGCATTGTTGCTAGGAACGGCAACTTCAACCAAATTTGGGCTGCTCAGTTGCCAATGGGCCGACACCACAATAAGATAGTCAGGCTTCCACTCTTCCTTGATTTTGGTGCCAATTTTCTTGATAGTATTGAAAGCCCCTTCATCTTCGGTTCCGTACATAAAAGTTGGACCACCGTGAGAAACAAAAAACGCAGGAAACGGATTTGGGTTAGGAATGGCGTTTCCCGTTGCGGGAACAATGACACTGGCGGCAGTTTGTTCCATGGCTGGCTTCAGAATCATCTTGAGAAGCATGTATCCAAGTACTATTGGGACAGTGTAGAGAAGAATCGAGTTGAACGCCATAAAATAGTAGCAGCCCTAGTTAAAAGGTTGGAAAAAATTTGATCTTTATTTGTGCAGAAGCACAGCCATGGCATGGTTCATTATAAGTGTGTGATAGCTGACAAACGCCATACGCGAGGGACTGTATTACTGTCTTTGAAACGTGATTTCAGTCACGTGTAGCGTCGGATTTTAGTAATATTCGGATGCAGGAGGTTGGTGGGTGTTACCGATCACGCGAGGCGAGAAGTGGGGAAGAACAGTTGGTAGAAGTTTCGTTTCTGTCTCACTCTTTCTCTCGCTCTTTCTCACTCTTTCTCTCACTCTCACCGCCCCATCTGGTGCGGTTCGGGGCTAGTGGTAAAACAGCAATATGCTTTCTATTGAGAGATAACTGCGAGCTCATGCACATTGTAAGTAACGAGAGCTGGAACATTCCAGGAGCACGATATTTGAGGGCGCACGCTTATTTGAGGGAGCAGATTTACCTTGTCCGGTAGAGCGACCGGATAGGGGCGACGATGACTGTCGTTTGGCTCACGCCCAGAGGAGCCAGTGTGTGGCTTGGGACAACTCAGTGTAGTGTTAGAGGTTTTCTTTAGCAAACACCGCTTGGTGAGGAGAAAGCCAATGGATTGGGATTCCTCCAATAAGGTGCACAATCGGGCAATTTGGTTGTCCGGGTCATCCAGGCCGCAGCCCACTTAAAACGCTTCAACAAGTTAAACAGGTGGATTTTTCGCCGCGGTCTGAGGCGCAAACTTGGTCTCCACGTACACCCGCGAGTAGAGCGTCATACCCGTTGTATCAACAAACCTGGGAAGGAGCTCCGCAATACAATCTTGGAATGCCTGTGTCACCACCGTAATAATGGATCGAACCACTTCAGGGGAACCGACAAAGTGGGTTTCGGACTGTTCTGCTGGGAGTACTACGCAGCATGAGCAGGTGAGTATTTGATAAGGTTCTTTTTAAAACTGGCGTACCATTCCGGAAAAAGAGCCCCATCCGTCAACTCGAATGGATCGAGTGAGCGAATGGTAGCCCTAACCTGTGGGATTCCGGAATGCACATCACTGAGATAATACCCGCTGTGTAGCATTCAAGTGTCAGCCTCATCTTCAGTGTCAGGGGAGTCCGATCCAGAAGTAGTGACTACACTATATCAGAGACAGTGGTTTCTCTTGTGAGAGGACTTGGGACTTCAGAGAAGAAAATTCAGAGAAGGGGGGCTTGGTGTTCTTGGCAGCGACAGTAGGAGGAGCCATAATATTGAAGTGCATTTAGGGCGTTAGTCTAAGTAGTGTTGGGTGTTTGTCCTTACGGCACAGAGAACCTTGGGAAAGAGTATAGGCTTATATAGTTGAAAATTTCTGAAGTGGGGCTAAGATGACGATATGAAACAAGGGGGACGAGTTCCGTATCTGAGACGTTTGCAAGTAGCGAATACGGGCCTAAAAGGACGTTTGCAATCAGAGAGTGCATAATGCTACAATATTTTGTGTACTGTATACGGTGGGCTGAGGACCAGGTTGGATCATTTCCCTGGTAGCAGTGAGAAAATCTGAGCTCCGTATGATCGGATCCAGCCCCACCGTAAGAAATTGAGTCATTATGACCTCCGCAGACGCCGCCCGGTGCGCAGATATTCCGAAAGAATCCCCATGCTTGAACTTTGTGTGAGTGTAAGGGAGGCGTGTACTTGTACTTGGGAAGTGTGTACTTGTACTTGGGAAGTGTGTACTCGTACTTGTGAAGTGTGTACTTGTACTTGGGAAGTATGTATTTATATGTGTACTGTCTTTGGGAGTACTCGGGAGGTGCTTGGGAGAACTCGGGAGGTACCCGGGAGTACTTGGTGTACTAGGGTGTACTAGGGTGTACCCGGGAGTACTTGGTGTACTAGGGTGTACTAGGGTGTACTAGGGTGTACTAGGGTGTACTAGGGTGTACTGTGTTTTCAAGACGTAGGATCTATAGAACAATCATGCCCGGTGCGGTGAATGCGAAATCAGCAGCCGGTGCGTGAATTGGCGCCGAACAAAACGAAAGCACATCCCGGGACCACATCGCTGCAAATCGCCGTGCGCAGGTGAATTTCGACAAAATGGCATTCTGTTTCCTTGATTTCGGCCTCGCATTTTGACGCCCAGCCCACTCCTCCACCCCCCAAAAATCGCTCTCTTTTTCTTATCCTGGCTCATGCGGCGTAATTGTTTCCCTGGCATATGCGCAAACCAAATCCTGTGCACGCCTGTAAATTACTGCGAGTCGCAGTGATATCAACCTGACCCAATTGCTACTTCTCCCGCACTTCCCTCCGCTTCTACTGACTCCGTGTTCACCTCCACCATGGGTCTTTTTCTGAAAAAGGTATGTTGCCGATTCCGGCTCCTTCTTGTTCCGCCACTAGTGCTGATTTGGCTCGTGGGTGTTCCTTTGTTCCATGACTCCATGGCTTGGGATGATCCACTCTAGCTCCCTGGGAGTGCTCAATGATCCACATCACTGCTGGGCCGGGCCCTTTCGAAACGCCAGCCAGTCGTCCCTCTGTACCCCTGAATCCTACTAACCGCCAGCACAAAAACGAATACCAGGGGTTTGCGAGGTACGCCGACTACTCGCCGGCAACACCGCAGCAGCAGGCGGCTGCACGCACCCAGTCGCTCGCCAGCGCCAGTATGGCGGCCGCAGCGGCGTTGCAATTGCACGCCAAGCCTGCCCAACCTTCTGGCCTCCAGCTGTCCAACCCGCACTATCGCACCTCCTCGCTCTCGGGAAACCGCTCCAACTCCATGCGCTCTTACACCTACAACCCCCGGCCGTCGTACCAGACGGGTCCTGCGGCGCGCTCCAACAGCTTGCGCTCAGGGGTGGGCTCCCACAGCTTGCGCTCCAACAGCTTGGGACTGCGGCAGATTTCGCGCGCTGGGGCCCAGAATGCCGCTGCGTTCCGCCAGGCGCCGTACCACCCGGTTCCGGAAGAGGAGCAGGACGACAGCGTGGTGGTGACGACAAAAACCACCAAGGTGGTGGACGCGTATGGCCGCACCACCTCTATCACTCTGGAGACGATCCGCAAGTTGGCGGACGGCTCCAACATCATCGAGACGAAGACCACCAACATCTCGCGGCCCACGTCGCGCAGCAACTCGTTCCGCGCCAACTCGCTCAGTCACGGCGCGGCAAACCACAACTTGGACAAGATTGACGAGGATCTCCAGGACTTTGACTACACTTACTTGGAACACGACGACGGCAGTCCGCCGCGGCTCAATGTGGTGGACAAGCCAGCAGTCTTCAATAGCCCTAAGACAGACCGCTATTTGCAGGAGCAGCGGAAAGCGCTCCTTGACCACAGCCCGCCCAAGAAAAACGACGACCGCAATGCGTCCATGGTCAGTACCCAGTCCGCCCGACGGTTGAAGTCGATTCTCAAGTCTAGCTCCGGAATGGCTGCGGAGGACTCTCTGCTAGACGTGGTCCCATATGCTTCAGACCAGGGTAAACGGCTCGAACGTTCTCCAAACTTGAAGAGCACGCAGATGTCGAATGCATCGGGTACAAACTCCATCAAGTTCCATGAAACCGTCGAAACAATCTCGTATCCAGCGGATGAACGCAATGTTGCAGTGTTGCAGAAGGAAGCTCTCGCACAAGAAGAGCAAGAGAAGCAGAAAAACGTGGACCTCTTTGCCCAGGCGATGAAGGTGGCTATGCGGAACGTTTATGGAGATTCGGGCGAAAATACCCTTGAAACTGCACCTCCACCTGCGTCTCCGCTGTTAACCCAAGAACAGCATCCTCCTAGCGAAGTGGGAGAATTGGCAGCCAAGAAGATCAAAAAGGACCACAAGCGTGGCCATGTCGAATTGGGTGGGGTCAACAAGAACTACATTTACGAAAACCACCACAAGGACTTTGCGGTTCGCTCTCTCCGTGGCGCCAATCCAACAGACGCGAGCACGAGGAAGAAGAGAGTGAAGGAGGAAATGAAACTCCACAAGGAGGAGGAAAAGAGACAGGCAGAGCTTTTGAAAAGTGCCCAAAAGGAGAAAAAGAAGCAAGAGAAGGCGCTGAAGAAGGAATTTAACGAGTCAAAGGAACCAAAGGACCCAAAGGAACCGAAAAAGAAGAAGCACCTCAGTTTGTTCGGGCTCAGCAAAAGAAAAAGTAGCATTAGCGAATCTGTGCTGTCTACAGTTGTCCTGGGTGCTACTGTTGCGACTACTCTCCTGGATCACAGCGATAGCCAAATTCGGTCCGCCGACAATTCCCATATGGTTGACCTGCTGGTCACTGCTAATTCGAGCGATTACGATGACACTCAAGAGCATTTTGTGGATGTTCCCGACGTGATCGAAGAAGATGAAGAGGAGCATAGTCTAAGACCTAAAATTTTGGTTGATGATGACATTGAGTCTCTACGGGAAAATATGGAACCCGTTGAACATGAGGCTACGGCTCTCTCAGATTGCGCAGATGCTCGTGATTCTGCTGCTCCCAATCCTAATCTTGACCCTAGTGCACTTCCCACCCTAGTATCATTGGCCAACGGACACCCTCAAGTCCTCACGACTTCCTCAAGGAATATCGACAATGACACTCCGAGCCCTAACTTGGGAGGTCTGGCATCTTCTTCGATTGAATCAAATCATGATGTAGTTGAAAAGACGCATACATGGCATGTGGAGCTGGACTCCTGGAATAATAAGAGCCCGAAGCAGCGAAACCGAGAGGCTATTGCTCTTAATGTGGATTCAGCTTCCCCTTCGCCATCAGTTTCGCCAGATGCGGAGCCGAAAGTTCAATTATTTCAAGCGCAGGAAGTATTAGGTCAGGTGGACGGGGTGGATGTACACAGCTCAGGCCAGCAAGAATTCACTGACCGTCCTGTGATTGAGAACTTAGCAGAATCTGTTTCTTCGACTAGCCCTACACTTGACGTGGGTGAATCTACCGATGCAACTGCTGCACCAAATAGTGCACAGCTCTCGTCACCGTTTGTGGCCAGTGGAAAGCAAGGAGTTGCTGAAAGGGATGCGGCCGGTACCCACTCAATCGAGACTGCCAATTCCGGCGCTATTGTGAATGAAGAAATTCTTGTCTCTGAAATTCACGACCCTGTTGCTGAGGATAAGGGCATAACGGAATCGGTCGCACCTACATTTGGAAACCAGCCTCAGTACAGAGATCAAGCACACGTCGTGGCAGATGCAGAATCAAGCGGTGTTGCAGATATTTCCGAAGTGACTGCACACGAGCAACTGCAAGACGAGGTTTTCCCCGAAGCTAACAAGAAGGAAGAAAAGTCAAAGAAGAAACAAAAGGTGAAAAAGCCTTCAAAATTCAAGAAGATGATTGACAAATATTTTATTAACACCTATTCCCGATAAGTGGGATCTGGGTCTATTCTATTGTGTATTATTTCAAAGGTTTACCTGAGTATTTGTAGGGCTGCTGCCACTTGTAAGGTCCTGGACCAGATGCAAATTGTGTTGCAACTAGTTGCTGGACCTCTTTGTTGTTAGTGCGGACGTGTATCGGAATATAACTTCCTGTTGCCCAGGTTGGGGCTTGATCGCAATCTACTGATAACAGACAAGCAGTTCCGGCATTTAGTGCAATTTACACGCAAGAAGTAGATTCCTCTAGATATTCTTGAAAGGGAACGATCGGATTCATAAAAGGCTCAGCCATTGTAGCGATTGTGTTATTTCGATCTGTATTCTGGTCTCACTTTTGAGAGATGTTTGGGAATTGTATATACATTTCACGTGGCTTGAGTATTAGAGAACAGAGTGCCTTGTACTTCGAGAACACATTTGCGACCATGCTCAAACAATAAACAAATGAGCGTTTATCGGAGCATTGATCGGCTAAAATATGTCAAGAACGTACAAAATTCAATGTTCAACAGTTGGTGTCTGAAAAGCCCACTGTCGGTCATAGAAATGGACATGTACATCAAATAAACATATAGCTAAATAAACATATAGCTAAATAAACATAGATTTAAAAAACATATTGAGCTGTAAAAGCATATAAATATAAATAAGATATGGACATAAGCGTATGGACATTATAATATCATTTACTTAGGTAGTAGGGTTGATTTTCCCAACTGTTCTCTATGGTACTTCTCCACACTGCGCGCCTTTGATACACTCCATACTACTACTACTACTACTACTACTACTACTACTACTACTACTACTACTACTACTACTACTACTACTACTAC
>JANIJR010000026.1:0-142293 GCA_030557995.1 Clavispora vitiphila
TTCGCCCAGGATCGAACTGGGGACGTTCTGCGTGTTAAGCAGATGCCATGACCAACTAGACCACGAAACCACCTTGAAGACAAAAGTGACTAGTAATTTATATTATGAGTAATCCAGAAACAAATAGACGTTGATGTAGTATCTCCATGTAAGGCATCTCAAAAGAATACTGAAATTTTCATGAACTATTGGGTGAGGTTTCCAGCGGAATCGGCGCGTTGAAAAAAAAAAAACGGCTCTTTGAGCATGCGACGTCAGGTGTATCTTTGGAACGGTAAATCTCTTCAACCCAAATCATAGCAAAAAGAATGATTTCGCCCAGGATCGAACTGGGGACGTTCTGCGTGTTAAGCAGATGCCATGACCAACTAGACCACGAAACCAATCTATGAGGGCCAACCTCGGTGATAGGTTCTCATAGTAGAAAAAAGCACAACCATCAAGAGCAAAAACGGAGGGAAACAGGGAAAACCGGGGAAAATGACGGTTTAGTCAACCATCGCAGTAGTCAAAGCAAGCCGAAATTCCCACCACGTTGACCGTCGTTTTCGGTACACACACGACACCACATTGGCCAGCTTACGTGTACGCAATCGATCTTCCCCATCAGTGTTACCGCTCACATGAGATTCACCGCTCTTTTCTTTCTTTTTGCCAGCCTAGTGTTGGCATTGGACCCATACAAGGTGTTGGACATCGCCAAGGATGCAGATGAAAAGACTATCAAGTCGGCGTACCGCCGATTGTCCAAACAGTACCATCCAGACAAGAACTCGGCCCCCGAAGCCCACGACAAGTTCATTGAGATTGGCCAAGCGTACGAAATCTTGAGCGATGCACAGAAACGTCTGAACTACGACCGTTTCGGCGATGCAGAGCCGCAGAACGGCGGCAATGGAAACTTTGGATTCGGTGACATGTTCAACCAGTTTTTCGCCAACGGCCATGGCGGCCACCACGGCGCCCGGGTCAGACGCGGGCCAGACATTCAGGCGCGGTTGCTGATGCTGTTGCGCGACTTCTACTTGGGCCGTGACTTTGACTTCGACTTGGAGATGAACAACATCTGCTCCACTTGTTCTGGAAGCGGCAGTGCGGACGGCCAGAGGCACCAGTGCTCCAAATGTAACGGAAGCGGAGTGATCTTGACGCGGCGCCAGATGGGACCCATGATCCAGCAGTTCCAGCAGCAGTGTGACCAGTGTGGCGGAAAGGGCACGACCATAGCCAAACCGTGCAAAACATGCCGTGGCCAAGGTACCGAGCGCAAGTTGAGACACTACAACGTGTACTTTCCGCCAGGCACCGAGCGGAATGCGGTGAAAGTGCTTGAGGGCGAGGGAGACCAGAGTCCCGACTGGGAAGCGGGTAACATGCACATAGTGATCAACGAAGAGACTGGAGGAAACTGGGGCTTCCGCCGTATCAAGAACGATCTCTACCGGACAGAAATGCTTTCGGCCAAGGAGGCGATGGAGGGCAACTGGCAACGCGAGATTCGTCTTTTCGACGAGGAAACGGTGATGCTCAAGCGAGGCAGAGGCGAGGTGGTGATAGACGGGCAGGTGGATGTGATCCGCGACCATGGCATGCCCAAGGGCGATGACGAGCACGGCAGCTTGTATGTGGAGTACCGCATTGTGCCTGTGGGGAAAAGTAATGTGAAGGAGGAGTTGTAGGGTATATATAGTGAATAGATTGCATGGTGCATACTGGGAGGTAGGAGAGGAACGGAAACGAGGAGAGGTAGAATTGAGGCAAGGCCTAGTCGGTTGAGTAGTAGGATATCAGGTCAAAGGACTATTGGGAAGAATAGAAGGGCTGGTTGGTGGTCTAAAAGGCTATTAGGTTGAATAGAAGGGCTATTAGGTTGAATAGAAGGTCTCTTAGTTGGTGGTCTAAAAGGCTAGTAGGTTGAATAGAAGGTCTATTAGGTTCATGGAACCAGTATATGGACAGTGATGCGGTGAATCAAATCAAACAGTGACAAGTGGAACAGAGATATTTCAAGCCTGCCAAGCCGCCTGGTTAATCATTCTTTCTGTCGTAGCGCGTTCTGCCCCACAATTTTGACACCACCATCCACAAACCGAGGAAGATCGCCACGGAAGTTACTACATTCGCATACATAGGCGTGCCTGCTGCGTGCGGAATACTCACTTCCGCTACACCCCGCTCCCCAGCCTGATAAAAAATGGTGTCATCGGTGAAAAACTTTTCAAACGTGCCGCCAATCTTCCTCTTGTTATCAAATGGCGAGTTATTCAATAAAAACGCGTCCGAACCTGCTTCACACCCGTAGAACAAATAAGGCTTATCAATTTTAATGTGAGTTTGCAGATCATTGGGCGAGGGAAGTTGGTACCGTGAATGTAACGTGAAGTCAAACGGGTACTCCGCATTGGCGAGCTCCATTAGCACCTCGTTTCCCCATCCCTTGATGGAGTACGAGGGAAGCTCCAAGTTATCCGGGCCGTAGCTAGCCAAAATACTCATTGGTTCCGGAATCTGGTAACGATCCACAAATACCGCATTGTCCAACGTCAAGTAGCAGTAAAGCTTGCAATTGGTCACGTCCTCATCATGCGGTTTTTGTGGAGCGTGGTCAAACACAAACACAGGATGTAATCCATTTGATTTGAACTTGGGATCAACCAACTGGTCGGTGGTTCTGTGTCTTGGTTTTATGTGAAACATGGTCTTGTGCACAAAGTCCTTGGTGTCCGTTCCCCCGCCCTCGTCATTCAAAATGGCACGAATTCCCGTCAAAATAATGTCATCTGTCGTAGAATGCTTCTCCAACCCAAAAACACCCACCTCAGTGTAGTCTTTATCTTCATTGACTACCAATCGGTCCAGCGCAGCCTCAAGCGTCTTGAGCACAGCTGTTCCGTCTGAGAGTAAATAATCGAGAGCGTCCCAACTGGATCCTGCCTTGTTGGACCACTTTGCCATGGCTTTTGGCATATCGGGGATTTCGGATGTGTGATAGTAGAATGAGTTGAGCGAAAGGATCATGCGGTTGCTGTCCATGTCTATGCCAAAGATCTCTTGCATCGCCTGGGTCACTTGAGTGAAGAATGCGTCTCTCTCATTCACCTTTTGTACCGCTCGGGGAATAACATAAACATGGAGGCCTGGCTGGTAAAGATAACCGAACGGACGGGTCATGTCGGTGGCTTCAAAGGGCTTCACCACTTGGACGCGCAACGACTGGATGTGAGAGTACTCTTGAGTAGTAAACGTAAGCTTATCTTCTCGAGCAACCGAGACAGAAGGGTCAATTTCCACCGTGGTGGGAGTTATGGATTTGACGACATTGTCGCTTTGCTGGGAATGCACGAAAGTCACCCGATGTCTCATGGGGGCGGTGGGACTGAAGGAGCTGGCAGTTAGGCGGAATATGGAGAGCAAACATCCGTACACCACAAACATGTGGTCGGGCATGCGAGTGCAGTTTATCAAGTGCAGTTTAGCAAGTGCAGTTTAGCAAGTGCAGTTTAGCAAGTGCAGTTTAGCGCAAGCTTCACCACAAAGCCACTTGGCGGGAAAAATCACTAGAGAGAGAGAGATCTGATTGCGGTCGGAGTAAAATACAAATTCGGAACTGGCCGATTGGTCGCCTATAGGATACTAGAACGCAGAGCGGCATGTCAGTACCCTGCAGGCACAGCATTTCCAAAGTTTGCTCCAGTTGAGTCTCCCAGGCAAACGGAACCGGAAAGACAATAAGAAAGAGAAAAGCCAGTAGCGTGTTTAGTGGATGCTGCAAAAACGTTGGGTCCTCACGTGACGAGAGCGGCAAATATCACATGCGCGCCTGTGGTGAGAGTATATAAGAATCTGGGGTTGTCCACAAATTAGCAAAAGCAGAATTGCCCGATGAAGATCGAACAATTGACCTACCTTGCGGAGCATTTGCCCGAGTACGTGCAATGGAACCTGCTGCTCAAGTATGCCTTGGCGACGATTCTGTTCAATCCGGTCTTTTGGAACATTGTTGCTAGAACAGAACACAAGACCCGGATTTTGACAAAGATCGCCGGTGGCGCGTACAATGGATGCTATCTTTTGGCAGCAACCATCTTCCTGTTGGGAATTTACCGGGACCACGTGTACCACAGCGCGTTGTTGGCGCAGCCCACGTACGAGCCCATGTTGCAGTCCAGCGCGGTGCAGGCGGCTGCGGTGGCGGCGTTTGCAGTGGGCAATGTGCTTGTGGTGTCGTCGATGTGGGCGTTGGGCGTGACCGGCACGTATCTAGGCGACTACTTTGGCATTTTGATGAAGCTGCGGGTGACGTCGTTCCCGTTCAATGTCAATGACAACCCCATGTACAACGGGTCCACCTTGTGCTTTTTGGGCACGGCGTTGTGGTACGGCAAACCCGCGGGGTTGTTGGTGACGGCGTTTGTGTTTGTCATGTACAAGATTGCGTTGCTTTTCGAGGAGCCCTACACTGCCAAGATATACGCTCATAGAGACACCACCGAGTAGGTGGGCCCCATGTTCAATACAGCACATTGATTGAGTACGTAGGCGCGGGGCCAGAAAGCAGCGTCCCTGAACAGCAGGACCCAACGGAGCCACGGGCTTCAAGCAAACTCGTACGCCGCACCCGGCCCGCGGGTCTCCACATGGCGAAGCACTAGCGACTGGAACTTCTCGTTCTGCGTGTGGTAGTACAACCCACTGATCGACCCGGGAATCAGCTCCGCGGTGTATCCCGCTGGGTCGTTTCTGCGGCCAACATTGAGCACCACGTAGTAGAAGCCTTCAAACAGAGCGTTCTTGAGCGATTTGACCCGCAGATCCGGCACGAGAAACTCCTCCTTCCACCGCATGTACACGTGCAGCGCATCACGGCGGCCGCTGTGGATCAGCCGGAGAAGACGCAAGAACTCCGAGTCCGACGCCGCATGGCCCACCCCGGTGAGCTTTCGCCAGTGCTCCAAGTCGTTCTCGAGAAAAGAGCCCCACCCGCTTTCTTCCGTTGCGAACGAGTACTGCCGCGTGCCGGGCCACGCCGAGAGCGGGTTGTTGATGATTTCTCCCCGGAAGCACGTGGTGATCACCGGGTGGTCGTCTGTGAGGCCGCTGATCTCAAAAAAGCCAGTGACTTCCGAGCTGGCCAAATCCACCGATTTGAACTCCACCTTGATCTCGTAGCGCGACGACCCGCTCTGCTGCTCGCCCACGAAACACGCATGGGGGCGGAGATACGGATTGTGGAGCTGCGGCGGCCGGCTGCCGACTCTTCCGCCTTTCTCCACAAAAAACTCCTGCGCGGCGTCGCTGTAGCGGTGAGGGACGACGGCGCGGTCGATGTGGACGGGGAAGCGATGGGGCGGGAGAGAAGAGGGGACCAGCAGCAGTTTTGGAGATTTTTGCGCGGGCCGGACGCTGGGAGCCAAAGCCGGACTTTCTGTGGGTACGGCCTTGGTTGGCTTTGCGGTGGTCTTTGGGGTTTTTGCATGGCGTGGGGGTTGTGTCACGGGCATGGTGGGTAGGTTGAGATGGAGTTGTGGATGGAGCTGTGGAGGGAGTTGTGGAGGGAGCTGTGGAAGTTCCAGATGGAGTTGTAGAGTTGTGGAAGCTCCAGAGGGTGTTTTTCTATCCCAGTTGTGTAGCCCCACTTCGTAGTCTCCTGATTGGTGAGAGTCGGTGGCTGGTCTAATATATGTGTTTGTGTCTGGGCCACAAAGCAACGGAAAGGATATAACAGCAAAAACCTAGGTCCAAGAAAGACGATAACTGGCTGAAAAGTGTGTAGAGGAATCGATGATCGGCGTATCCGGTCGCGGAGTGATGCTTCGGAGGTATCGGTGGTGCGCGCAGCTGTTATCAGAGAGGGGGAGGGGGGCTTGCAGCCGGTCCACAAAGCCACACTCTTCTCTTCTACACTACTGGACCCTTGGAGTACGTTGGGATTACTGCAATGTAATGCACCGAAGCATGCACCGGTGGGGCTGCCGCTGTTGCGTCTGCGATGCACCGGTGCTGCGATGGGCCACTAATGTATGGTGATGTACAGGGGCTATATGCCGCACGTGCAAGAAACGTGCAGGAACACAATAGTCTCCAGATACCCCCGGGCATGGCCCCTACAGCCACCCACTTCATACATTGTGGACACGTATTTTACGATTCAACTACGATCAACAAGCTGCCATGGCCTAGTTTGTGCAGCCGGAAGCAATTTATATTCTCTGCAGGTCACGTTTCTCATGCCTGCACCTATATGCGACACCACCTCTGTTAGTGACCAACATCGCACCCCACATTATCAAAGTGATTGTCACGGCTGCAACTCCATCTATTCAGCTACGCTTTGATACTGTTTACTTTCTACTTTGAGAAACCCCCGAGAGACACACTTCTCTTGATAGATTCTGTGATTCATGAGCACACCACCTACTCCAACTCATGTGGCACCCGATGTTGAGGCAGTATTGCCGCCCACGCCATTCTTGGCGGAAAACATTGACCTCAATCCGGACCTAGAAGAAGACGACGACATACAAGACATTCCTTTGCAAACGCCAGTGTCTGTGGAAAGATACACCGAACCTGAGGTTCAAATTGAGCTGTGGACCCTTACTTTCGACGACGCATTCGAGCTCCAGCGACTCCAGTTCGAGAAGAGAAAGGGCGAAACGCTTTCTTTGGCACAACAAAGCCGCTTTGTCAGCTTTCTTGACGAGCAACTTCTCCACATACAGCGCCATTTTGTCAAACACCAAGCAGGCGAGCAAGAATACCCGCTTGAACAGCTTTTGATAGAGTTGGAGCGGGTTTTGGATCTAGTATGGGTTCTGGTAAATGCCAGCAATAAACTCTACGGCCAGGAAGAATATTTTGTCAAGATATGCGGCGATTTGGAGGACTGGATCGTACATTATGATCTCATGCCCAACAAAAACGAAATGCAGGTGGGCGAGGCGTTTTTCCTACGGTTTTTCACGTTTTTCCAGTCGCTCGACACACGTCTCTCCTTTCTTATAGATGGTTTCGTTTCGCAGGGCCAGACGCAAAAGATGAGTGCTACTCAGTTTGTCCGACTCTCGCCAATCGTATCGCGGCTACGTTTCGAAATCACAGCCCGACTTGATCCAGTGAGAGCGTATTTAGAGCAGGCAGGACTGCCGCTTTTGAACAAATTGGACGTTGAAATTGGCCGTTTGTTCGAGGGCGTGCTTGAGCGGACATAGTGAACCACAATGTACATACGAAAGCAGGTGCTAATTATCGCAACTAAGCGACTTGTTTGAATTACGCAAATACCAACCCATCCTTCCGATTGGGAGGAGGCTGAGAACTCCACCACTATACCAAATAGTAAATGTATAACATTGACCACCGATCAATTGCGCAGGAGATTGCAGCACTGTCCCAGCGCAGATGCACTGGAAGTGCGCTTTGCAGCACCGCTCTGCAGGCGCATCCGTGCACCACGCACCTATCAGTACCTCCATCACCACCCGGCACGCACCTCCAACAGCAGCACCCGTGCATCTTACGTCCTCATTCATACAATGTGGCCCTTCGGATCCGGCGACAAAGACGCGCGCGACCTTGCCAAAGAGCTTCCGCAAAACCTCCAGGAGTTTTTCGACCATGCAGATCCCGCTACCAAGCGTGCAGCCAGCAGAGACACACTGAAAGACGACAAGGTGGCCCAGGTGCTAGCGAGGCAGCCACAGACATATTCACACCAGTTTGACGCATACAAGCGCGACGAGCTGCTCAAAAAGGCAGTTGCAGTCAACTGCGCAGAAATCCAGCAGGCCGTTGTTGCATGTTACCAGGGGTGGCTGATGACCAGCGCCAACCACTGCACCGATGAAATCCGCCGCGCCACGCGATGCACGGAGGTACAGCAACGGGCATTGCAGCAGTTGCGGTATGCGGACTGCTACAACGAGCGCCAATGCAAGTACATGCGCACGATGGTGGACCGTCTCTTTACTGACAATTTCGGCCAATACGGAGAGCACCATGACGAGGCGGCGGAGAAGGCGTTTGCAGAGGGCGTGGATGCGGTGTTCGAGAAGGCATGGCGGTAGCAACAAATCAGACCGACGAAAATGGAGAGCTCGATCCTTCTTCCGGAGCCTCGAGAGACTCGGCCACCGCCTCCCACATGGCCAACTTGTCGTCATACGACACCAGCCCCACAAGACCGGACGTGCTGGGCAACACAAAGACCCGCATGTGCCGGCCACACTGTCTATAGAATACATCCACAACCCGACGATCTGACTGTAGGCCCCATACAAAGTCCTTGGGTCGTATTTGCGGAACCAACGCACGCACCATTGTTTCCCAGATGCCTTTTCCCACGATCACCACATGTGAAGCACCAGAATGGCGAAGCTCGCGCATTACACGCGGCACGTTGGCCATTTTCTCCGCCGCAGAGAGCTCGCTGGCAGATTTTGTGCATCGAAGCACCAAATCGGTGAAGCCTATGCCCACATCCACCAAGCGTGCATCATCGGCTGCAGACGCATTGGACTTTCCCTCGGAGCATAGTTCTGCAACCAACGGGTGGTTTTGTAAGTTCTGGGCTCTGGCCGCAGCCAAAAGCACCTCCAGGCGGTTGAATAGCTTCCAAAAGAGGTTGGTGTGGTGTGCGTAGTGGTGTTGGGTACGCGAGGACTCGATTCCAGGATTAAAGCCGACAAAGACAAGCAAAAGATCATCCCGAAGCATGGGCTGGAGATCTAGGAGATCGGAAGCCGCAGGTTTACTCGAAGACGTAGCCTTTCCCCTGGAAGCCTTTCCCTTGGAGACCTTTCCCTTGGGAGCCCTTCCTCTAGAAATAGGGACTTTTCCCGTCTTGGCTTTGACCGCTTTGGGGTCCAAATTGATGGCTACAGCCTCCTCTTTGCATCTGAATCCCTGAAGTAGCTGGAACGCCAGAAGCAGCTGCGTGTGCTTCATACGGGTGGTCCATGCGGAGGTGCGCCATGTGGGGCGCGCATCACCACCTTGCTGGCGCGTGCGCATCACCATCCGCATCATAAGCGTGCATGCATCGCATCTATAAACACCATGAAGTTTGACACCTCCACACCTCTCGGACACAGTGCCGACCCCGACAGCGTGCTGCTTCTGCCGATCGACACGCTCGTCACACCAGTGACGCGTGACCCACACCCGATTCTCAAAACCACACCAGTGCGGTCAAACGGCGCACGCAGAGTTCTTTTCTCTCCCACTACAGAGGTGATGCAGTTCGCCGAAGATTCGTGCACCGAGGATTTGGCCCAGGAACAGACACAGTACCTCCATACCAGCACCGGCACCGTGCTGGTGTGGCGCCGGGCTCTCTCCGACCCCACCATTCCATACATGCTTCTGCTCTATCTCCAGCTCCTTCTCAATCTCTTGCTTGTGGCAGTATTGGTGTACGTAGGGTGGTCTTTTGTTTCCAATGTGCGGCGAGACATTTCCCACAAAGTTGCCATGTATACGCTGGACGCGGTTCATGAGATTCTGCGGTGTCTGCGCGAGTACTACCGCAACAAGTGCGAAGCGGCAGTGCGGGCGCCGGCGTTGGAGCAGGCTTGCACCCAGTGGGAGAAATGTATGAACCGCGACCCGCAGCAGTTGGGGCGGGCGCAGATCAGCGCCGAGACGCTAGCTGATGTGGTGAATGGGTTTGTGGGGCCGCTCAGCTGGAAGCTGGTGGGAGTATTTGTGATGGCGATGGGGGGCGGGTTTGGCGCGGTGAATTTTGGCATGGCGCGGTGTCGCGCGGCGGCCGCGGCGGTGGAGCCACCGCAGGAGCAAATGGCGCGGCCCGCCCACGCAATCTCGCCCGCGTCGCGGTGGCGCCGCCTGTACCGAGAGCGCCCGTTCGCGTCCGGTCGCGCCCTCATGCACGAGGACTCGCCGCTCCAGGACAAGGCGCGCGCTCCGCGATAAAGCCGCGCAGCCCTGTGCAAACCGAAACCAACCACATTGATGCCGCTCCAAAAGCGCAAGTACTCGCGGGCAGGCTGCGGCGAGTGCAAGCGGCGCAAAATCAAGTGCGACGAGGTCCATCCGCGGTGCGGCACATGCATGCGGGTCGATGCCGTGTGTGTTTTTCCCGCTCCTGTGCATCGGAACAAGCCACGCAGAGCGGGGCCCAGAGAGGGCCGGGAGAGGGAGGGCCGGGAGAGAGAGGGCCGGGCGAGAGAGGGCCAAGCGGAAAGTCGAGCGGAAAGTCGAGCGGAAAGTCGAGCAGAAAGTCGCGAGGGGAGTGAGACGAGTGGAAGCACTCGCGCAAGTTATGGTTATCGCATCGAGAGCCAACTTGGAGAGCACCAAAACGAGCGTCAAAATGGAGAAAGCCTGAATGGAGGGCTCCAGAGTGGCGAGCACGGAGAGAGCCAAAATGGCGACCACGGACAGCACCAAAGTGGAGAGCACGGACAGCACCAAAGTGGAGCCGGCGCCACAGGCATGGCTGGAAGCAGTGCGGGACCCAGCAGTGGTCTCATCTTGCCCGACGAGATCGACATGCTTTTTCTCGAAAACGTGTTTGGCGACGCGTCCACACTTGTTCACGGAATCGTCGATTTCGACCCCTGGGCGCTCGACCCCGACGTCAAACCGTTCGACTCCGACATCATCTTGAACCGCGACGACCGCGAGTGGAAAAGCGTATTTCTGCAGCCGCCAGACGCAGGCGCGCCCGGCGTGTCCAACCTCGACCTCGTGGCCGCCCTCTGCACCCAGTACCGGTTGCGCGCGCCCGAACGGTATTACCTCACAGAAATGGTCACGGGCCAGTTCGCGGGCTACTTCTTCCCGTTCGCGTCCGACCCGCGCAACTGCCCCGTGACGCGCGCCGTGCTCGAGTATCTGGCCGCATTCAAGTACTTGTTGTACGCGGTGATCGCCATGGGCGCGTCGCTCGCATTCAACCTCTCGGGCGACGGAAACCACGACCGCAGCCAGAAACGATACACCGCCGAGTGCAAGCGGTTGCTCGTGGCGGCGTTCGACCACATGGCCGTGACCACGCCGTCGCTCATCCACATCGAGGGCCTCATCTGGACCGTGTTGCTGTTGACGTTGCTTTTTTACGACATGCGGCTGGTGGACAAGGCGCAGATGCCGGTGTCGTGGACGTCGCACTTGAACGACGCGCGCGCGCTCTTGGCCAAGTACGACGCGGCCAAGCGCGGGTTGGCGCGGCCCAACCGCGACTCGGAGGGCGTGACGTTTGCGCGGCTTTTGTTTTTCTCGTGCGACTGGCTCGGCAAGTTGAGCTCGCCTGCGCTGCGCGCGTCCGCGCCCGACTTTGACCGCGCCCTCATTTTCTCCACGTTTGACTCCGACATTTACACGCTGTTTGCGGGCAACGGCGTCGTCATCCCGCGGGGGCCGCTGCACTCGCCGTTCAACATGCTTTTGTCCATGACGCCAGAGGTGGTGGAGGCAGCGTACTTGTTGTTCGAAACCATGGGTGTGGTGCAGAATGTGGCCGCCGAGGCGAACGCGGGCGAAAAAGCGGCCCTCGCGCCCCGCCGCGCGCTGCCGGCCCAGGTGTGCGCGATTTTGGGCGCGCTCGACCGCGCGTTGCGCCAGAAAATCGTGCCCGACATTTCCGGCGACACAAACTACCGCATCGACCGCACCAGCCGCGCCCATCCCGAATACTCGGGCCCAGACCGCATCGTTTTGCCTGCGGGCGCATATGCGGAATACCTTGACGAGTTTGGCTTGTCCCACTACTACTCGTGGTGCGACATGGCCCAGCGCCTGAATGCATACTCGGTATACTTGAAAGTGTTGACCACTCCGGGGCTTCTCCATGTTCCGCGCAACCACCCAATGGTGCGCAGCATTGTGCGCGAGGTGATGGCGCTCTTGTTTTTTGTGCGCGAAAAAACCCCCTCGTTCCGGCCCGAATGGGCCGTGGCCCACACTGCCAACTACTACTTGCCCAAGTCGCTTTTTGACTTGCACATCATTGTGATCCACATCCCGTTCTTCATCTGCATCGACCTAGTCGACAACGAAGACGACATTGAGAAGCTAGAGTTGTTGATTGTGGGGCTACTAGCGATAGGCGGAGGGTCCACTACCCTCAAGGCGCTTGACCGGATTGCGCGCGCGCGCGAACGGATTCGGGCGGGGCCGCCCACGGAGTATGCCGAGGACGAATATGCCGAGGCATTGTCGATGTTCTAGAAAAGAAGGGATACAGCACAGGCACGGAAAGTCCAGGACAAATAGAACGACCCATCACCGCGACGATCGCGACGGTCACAGAATCAAGATGCTTGCACGTTTTCAGACGGTTTACATAGTGGTTTACATCCAGATAATCAACAAAACTATCCAGGTGCACATAATCATCCCACATAGTCATCCAGATCCACATAGTTCATCACCCGGTTTCACATTACCCCGTATCACTGACACCCACGGTGTCCTGTCAATAGGCGTCTCACCTCATGTGGTAGTCGATTGTGCGCGCCCAATCGGGTATAAACCTCGAGACTCTCGACACGGCAGTTTGGCACAGCTGTACGTACTTAAGCCGGCCGCCATGACGGAAAATGATCAGCCCCCATGCTCAACGAAAAAAACTCGTTTTCGGTGGTCGAAGTTTCGCCTTCCACCACAGGCAACACCAAAGACGGCGACGGCGCTGAAGCCCAGGCGCGCGGCTCGATCTTTCTCTTTGCGGCAAAGTCCGATTTGCCCTTCTACATCGCCGGAACCATCTTCACAATCGTGGCAGCAACAGGCTCGCCAATCCAGACATATCTCTACGGAAAAGTGTTTGGAGAGCTTACCCGATACTCTGCCGGGACTGTTACAGGGAAGGAGTTTTTGGCCACGGCGCGCGTTCTCTGCGGCGCGGTGATTGCGGTTGGCGGCGCGCGGATGGTTCTCACGTGGGCCAGTGTGGGTGCGTGGCTAGCAGCGGGCGAGCGCCAGCAACTGCGTGCGCGGCGGGCGATTTTTGCGCGGCTTCTCCGGCGCCAAGTCGCGTGGTTCGATACCCGCGACAATCTCGTTGGGTCCATGACCCAGGCGTGCCGGAGCATCGAGGAAATCCGCAATGCCGCCTCTCTCAATGCAGAGGAGATTGTCTCTGCCGGAGCATCGTGTGTTTTTCTCTTTGCCTCTGCAATGGCCTCGCTGTGGCGGTTGACGCTTGTGATCATGGCCCTGTCGCCTGTGATGGCCGGCGCCAGTTTTTTTTTTGGCCGCAAGACGCTCTTTTTTGCCGAGGCAGAGAACAGGGCCAGTGCGCGCGCATCGCAGGCTTTGGACTGGGCATTCGCGCACGGCGACCTCGTGCGCATACTCAACGGAAAATACGTGGAGGCGGCGCGGCTCGCCCGGCTCTTGCACCAGTCGCGCGCGGCTTACGTACGCATGGCTGCGGCTGTATCAGGAAACGGGGCGATGCTCCGGATGTTGGCCAACTTTTTGTTTGTCCAGGGCTTTTGGTTCGGCGAGTTCTTGGTCAGCCGAGGAACCATCGACGTGAGTAACGTCATCACTGCGTTCACTGCATGTCTTTTGTTTGGGGCGCAGGTGGCGGCGCTCGCAACTGCAATTGCGCACTTGAACCAGGGCCAGGCTGCGGCGGCCACAATCACACAGTGCGGCTTTACCGCGGGCAAATTCGACGATTCGGAACCCGAAGATGAAAAACACGAGTTGATCTCCGCTATCAACCGCATCTCGCTCGAAAAAGTCACCTTCTCCTATAAACGCACCGACAGCGCCATACTCTCCGACATCAGCGCCGTATTTGATAACCACCAATTCAACTTCGTTGTGGGCCGTTCGGGCTCGGGAAAGTCTACAGTGGCGCTGCTTATTATGGGTTTGTACGGCCCTCTGAGCGGATGCGTCGCTGTGAACGGAGCCACCCTAAGCAGCGTGCGCAACTGGCCCACAGTTGCTACGCTAGCAGAACTGACGCCGCTTGTTTTCCCGCGCACCGTCGCAGAAAATGTGGCGATGGCGTCGGGCGCCCTGCCCGAGCAGGTGGCGCGCGCGTGTGCTTTTGCGCGGCTTGACCCGAACCTCACTGCAGACCGCCTTTCGGGGGGCCAGACGCAACAAGTGGGCCTCGCGCGCGCTTTCGCCCGCAACCTGCCAGTGCTCGTTTTGGATGAGGCGCTCAGTGCCATTGACACCGCGATGCGGGCGCAGATCTGGAGAGACCTCCGCACTTGGCGAAAGGGCCTAGTAACAATTGTGATTTCGCACGTGCTTTCCGAGGCCGAGCCAGGCGACAAGGTGATTATTCTCGAACTGGGCAGAGTTGTTGCACAAGGGCGCGCGTGCGACTTGCCTGTGATGCAGGCGGCAAAACAGGCGGCATTCGCTTTCGGTCCCAATACAAGAGAACGTCCAGCCGCCCGAAACTCAAGCCAACTCGTTTGCGGAAGATCAAGGGGAAATGGAACAGAACCCGAGCCCGACTCCGATACCCCTGAACAGGTAGACGGCGTATGGCGAGTGCTTCGTTTTTTCTGGGCCACCGCGCCTTCGCGCGCCACTTTTGTGGGTGCGACCGCGGTCTGCGCCGCTTCGGCTGCCGCACCGGCCGCGCTTTCCTACTGCACCTCGAAGCTTCTCCAAGGGACGCTCGCCACGTCCTATTCAACAGTGCTGCGCCTGTTTATGGTGCAGTGGTCTGCCGTGTGTATCGGAATCTCTGTGGCCGACTCGGTCGCGTATTTTGTGGGCCATTGGGGCCTCGAAGCGGTGCTGGAGCAGTGGATCGTTTCGGTCCGTGCAAGCGCGGCCGCGGCGGTCGCCGACCAGGACATGCAGTTTTTCGCGACCCGCCAACACGGCCCCGCGCAACTCACAACGTTGCTCATGAACGATGCGCGCGACTTGCGCAGTCTCGTGGCCGATCTTGTTTCCGGAGTGGCGCTGGCTGCAGCTTTGGCAACAGTGGGGTTGGTGTGGGCCCTCGCATCCGGCTGGCGCCTTGCACTTGTTGGACTAGCGTTTGTTCCGTTGCTTGTGCTTGTGTCGGCCGCGTTCGGCGCGGCCATGGGCAAGTGTGAAGCACGCTACAAGCACCGGGTGGTGGCGTGCGAAGCCTTCAACCTTTCGGTGGTGGGTGGAGTGCGCACCGTCAGGGCGTGCGGGCTCGCGCGCGCGGTGACTGCAGATTTCGACCGGATGGTGTGTGCAGTAAGTCGCGCCGGCCGCACCCGCGCGGTGGCGGTTGGCCTCGGCATTTCGCTCATTGAGCTCTGCACCTCTGCCGCCACGGGAACGGTGATATACTACGGAATGCAGTTGGTGGCCACAACCCGCTACTCGCAGCAGCAGATGGTGCAAACCATGTCTTTGCTCACGTTCACGCTCTTGGGTGCCGCAGGACTAGTGCGGCTGCTCCCCCAGATCGCTCGGGGCCAGCGCGCAGGCACACTTTTGGCGCGGCTTGTGCGTTTGCCGCCCCTGCCGGTGGAGACGGGCGGCTGCGGCACCCGGGTGTCTGCAGTGTTGGCGCGCGCGCCGTGCGCGGGCGAGGAGGTGGTGTCGCTCGAGCGCGTGCACTTTGCCTACGGCGACGCCGCGCGCGCGCAGTACCGCGCGGTGTTGGCGGGCGCCAGTTTTTCCGTGCGCGCGGGCGAGTGTGTGGCGGTCGTGGGTGAGTCCGGCAGCGGCAAGTCGACCGCCGCCCAGCTCATGGCACGGCTTTACCGTGCAGACCGCGGGCGGGTGCTTTTCCGCGGCCACGACGCGCTTCTGCTCGATCCAGAGTGGTACCGCCAGCGGGTGGCGGTGGTGCCGCAGAGGCCGCGTGTTTTTGCCGGCACAGTCCGCGACAACTTGGGCTACGGCGCCGCGGCGCCAGCATCCGACGCAGATTTGTGGCGCGCGCTCGACGACTGTGCCGCGGCAGAGTTGGTGCGCCTGCTTCCGGGCGGCCTAGACGCGCGCGTGGCGGATTGCGCGCTCTCGCTGGGCCAGCTCCAGCGGCTCTGTGTGGCGCGCGCGGTGGTGCGGCGGCCGCAGGTGCTCGTGCTCGACGAGTGCACCCTGCACTTGGACCGCGCGACGGCGGACGTGCTCGGGGCGTTGTTTTGCGGCGGGCTTCACGCGCGCCTCCCGCTGTTGGCGGTGGTGGTGATTACCCACGACAGGGCGCTCGCCCAGAAGTGCAGCCGCGTGGTGAGGGTGCGTCACGGGGCGTTTGAGGAGGAGCTGTGACTCTGTGCTTGGCGATCCGAACGATTGCTGGAGACCTTGTGGCAACAATGTGTAGGAGACAATAATGGATATTTCCCCCGGCAAATAGTCTGAAACCAAAAATCGCAAGGCGGGACCCGCCACATACCAAGAGCAGGCGCCGAATAGAAAGCCGGGACTGCAGTGGCGGGACTGAGTTGAGAATCTACAAAACGAGCAGTCCGCAAAACCGTTTTTGCACCCCTCTGCGTCCTTCGCACCCAATGGCGTGGGACACAATGACAATCACTACTGGTAAAAAACAACGGAAAGACGAACCTTGTATTGCGAATACACACACAAACGGCAAATCTACTGCATAAGGAAAGCTATCTTCCTCGTGCGCAGCCGTCTGGCAAATCTATCACCACAAACATCCGACCATTCTCACAACTTGATGTTGATGTATGGCACCTCCACATCCTCGCCCTCCTTGTCGTCGCAACAGATTTCGAGAATCAAGTTTTTGGTTTCGGCGGGAACCTCCTTCTTGCTCACAGTTTGAATCAACTGGGTGATCTTCATTGGCATTCTCTCGCTCAACTTCTTTGGAGGGAAGAATGATGCGTACAACAACGTCACGCCGTAAGACAACATCGAAATCTCCAAACCCTCCTTCTCCTGGAAGTGGTCAATTAATTCCTGCAATGTCACATCCCCATGGATTTCGAAACGGTCCCAGATTTGGTCAAACTCCTTGCCGTTGTAAGTACCGCGTGCAGACTTAACTGGCTCAGAAAAGCCAAAGAATGGAAGGGCCAAGTTGACGAAACCGTTCTTGTATGCCTCGATGTCCTTCTTGCCCGCCACAACCTTATACAACTCAAGACAAACCAAGCCAGTCACCAACGCGGTGGTGGTGGCTATGGCAGGAATGATCTTACCGGCAATGAATTTGGTCTTGCTGGCGTCGGCGGTCTCTATACCGTAGTTCAACGCTCTACAGTTGGAGGCCGCGGTGATGAACTCAATGTGGTGGTTTGTGTCGTCGTCCTTCTCGAACTCGATCGGAGTCAATCTGTAGCCGGCCAATGTGGATGGTTCAGGCAACGACGCGGCGATCTTGCGAATTTCCTCCTCATCGAGCGAGCCTGAGAGCGACTTCGCCTGTTCCTCGGCCTCGGCATCGGTGGTGGCAATCTGGAGACCGGATTTGGGGGTGAATGGTTCAAATGTGAGAGTGTCCAACACCTTCTTGTAATCGTCAGGGGTGGCCGCAGGCTCCTTCAAGCCGTAGATGAATGCCAACAAGTTGGCACCGGCCACAACAAAGTTGAAGTGGTCAGGGTTAGAGACATCAAACTCCAACGGAGTAGGAGCTCTCTTTGGGCCGGACCAGAATGGGGCACCGGCGGAGGTGACAGCGTCAGGAGGGAAGTTGTACAACAACTGTTTAATTTCGTAATTGTACTTTTCCTGGAACTGGGTGCGGGCCCACTTGATGCAGTCGTCAAACGAGTAAGGTCTGTGGTTCAACAGGTCAGCGATACTGCGCAAGGTGCCCTTGATGTCCGGGTTCTGCTTCAAATTCTGCTCCACGTAGTTGGGCTGGCTCAAGTACAAGTTGACGGTTTCTGGAGAGTCGGCGAAGTAGCCCTGGAACAAGGACTTGGCCCACGCGATGGTGTGGTCGATTTTGTTGGGGAAAGATCTCAAGGTGCACAAGGGAATGGATTTTTCTGGAGGGTCCTGAGACGAGGAGTAAGACTCGGTCAAGTTGGGGATGACCACTTGCGTGTTACCCTTGGTGCCCAAGGTACCGGACTCGAGCAACGGCTTCTTGAAGAAAACACAGCGGCGGTCCACGTAGGTTCTGGCGTCGACATTGTCCAATGCGTTGGTGACAAGATCTAAGCGAGTCCAGAAGGCATCATCGAAGATGTCCTCGGTGTCGGCACCCACCTTATCCAATTTAGCAACAATCTTGCCTTGGAGGTCTGGGTTCATGGCCACGACGGCCTTAGCGGCAATCTCGGACTTGTTGCCACCCACGTCCTTGGGACGGAACAAAAATTGTCTGTTCAAGTTGGACTTTTCGATGGAGTCATTGTCAGTGACGACGATGGAGCCTTGAGGCCCCGAGCCCAAGCCCATCATGGCCCAGTTCTTCAACATCTCGCAGCCAATAGCACCAGAGCCCACCAAAAACACCTTCAAGTCTGCAACCTTAGCGACAAAATCCGCACCAAAAACGGCAATCTGGCTGTCGTAGCGCGAGCCGCGCGGCTGCGTGGTCTCCACTGTGCGGGGGTACTGGGCTGCGTCTGGCAACGACTCCAACAGGTCAAAGTACATCCACTGCTTGATGGGTCCGAACTTGGACGAGCAGCACTTCAACACCTCTTGGGCCACCAAACCACCGTAGAACGCCACCATTGCAGGAAGTTCTCCACGCGCCTGGAAGGCCACCTCGCGCACAAGCTTCTCGTCCAACGGAGCCTCGCCCAACACCTCGGATTGGCTCGCCACCTCTTGGGCGAGACGCACCAACTCGTTGGCGTCCTCGGGGTGGAACGAGCGCGGCAAGCCCGCGTGGCGGGTGTGGAAAGCGTGGAGCGCCTGGAACGCCACGTGGAGCTGCGGAGGGCGGTCGAACTTGGCGTAGTCCGCGTACACAAACTCGGGCGCCGCCAACAGCCGCACGAGCGGCTCGAACGCAAGCGTGGTGGGCATCTTCACCTGGTGGTACAAGCCGCCGCGCACGTAGGTGCCGTACAGGCTGTCGATGGCAATGCGGAACGCGTAGGGGCCCAACACCTCGATGCGGTGCGGCGTGCCGTCGTTGAGGCGCGGCATGCCCTCGATCTCGGAAAAGCGCACGTAGTCGCCGTCCTGCAACCCGTGGCGGTTGTCGTCCAACATGGTGACGGTGCCGTCGGCCTCCACGTCCGACACAATTCCCGCCAACGGTTCTTCGCCCGTTTGGTCAATGACGGAAAACGCCCGGCCCAAGTCGACGAAAACCTGGCCAAACAAACCACGCACGTCCGCGGCGATAAAGCCAATGTCGCGCGCGTGGGTGATTTCGTTCAACCGCACCTGCTCCTCGAGCGAAATGTTGGTTGCCACCACGCACCGGAACCGCGCCACCGCGGCCTCGTCCACATGCTGCAAAACCTCCACCGGCACGTATTGGTTCAACTCGCGCAAACGGTCGCGCGTCGCCTCCGCGGTGGGCCGCCCTACATCCAGCGGCGCCAAAAAAAACTGCGCCCCCAAGTCCGCCGGCTGCACCGGCAGCGGGTCGTAGAGCGCCAACGACTTGACGCCCGCAAGCGCCACGTTTTTGGCAATCTCCACACCGAGCCCTTTGAGCCCGATGATGAGCACGTTTGCGTTTTGCATTTTGAGCATGGCTTCTTTGCCCATGACATAGAGCTGCCGCGAGTACAAGCCCTCGTCGATAGAGTCGAGTTGCATTTTGGTGGAGGAGAGGTGGTGGGGGGCGAGAGTTTGAGGTGCGGGAGTGGGAGCGGGGGAGGCACGGGTGGGTCCACACTGCACTCACACTGCACTCACTCTACTCACTACTCTCTACTCACTACTCTCTACTCACTACTCTCTACTCACTACTCTCTACTCACTACTCTCTACTCACTACTCTCTACTCACTACTCTCTACTCACTACTCTCTACTCACTACTCTCTACACTCACTCTACTCACTACTCTCTACACTCTACTCTCTACTCTACTCTACTCTCTACTCTACTCTCTACTCTACTCTCTACACCACACTCTCTACTCTACTCTCTACTCTCTACTCACTACTCTCTACACTCTACTCTCTACTCTCTACTCTCTACTCTCTACTCTCTACTCTCTACTCTACTCTCTACACTCACTCTCTACTCTACTCTCTACTCACTACTCTCTACACTCTACTAGCTACTCTCTACACTCACTCTCTACTCTCTACACTCACTCTCTACACTCACTCTCTACACTCTACACACTACACCACACTCCACTCTCCCCACTCTACGCCGGCCAGCACCCACCCCTACTAGTAAGACCACGTTACAGAATCTCACCGCCACCTGCAAACCTAGCCCATTGTCTGCATCCAAGCAAGTGTCTCACCGCAGGAAACAGCACGACAAGCAACTGCAAAGAGCACATACCGCTCCCACCTCCTAGCTCACCCGCAAAGCACACACCCACTTAAAGCGCCGGGCCCATCCAAACCCACATCCAAAACATCCAAATCCCCAAACCCAAAACCCACAACCCATCCACCGTCCTGTGTGCAGGCCGGGCGCCTTAGCAGAAGGTGGATATCGCGAACTTCCACCGCATCGTCATGAGGTTTTCTTTAGCCGCCACGGTGCTACTTTCAGTGGTATGGGCTGTGCCCGCGGTGATACCTGTGGATAACAGCAACGCCGTACAAGCGGGAAATCTTGAGGTGAGGCCAGAAGCGCACGGCACGCCAACAGAGAAGCAGGAGACGGAGAAGCAGGGGACGGAGAAAGAGAAGCAGGAGAAGCAGGAGACGGAGAAGCAGGGGACGGAGAAGCAGCAAAAGAAGGAAAAGCTGGAGGAGGATAAAGAAGAAGCGAAAGAAAAAGCGACACAAAAACCGAAAGAAGAGGAAAAGGCCGAAAACGCAAAAGACTCCACACACGACAGCCCCCACAACGACAAGGCTGACGCCAATTCCAACGAGGAAGTCGCGCTTCCCCCCGAACTCACCGTCGACACGTTTGACGAATTTACAGCCGCGCACGTTTCGCTCGTGGAATTCTACTCGCCCTACTGCTCGCACTGCAAAAAACTCGCGCCCATTTGGAAGGCCGCGTACCTCCAATTGCAGCAAACCCACCCGGATCTCCCGGTGCACATGCGCCAGGTCAACTGCGTCGAGAGCGGCGACTTGTGCCACCGCGAAAAAATCACCGGCTACCCGGACATGCGCGTGTACGTTCCCCTGAAGGACGCGGCGGGGGTGGCGGTCGAAGGCAAGCTGCGCCATGCCGACCTGTACCCGCGGGGGTTGGGCCGCACTGCCGATAACATTGCCAAGTTCATGGTGCGGGTCGCGGCCGAGTACGACACCGGCGCGTTGGACCTCCCCAGCGCGTCGGTGGAGGCGGACGTGGACCTCGGCATGAACTTGGCTGCGGGCAAAATCGACGCGCCGTACCTCGTGATGTTCTCCGCCTCGTCCTCAGACCACTGGGCGTCCGACGGCTTCCCGTCCACCTGCTACGACTGCGCAGAGCACAAGCACATGTGGACCAAGTTGTCAAACCTCTTGATCGCCAACACCCACACCGCGCACGTGAACTGTCTCTCCCACACCACGCTCTGCTCCAAGATGGGGTTCCCGGAGCTCGCGCTGACCCACACCGGCCACCTGCCGCGCTACGCCATGTTCTTGCCCAAGGACGCCGGACTCGTGCGCGTGGACTATTCGGGGCCCGCCAAAATCCCCGACATGCAGCGCTTCGCCAAAAAGGTGAGCACCAGCTCCCGCTACGAGCACGTGGTGGCCAAAACCTTGGTCTCGGCAGAGGTGTTGCGCACGGAACTTCCGCTCACCGCGGTGGACCACTACTTCCCGTTGTCCAGCAAGGCGGTGGTGCTCTTTTCCTACGCCCCAAACGTGTTGTCCACAGAGGACAAGGCCATCTTGCCCTACCTCTTGGAGCAGGTTGCGCGCCTGCCGTTCGACATTGATGTCTACGTGTCTCGGGAATCTGCATTTGGCGACGTGCTCGAGAAACAGGCCAAGGGCTTGCTCCAGTACGTAGCGGCCGACGAGTCGTTTACGGCGCCACAGTTCAATCCCCGCTTGTTCCACGCCACCACTCTCACGGCGTTGCCTACGCTCTACATCTTCAAAGAAAACCTGTTGATCCCGGTAATCTACCAGAACTTTGCTGTGGAGGACATGCGCAATGCCGATGCGATTGCCAAGTTTGTGGAGAAGAATGCTCATCCGCTTGTGGGCGAGTTGACGCCAGACTTGCTCACCTCCTACTTCAACAAGCGCGGCCGCAAGAACTCGCTTAAAGACGACCGCGTGGTGGTGACATTCTTGGACACCACCAACGCCAACCACATCCGCGACACGTTACATCAGATTTCGTTGACGGCGCACCAGTATCATCTCTTGCGCAAGGAGTACTACTACGCAAAGGTGGTGGCCCAGCGCGAGGAAAAGGATAAACGCGTCTCAAAGTTGAAGGAAGCGGGCGCGGAGTCTGCGGTAGTGGTGGAGGAAATGCGTACCGAGGTTCCCCACTTGTTCGACTACGACGATGTGCTTTTCACCTACATCGACATGCAGCTGTACCCGGATTTTGCCCGGCAGATGGGGTGGAACATCGACAACCGCGCGTACAAGGCGGGCGACACGGTGGTGGTGAGCAAGACCAACCGCTATTATTGGGACCTGGATTTGCAGGGCGAGCAGTTGCGCATGGAGTCGCCAAAGATGCGCGAGGTGTTGCAGTACTTGTTGGACCCTGCTCTTGTGGAGACCAAAAGCAGAGGCTTTTCACCCAAGTTGGTGGGCTCGCCTTTTCCCCGTTATCTCCGTATGGCTGACATGGTGCACAAGCACGGATTCTTCGGCTACTTTGCGCTTGTACTGTTTGTTTTTCTCTCCTATGTTTTCGCCAAGTCGTACATCCACCGCCGCAGAGACACGGGCAGACGGGGAATCATTGGCATGACCAAAAGCGACTGATTCTACGACGAGCTGCAGGCCACAGCCATCTATCCTTCCTTCTGTATAATAAAGTATTAATCATCACTTGCCAAGCACATGGCGCATTCGGGCGTCTGTTTCGAGCACCCTTCTGTAACCGCCACTGAGCTCTACCACGGTAAAGCTGGTTCCTTCTCCACTGACTTCGCTATATGGCGGAATCACTGCCCGAGGAGGAACTCTGGTACCGTCATTCACAATGCAACAATCGTTGATGATACTCAAGTCGCCCAATACGCAGTGCGAACCAACCGAAACTCGATTACCAACTTGCGCCAGCAGAATCACGGTGGAGGGTCCAAAGTACGTGTAGTTACCGATGACAACATCGGAGAAGACCCTGGACGATCCGGATTTGATCTGCGCCGGCTCGACTGTGGTGTTTTCGGCGAGAAAGCAGTATTTTCCGAGAACTATCGACGCTTCTTCCGATTTGGTGCGAACATCGCCGTTAAGCGTACAGCGGTCGGAAATGGTGCAATTTCCCGAAATGGAAATTCGCTGCGGCGCGATTATGTTTGCATTTTTCGATATCCGGTTGCCGGTGGCGGTGTCGATCCAGTCATCCATGAAGTTGTCGTCGGACGGTGATACCAGCTGTCTGCAGGAGGAAACACACTCGGGTGCAGGATATTCATGGAACTAATTTCGGGCGCACCAGGTGGGGTTTGGGAGGGGCAGTACCTACGAGTGGGCGGATGAAAACGCCAGCTAGTTGCGTTTTGCATGCAGTAAGATAATATTCTGGCTCAACTACATCGGGTCGAAAAAACAATCTGGACCCATACGGAGTGTATTCAGTGTTCTACAGATGCAGTGGTAATACAGTGTGAAAGCAGTGAATGCAGTGAAAGTAGCGAAAGTAGAAAGTAGCGAAAGTAGCGAAAGTAGCGAAAGTAGCGAAAGTAGCGAAAGTAGCGAAAGTAGCGAAAATAGCGAAAGTAGCCAAAGTAGCGAAAGTAGCAATTGTAGTGGTTGTAGTGAATACAGTGTAGCTAATACAGTGAAAGTAGTGATTGCAGATTGTAGTGAATGCAGTGTTGGATACAATGTGTCATTGGAGTGTTCGATTTTGCATGTACTGCTATAGGAGTGTATGGACCAAATACAGCCTCAGGTCACCTGACCCCAGTTCTGCGGACCGGTGTGGAGCGGAATCTTCTATTGTGAGGCGGTGCAATTTACATATCGTCTGCGCTGACGGCATCCGAGGTGATGGTTGCGGTACGGAAAAGTCAAAGCACTGACTAGTGAATTTGCAATTCGCTGTGCATGCTGCACCTACCATTGAGCTGGGTGCGACTTTTTTCGGCAAAACACAGTACCCATGGAAAATTATCTAGCAACTGCCAGCTGCGACACCACCACTGCACGACATCAATCGCTGCTCAAAAATGACGATGCGCTCCTCTCCTCAGCCCGCTGAAGCTGCGGCAGACTTCCGCCCTTTCTCGAATTGGTAATCGACCAAACACGATAGGCAGACGCGTGGACTGCACAGACCCAGGAGCACGCGGCGACGTGCGCTGTTCGCGCCTACTTAGTATCGTGCATCGTTTTCACCGCTTCATACTCCAGGAAAAAACACCATGTCCAGATTATTCAGAATCGACTGCGGATACCAGAACTACGACTGGGGCAAAATTGGCTCGGCCTCGGCCGTCGCGCAATACGCGGCCAGCTCCAACAAAAACACCCAAATCGACGAAAAAAAACCGTACGCCGAGTTGTGGATGGGTACTCACCCCTCCGTCCCTTCCAAGGTGGTGGACGACGCCAGCTTAGAAGGCAAGGTTTTGCGCGAAGTCGTTGCTTCGGACGCCGCCACTTACTTGCATCCTTCCATCGTGTCCAAGTTTGGATCCGACCAGGAATTGCCATTTTTGTTCAAGGTTTTGTCGATCGAGAAGGTTTTGTCGATCCAGGCTCACCCAGACAAGGCTTTGGCGAGACAGCTTCACGCCAAGGACCCCAAGAACTACCCAGACGACAACCACAAGCCGGAAATGGCCATTGCGGTGACGGATTTCGAGGGTTTCTGCGGATTCAAGCCGTTGGACCAAATCGCCGCGACTCTCAAGACCATCGGCGAGTTTGCCGACGTGGTGGGCTCCGACGTGGTTGCTGAGTTTGTGGAAGGCATCCAGACCGCCGAGATCGGCTCTGACGCCGACAGCGCCAACCGCAAATTGTTGCAGAAGGTCTTTGGCAGATTGATGAACACCGACGACAACACCATCGCGGAAAAGGCCAAGGTTTTGGTGGAACGCGCGCAAACTAAGCCGGAAACATTGGACGCGTTGGCTCCGGGCTTGGCCGAGTTGGTGTTGAGATTGAACAAGCAATTCCCGTACGACATTGGCTTGTTCTGCGGCTGTTTGTTGTTGAACCACGTGCGTCTCAATGTGGGCGAGGCCATGTTCTTGCAAGCCAAGGACCCCCACGCTTACATCAGCGGAGACATCATTGAGTGCATGGCTGCTTCTGACAATGTGGTCAGAGCCGGGTTCACTCCGAAATTCAAGGATGTGGACAACTTGGTGGACATGTTGACTTACTCGTACGAGTCTGTGGAGAAGCAGAAGATGCCATTGTTGCCTTTTGCCAAGTCTCGCGGCGATGCGGCCAAGTCCGTGTTGTACAACCCACCTATTGCGGAGTTTGCGGTGTTGCAGACCATTTTCGCGGAAAAGGCGGGCCAAAAGCAGGAGTTCGACGGCTTTGACGGACCTTCCATTATCATTGCCACCAACGGTTCGGGTACCATCAGAATCAAGGGCGAGGAGGCGAAGAAGGTGGAAACCGGCTATGTTTTCTTTGTTGCGCCAGGTACCGAGGTGGAGTTGGAGTCTGCCTCGGCCGATGCGCCATTCACCACCTACAGAGCGTTTGTGGAGGCCTAGGCGTGTAGGTACAGATGTGTCAGGTTACAATATATATTTCTTTGCTTGGTGATTTCGAAATTTGTAGCAGGCGCTATTAATTTGGGAGCTGGTGTACTATGACTGGAGAAGTGGTTGATATGCTGTAGAAGTGGTTGATAATTTTGAAAAAAGCTTCTTCTGTATGTGTCGAGACAGATTTATTTATGTTTGCTGAAATGTACTTTGGCAAGGGCATTTGTGTTAATATACGAGTGATCCGGTATGGGTGCAAAAAACGGCTTATCAAGCTGATGCAATCAAACGTGAAAAGTCGAAGTCGATACAAAATACAAAATGTCTGAAACCATTTTTCAATAATTTACCTTCCCTAGACCCTAACTAGACCCCGAATCCTACCTCGAACCGGCCGAAATGATCCTATCTAGATTGCGCACGATAAGTCTCAGGTGGAATACTCGCTCCAGAAACAAACTGCAACAACAGCAAAAAACAGTAAGCAACACATCGGAAATACAGTCGAATCTACAATGTGAAAAAAAAAAAGAAAGAAAAAAAATACAATCATGAGCTCAACAACTTTGCATCCTCTTAACTTCTCCACCCATTCCCTGCAGACGGCGTACCGTCCCAAACCCCCATCACGAGCCATTTTCTTAGAAAGAAAAAAGCAAAAAAAAAAAAAAGAAAAAATAAAGCAACGAAAGGAATTTTACCGGATTATCTATCCGCTTGAGCTCCCTCCCACTGTGTTCCCGTCTTCCCAAACAGACATGGATGGTGCCCACACCCGTACACCACGCCATAAAAAAAGCTCATCGAGGCATCTCACAAATTCCATCTAACTAACACACACAAACATGGCGTCGGTCAGAAAACGGAAGATGGCCCGCTCGTCGGTCAAAAAGAACACCAAGAGAGTCAAGGATAAGCAAAGAGATGTCAAAATGACCGCCCATCCAGTAATGCAGGCCCACTGGGACAAAAACCTCACTCTCAAGCAAAATTACAAAAAACTCGGTTTGACTGTGCGTCTAGGAAAGCCCGCAGGCGGCGAGGAGGCACCCATCCAGACGTTGAGCGAATTCCGCAAAGAGCGGGAGGAGCGGGAACAAAACCAGATCACTCCTGAAGTTGTGGCCAACGAAACCGATCCAGAGAAAATCCCGGAAGGTGAAGCCAGGTTGATCAGAGACCCAGAGACCAACGAGGTGGTTGAGATCATTTACGGTAAGATGAAGGTGAACGAAAAGAAGGTGGAAGAGGCCAAGGACTCGATCATTTCCGAGTTGATCAAGTACAATGAAGAAACCGCCAAGCCTTCGGTGCCCAAGACTCCTTCTGCGAGAGAAAACGCCTGGTTGGAGCAGTTGCACGCCAAGTATGGGGACGACTACGAAAAGATGAAGTGGGACCGGAAGTTGAACCCCATGCTTTTGAGTGTGGGACAGTTGAAGAAGAAAATGGCGCAGTGGAGAAAATAGGGCCGGGTTGCATGTACAATAATACACGAGGGTAAGTCAGGAGTGTAGAGAAAGGTGAGAGGGAGAGACAGCAAACCAGGCAAGCAAGTCGACTCTTGTGTCTGGTTGGATGAGTCGTGTGAGTTTTGGGAGTTTTGGGAGTCTGAGTAGTCTGAGCAGTCTTAGCATCTAGCAGTCTTAGCAGTCTTAGCAGTCTTAGCAGTCTTAGCAGTCTTAGCAGTCTTAGCAGTCTTAGCAGTCTTAGCAGTCTTAGCATCTAGCAGTCTTAGCATCTAGCAGTCTTAGCAGTCTTAGCAGTCTTACAGTCTTACAGTCTTACAGTCTTACAGTCTTACAGTCTTACAGTCTTACAGTCTTACAGTCTTACAGTCTTACAGTCTTACAGTCTTACAGTCTTAGCATCTAGCAGTCTTACAGTCTTAGCATCTAGCAGTCTTACAGTCTTAGCATCTAGCAGTCTTAAAGGTGTAAGTAGTCTATGTATTTCCAGAATTCTCGGTAGTTTGCGAGTCTCAGTAGTGCAACAAGCCTGAGTATTTTTCGTCCGCCTAGGTTTAGATCCAAGTGTAGACAATCTAGGTCTCAGTGGCGCACGCCACGCGTTACCCCAAACGACTAGGCAAGTCCTTATCCAACACTTTTTGCACAATTTCCGCCATCACCGGACGGAGATTCGCCGCCCGGTACAACTCCAACAACGATCGTCCCGAGCCCGGCGTATTGTCCTGCGTTTCGATGATTTCAACAAAAGACGGGTCGATGGGCACATTTCCCAAGAAATCAAGCCCCAACGACTCGCTGAGATGCTTACCTCCGCCGCTCAGAAAGATATTGGTGCATTCTGCGCAGTGGGGACAGATGAATCCGCTCATGTTCTCCACCACTCCCAAAACGTTGAAGTTGACCTTGTGGCAGAAATTGATCTCCTTTCTCACGTCCGCCGTCGCCACCTGTTGCGGGGTCGTGACGATGACCGCACCGTCCAACGGCTGGGCCCACCGAAGCTCTTCCGCAATCGCAATATGTTCGTCAGACGTTCCCGGCGGCGTGTCGATAAGTAAGTAGTCCAAGGGGGCGCCGTTGCGCCACTCCACGTCCTTCAAGAACTGGCGGATCATGGCCGTTTTCTTCGGGCCGCGCCAGACCACCGAGCTATCGCGCGAGCCGAGAAGAAACCCGAGCGACATGAGCGAAACGCTCCCGCTTCCGTTGTGCGCGGGGAAAACCTCCACAGGAACCCATCCCGTGCGCAGCTGCCGCACTTGCTTGGCTTCCACGCCGAACATCCGCGGCAAGGACGGGCCCGTCAAGTCGATATCGAGCACCCCCACATTGAAGCCCTTGTCGGCGAGAGTAAGCGCAAACTGGGTGGTGACGGATGATTTTCCCACGCCGCCTTTTCCCGAGAGAATGAGCACAATGTGCTTGACGTTGGAGAGGGATCTGGGGACTTCTTCCATGACAGAGGTCTGGCCGGTCCAAAAAAGCGGTCCCGATGCTGTAGCTCCTGGTGTGTGGAGAGACAGTGCAGTGGAGGCGAGCTTATCATGACTAATGTCCGGCACACACCGAGTGCCCCACCCGTACATCCCCACCCTACTCTAACCCTTGAGCCAACTGACTGGGCCCCAAGCAACGACGGCGCCCGCCCGGCCCACCGCCGGACACCAGCGCCAGACACGCGGACAACAGCGCCAGACAACAGCGCCGGACATCAGCACCGGACATCAGCGCCGGAAATCACCATCGGATCCTGGCGTCCTGCACACAGACGGGGATCACCACCGCCTACTACCCAAACCGTCGCCGCCAGTTGCTCCCCAATGAACTCGCGCTACTCCACCGCGGGAAGCGCGCATCAGCGCGACGTGCGGACACAACTCTTCGGCCCGAACCACGCCGCGGCCCGAACCCCGCCCGCGCGCATGAGCTCGCCCTACGACGCCCAGCCACTGCAAAGTGCAAAACACAACGAGGCGTTTTTGCTGTCGCTCGAAAGCCAGAACAACGACGACATGGATGTGATGAGCCAGAAGGTGGCGGCCCTCAAAACGTTGGGGGTGCGCATGGGCTCGGAGATCAACAAGTCCATGAAGATCAACGACGAAATCACAAACAGTTTTGAGCGGGGCAAAGTGACGTTGAAGAACACATACAACCGGATGGTGTTGATGAGCCAGCGGGCCGGCATATCGTGGCGCATGTGGTTGGTGTTTTTTGCGTTGTTTTTCGCCGCGTGTTTTTACGTGTGGATGTTTTAGGGAAGGACATAGAGAATAGGACATAAGACTAAGTTCGTGTATGGGGCTGAGGCGCCAGGGCCCCCCACTCAACGGTTCCGTGGGCTCTGTGCTGTTATCACTATACTGGAGATAGAAGCGCAACCAGTTCCTGTACGACTAGTACCAGTGCAACCAGTACCAGTATAACCAGTACCAGTGCAACCAGTACCAGTGCAACCAGTACCAGTGCAACCAGTACCGTAGTTGGTACTAGAAGTGCAACCAGTTCCAGTGCAACCAGTTTCAGTACGACTAGTTCCAGTACGACTAGTACCAGTGCAACCAGTACCAGTACAACCAGTACCAGTACAACCAGTACCGTAGTTGGTACTAGAAGTGCAACCAGTTCCTGTACGACTAGTACCGTAGTTGGTACTAGAAGTGCAACCAGTTCCTGTACGACTATTACCAGTACAACCAGTACCAGTACAACCAGTACCAGTACAACCAGTACCAGTACAACCAGTACCAGTACAACCAGTTCCAGTACAACCAGTACCAGTATAACCAGTACCAGTGTAACCAGTACCAGTACAGCCAGCACCGTGGTCAACACCACAAGTGAGTACAGCCAGCAGTCACTAATAAAACGACACTACAATAGTCGCTGAAACCAGCAATATCCCCATTTCCTAACTCAACCCTATCAATGAGTGACATACCAAAGTAAGTGCTCGCTCGACCCCATTGTGAGCAGTGCTCCATCCACGAATCGAGAAGCAATATGCGTCCGCTGGTGGACACAAAGTCCTCTCGACGTTCCAAGATGCGAATGGCATGTTTCTTCAGTCCATGCCCGGCTCCTGTCCCCGCAACAACTGCCGGAGTCGTACTATAGCCTCGTGCTCCTCTTCCTGCTCGTACTCATCCGACAAAGCACCATTATCTTCTAGATCCGCCTCTTCCACCTCTTCCTCCGCCTCTTCCACTTCTTCCGCCTCTTCCACCTCTTCCTCCGCCTCGTCTATTTCTCCCTCTACACTCTCCATTTCCTCCTCGTCCCGGCCCCCCACAATCACCCCCGCGGCCTCTGCAGTTGCGAAAGAAGTACGCGGACTCGCGCAGTACGGCGACGGTCTTGCTCGCCTTGCCGGCTCCGCCACTTTGTTCGTCTTCAAAATCGATTTTTTTGGCTGGAGCGTCCGGTGCAGCGGATGGTGTTTCGGCAGCGGCGACATGCGCCGCGTTCTGTGCTTAGCCCGCAACTTCTTCTGGAGTGCAGTGTAGAACTGGCTCATGTCGTCGGAGCTGTCCAGAGAAGACCACGACGAGTTGTCGTCGGTTTCGGTGTAGAAGCCCGAGGAGCTCCAGAGGTCGTCGTTGTCCAGAAGAGCTCGGATCAGCTCGTGGAACTGCTGCAGCAGCGGCGGGAACGTGATGCGGAGCTTTTTGTGGAGCGACATGTGCGGCGTTTCCACCACCGTGGCCGCAGCTTTCACCGGGGGAACCGCAGCGCTGACGAGCGCAGAGTTGGGCCGCGAAGATGCCATGGCGAGAGAAAGCTGGCCCGCAAGCGGCTTGAGCATATCGCTGCGTGCAAGCTGGTCCAGCGAGTAGAGAAGGCGAATGGGATTGCGCGCGGGGCGGGCCGCTTGTTTTTTGCGGAACTTGGCAATGTTGCTGTCCACAAGAAGCTCGAAGGCTGCTGCGTCCATAAGGGGCTCTGGTTCGGAGGCATGGGGGGCCACTGGGGCCGGAGAATCGGAGGGAGACAAGGATGTGGGCGAGGTTTCGGACGTAGACGTTTCTGAAGCTGGCGCCTCTGAGTCAAGATGGCTTTTGTTTCGGAGCACGCGGTTGTGTCCATGAGTAGCGCCCGAAACCGGCAGGTCCATCCTGTGCAGCTCCGGGGCCAGATCTGGATGGCGTAGGTCTGGGTCCAGCAGTTCTGTATGCAACCTCATGGGACTCTGAGGCTCTGTGGGACTCTGAGGCTCTATAGGATTCAGAAGCTCTGTGAAATGTTGAGGCTCTGTTGAATCCTGAAGCTCTGTGGAATCCTGAGGCTCTGTGGAATCCTGAGGCTCTGTGGAGTCCTGAGGCTCTGTGGAATCCTGACCCAGCAATTCGGTACGGTGCAGCCTCGTGGGCGTCCGAGGCTGCACGGCCGCCGGAGCCTCCCCTGACTCTATCTTCTGCACCAACCTCGCTAGTCGCGGATACTTCGTCCCATCAACGTTCCTCACTCTTTTTCCTAGTCCAAAAAGCAACTCCGTCACCTCCGTCGCACTTTGAAGCAAGCCCTCCACCTCGCTCTGCAACTCCCCCTTCTTCCCGTTCTCTCGACCGACCCGCCGCGTGTTCTGCAGCATCCGTTTCTGCTGTTTTTGTGCCATTTTGGCCACTCGGATGTTCAAGTACTGGATCCTCTGCTCGATGGTCAAAACCTGGCGGATCTCCTGCCGCAAGTCGGTCTGGTAGTGCGAATTGACCGCAAGAACCGCTCGCTCCACCGCTTCCGACTGCTGGGACACCGCGTGGGAGAGAATATGATCCAAGGCGAATTCGGAAACCAGAGGAAGCGGATGGGGATTTTTGAACCGGGGCCGATACTGCGACACCAGCGCAGCCACCTGACGGTTGCCGGAGAGGCACGGGTCTTGCGCCCCTACCTCTGGTGTGGTTGTGCCAGAGACCATTGGTGATGTTTTCCCAAAGTAGAAGCGTGGGACTTGATTCCCCACGTTAGCAATGTGCACTCCGCAGCCCGCTGGACTGAATCGGGTAAATACTGTTTCATCTTGATTCTGAAAACAATAGTGTTTGCGGATCTTCTGCCATTTGACTGCTGGAAATTGACTTTCTCAATCGTATTACATTTGCGCACATGTCTTTCCGTAGATGAGCCCACCGCAGATTCCAAAAGGTCAATTTATTACAATTCCGTTTGATTGAAGTTGTGGTCGTTTGAAAAGTTTCCATTGTTTTGTAATCGTCATTTGTTTTGTAATCGTCATTTGTTTTTATTATTTTCTCTGTTTTATGAACATGTTTTGTTTTGTGAACATCTTTTGTTTTGTGAACATCTTTTGTTTTGTGAACATTTTTTGTTTTTCTCTTCTTTCATTTACTCTTCTTTTGTTTACTCTTTTCTTTGTTTTACTCTTTTGTTTTATGATTTTCTTTGGCATCTGGTCCCAGCTGCTACAAACCGATTTGGACTTCTTGTATGCTGTTGTCAACTGACTTCGCTCGTATTCCTTTCGCCTTTCCACTTATACTTCAACATACAATTTCTACTTCTACTAAAATACTTCCGCTCATAAACTCTGATCCTTCTTTCTCTACTACTACTCTTTTCAATTCCCTCTTCTGGTCCTGATACTTCAGACCGTTCTAACTGTTCATGTCTTTTTGATTAATATCTAATCGTATACCGACCGAGACTTGCTCACCTCGTGGCTATCACCAAATGGATTCACGCTTTCCACCGACGCATTGGTAGCCACAGGAGCAATCGGCTCGTTTCTTAGGCCCGTAGGTTTTCCTGGCACAGGTGGAGGCGCACTTTTGGAGGCATCCGCCAACTGCGAGCTGCTTCCCTCCAATTGAACGTTTTCGAGCCTCTCCGTCACCTCGTCTTCGGAATCATCCGTGGTGTAGTAGCTTTCGTCACTTTCATCTTCGTCGTAGTGAGGGGCTGGGTTCTCCTCGCTGTAGCCGCTCTTCTTGTCAAACGCCTTGAATGCATCCACCAACTGGTCATTGGCCACAATCAAGCTGCCCAAAAACTCGTCGTCCAAGTCTCGTACTTCCTTGGACTTATTGGAGCTATCGCCCGCACCAACAAACTGCAAGTACTGAAGCACAGATCTTCTAATCTTGCGACACTTTTCAAACTCCGTAGCCACTTTCTTGTCCTCCAACACAACCGCGCCTTCGGGAAGCGCCAAGAGGGCATTTTTCAAGGCAGTGGTGTGAGTGTGGCAATCGGCAATAGTGTTGCGAATTTTGGGCGCCTCAACCTCGTAGTTGATCTGCGGGATCTTAAAGTTGGGGTCTGCGTACCGGACGTGGCTCTTTCCGCTTCTCTTCTTCTTCTTCTTCTTGTCACCACCGTATGGGGAAGGAGAAGTAGGCCGAGGTGGGGGCAGGGCCCAGTCTCCAAAACGGGGGATGTGTCCCTCCGCAGGGTGGAACGAATGGTCTTCTTCCGCATCACTAGCAGGATGGCTATGGCCCGCAGCACTGGTGGAGCCAGCACGGTGTCCCGATTTCCTAGGAATGGACTTCCATAGATTAGCAAAACCTCTGTAGCCATCCAAGTCGCGGAGTTCGGACTTCCAGCCAACAGCCAACTCTCTGGCTCTCTGTACAACTTCGTGTTCGTAGCTGCCGCCCAAACCAGAACGGCCGTGACCAGAAATGACAGTTTTCAAAAGATCATTAAGACGGTCGTCCGACGCAATGACGGACCCAACCTTGGAGCCACCGTTGAGCACAAGCAATTCCAAGAGGTTCAAAGCAAGAATCTGCAGAGAAACAGGCGTTCCATACTTGATTTTCTTGCGGATAGCGCGGGCGGCTTCGACCGCACCCGAGTTTTGGAGCTTGATAAGCTCAAGAAGGTTTCCCATGGCGAGTTCAATTGAGTCATCCTCCAAGTCAGAGTTTCTATTAGGAGTAGTGAGCTGGTTGATCTTCACAGTGATCGAAGTGAAAGGCTTTTCGCCGAAGATAGGCATGGCGGATACGGTGGAGAATACAAGTGGTAGATTGGCTTTCACCCTGGGTATGGATACAGGACTGTGGACGCCCAAAAATCGTCACCTTATGCGAGGAACTTCGAGGGCCAAATGCCGCAGCTGTCCTTTCCCCGCTCCCCTGAAGCTTTTGTTACTAACAATATCCAGCATAAGAGCTTGTAAACGTTTAGAAGGTTTCAATAAGTGGCCAATCGGCTTAGATGGCCACTAAATTGCTGAGGCACGGCTGTTGAGGTAAATACAGTATAATTGTCCTGCAGAAAGAATCAAGTGGGGTTATTGGATAATCTGTGCGAGCTTTTGCGATCCAGAAAGTTGATACTGGCGCCAAATTGGCTTTTGCAAGTCCATCACTAAGTTCGTAAAACCTCCTTTTTTTTTTTTTTTCTTTACCGCTAGATTTCAATTCTCACTAATTTTTCTTTTCGGAGTTTTCGATTTTGAATGACCTTTCTCCCAAGAAGACTGCTAGTGTCCACCCGGAAACACATATCCGCCAGTTCCATGGAAAGATAAAGATATAGGGTAAAACTCCCTAAAGAAAACAACCACCAAGTTGCCAAAGTGGCGTGAGCGTAGATTCTGTTTTGCAGCCACGAAGTATCAGCACCCGGAACTCACCCGCTCCGAGCACGTGCACCGCCCCCGGATCTGGTGCGGCAACAGCGCAAAAAAACGAAAATTTTGACCTTCGGTGCCATCGTGATCCTATCCTTTCAAAATGTCGGACAACCAGCAATACAACCCGGATAAGTTGGCCAACGACTTTGGCAATGCTAACATCAACGAGCAGGCCGGTTCGTACAACCCGAACAGCGCCCAGTCTTTTGTTCCACAAGGCGGCTACCAGCAATACCAAAACTACCAGCAAGGCGGTTACAACCTGAACCAAGGCTACAACCAATACAGCAGCTACCAGGGCCAAGATCAATACCAAGGCCAGTACAACAACCAGTACAACAGCCAATATCAAGGCCAGTACAACAACCAATACGGCAACCAGTACAACCAATACGGCAACCAGTACAACCAATACGGTAACCAGTACAACCAGTACGGCAACCAGTACAACGCACAACCGCAACAAGCCCAGGGAATGTCTTTGGCGGACTATCAGAAACAGCAATCTGCGCAGGCCTCTTTGAACAAGCCTAAGAAGACCTTGAAGTTGACCTCTTCCTCTGGTATCAAGTTGAGCAACGCCTCCAAGACCATCAAGAAGGAAGAGCCTAAGGCCGAGAATAAGGAGGAGGAGCCAAAGGCTGAGCCAAAGGCCGAAGAAAAGGCCGAGGCCAAGGTGGAACCAAAGAAGGAAGAACCAAAGAAGGAAACACCAAAGAAGGAAGAGCCAAAGAAGGACTCTTCAGCCCTCACATCCAAGCCAGTGGCCAAGGCCAAGGCTGCCTCCAAGACCACCGCCTCTAGAGAATCTACCCCAGGTATCACTTCCGACCAATTGATCAGGGAGCAAGAGGACGAGGTCGACGAAGAGGTCGTTAAGGACATGTTCGGTGGTAAGGACCATCTTTCGATCATTTTCATGGGCCACGTTGATGCCGGCAAATCCACCATGGGTGGTAACATTTTGTTCTTGACCGGCGCTGTTGACAAGCGTACCGTTGACAAGTATGAAAAAGAAGCCAAGGACGCTGGTAGACAAGGTTGGTACTTGTCTTGGGTCATGGACACCAACAAGGAGGAGAGAAACGATGGTAAGACCATTGAGGTTGGTAAGGCTTGTTTCGAGACCGACAAGAGAAGATACACCATCTTGGATGCACCAGGACACAAGATGTACGTTTCCGAGATGATTGGTGGTGCCTCGCAAGCCGATGTTGGTATCTTGGTCATCTCTGCTAGAAAGGGTGAGTACGAAACCGGGTTCGAAAAGGGTGGCCAAACCAGAGAGCATGCTTTGTTGGCCAAGACCCAAGGTGTCAACAAGATCATTGTGGTTGTCAACAAGATGGATGACCCTACCGTCAACTGGTCTGAAGACCGTTACAAGGATTGTACCGCCAAGTTGGGTCTTTTCTTGAAGGGTATCGGTTACGGTAAGGAGGACATTCTTTTCATGCCTGTCTCCGGTTACACCGGTGCCGGTTTGAAGGAGAGAATCCCATCCGATGTTTGCCCATGGTACAACGGACCAGCTTTGTTGGAGTACTTGGATAACATGAAGATTGGCAGTCGTCATATCAACGCCCCATTTATGTTGCCAGTTTCCGGTAAAATGAAGGACATGGGTACTATTGTTGAAGGTAAGGTTGAATCTGGTCACATTAAGAAGAACGCTAACTTGTTGTTGATGCCTAACAAGACAACCGTGGAAGTTGTTGCCATCTACAACGAAACTGAACAGGAATGTGAGGCTGCGTTCAGTGGAGAACAAATCAGATTGAAGATTAAGGGTGTCGAGGAAGAAGACGTGCAACAAGGTTATGTGTTGACTTCGCTCAAGAACCCAGTCAAGACCGTGACCCGGTTCGAGGCACAAATTGCAATTGTCGAATTAAAGTCGATCTTGTCCAACGGTTTCTCGTGTGTGATGCACTTGCATACTGCTATCGAGGAAGTCAAGATTGTTGAGTTGAAGCACAAGTTGGAGAAAGGTACTAACAGAAAGTCTAAGAAGGCGCCTGCCTTTGCCAAGAAGGGTATGAAGATTATTGCTGTGTTGGAGGTTCCAGAGCTCGTGTGTGCTGAGACTTACAACGACTACCAGCAATTGGGTCGTTTCACCTTGAGAGACCAAGGTGTGACCATTGCTATTGGTAAGATCACCAAATTGTTGTAGCATACTAATATATACTAGCCGTCTATCAAAGTTGCAAACACCTGTAACAAGTTTTCTATGCCCACGATGATGTTCTCATCGGGGCCCTCTCCTGGGGTAACTTTTGCGTGGGCAAAGTCAATAAGACGAAGTCTACTGAGAGGACCTTTCACCTCGATCTCTTTGTCGTCGGCATCTTCATCCTCTTCATCTTCATCCTCCGCTAAGAGCGGATCTGCCTCTAGATACTCCTCTTCATCTAGATTTTCCCACCTTGAGGGGTCTGCGTCGTAAACAAACAACAACAGACCAGACTTGATGCGGACCTCGGCATCCAACAAGCAGTTATACAAGAGTTGCAATCGCTGGTGAAACCGTGTATAGAGTCGGCGGCGGAAGGGAAACTGGCCAAAGAAACAGTCGATTCCCGCAGTGACTGTTTCGGGCGAAAGACGCCGGCCAAATGTTTTGTCGAAGCTATAATAGTTTCCGCCTGGAGCCGGCTCCTCTGATATGCTATCACAAAGTTGTGGATTTGGGCAACGAGGCGGATGCGGAGAGAACACCTTCATTCCGCATACGCGGAAGTGCAACAGCCCGCTGGTGGTTTCGGCACTGACACGAGCCATGCGGTTTCTCTTTTCTTCGGACACCGTCTCGTCCACCAAAAGTGCCCCGAGCTTAATATCGAGCACGCACGGCCGCGACATGCCATGGTAGAGATTCTGCAACACTATCAACGGCTGATCCCGAGATCCCTCGGGTGTTAAAAGTCCCATGAACGTGGGCATCCAGTGGGAGAGATGCGAAGCAGGTTCGTGGAGTTGACGGTGGGGAGCCATCTGGGTGTAGAAGTCGATTTCCTGCGGAGACGACGGTTTGGCGAAGATTGGGCCTTCTGCTAGGCAACCGTCGTGGCCTGCAGCCTGGTGCAAGGCGGGCGGTAGGTCAGACATGGAGGAACGGAGCGGGCGAGCTGGCCGGTTGGTGCAAATGGGAGACTTTTCGACGATATGGCTTCAGGTTGTTGCTGACTACAGCTGTAGCGCTGGTTTGCGAGTGTGCTGTGTCGGGTCGAAATCCCCAGTCCAATTGGGATATGAGTTGGTTGTGGGGTGCGCTCGAGTAAGGGAAGCCGAATGTTCCTCAGTGCAAAGCGCCTCGTGTTTGCGGGCGGGCCTGAAGGATTCACTAAACGAAGGGTCGATTGAGCTTGTGCCGGAACTGGCTCGAATCCAATCAGGCGGAGATCAAACCCAGAGAGTCAAGTGGAGAATAGAACCCAGATCAGTGCAGATCACTCAGAGAATCAGTGCAGATCACTCAGAGAATCAAACGGAGATCACTCAGAGAATCAAACGGAGATCAAACTGAGAGAACCAGTGCAGATCACTCAGAGAATCAGTGCAGATCACTCAGAGAATCAGTGCAGATCACTCAGAGAATCAAACGGAGATCAAACTGGAGAATCAAACAGAGATCAAACTGAGAGAACCAGTGCAGACCAAGCCCAGAGAATCAGTGCAGATCACTCAGAGAATCAAACGGAGAATAAAACCCAGAGAATCAGTGCAGATCACTCAGAGAATCAAACGGAGAATAAAACCCAGAGAATCAGTGCAGATCACTCAGAGAATCAAACGGAGAATAAAACCCAGAGAATCAGTGCAGATCACTCAGAGAAACTGGTCCCAGTGCAGTTCTAAATGTCCGCGTTCGCTTGCAGTGCGAGTCAAGTCTTGCACAGGGACTTCAGGCGCTGGGCGCGCACTCGGAGCCCGTTTCATACTAGCATTCCAGAGGCAGACTGTGGTGGATTTCCGAGGCCCCGTTCGTGGCCTGGAGGATTTCCTAGCCTTGTCCGTGCGTCCGTTTCAGATGCACATTCCGTGCGTTGCAGGTGACCGCAGCGCCTGGTATCGCCGTGACCCATTCCGTCACGCATGGCGATTGGGCCTCGCACACTGTCGTACCGCGCCGCGCAGTCTAAACTTAGACGGCAGGGAACAGACACCGTGAGTGCTCAGATGCAGATGCAAATGCCAAAACCCCACCAACCAGCCGCCCAAGCAGCCAATGGGCGGCTCAGACCAAGCAAACCCGGCGGAGCAGATCAAACCACGCAGATCGGACCCAGCAAATTCAACCGAGCACATCGGGCCAAGCAAATCAGCCGCAGCAAATCCGGCCCAAGCCCAGGCCATTTCTCCCTCCTCCACGCGCGCCTGCACACGCGCCGGCGGTGATGTTTTTTTGTGCCCACCCAGAGTTTTTACTCCTACTCCGCTGACATGAGCAATCCCTACTACAACAACAGCCACAATGCTGGTTCGTACGAGATGGGCTCGTACAAATACGGCAGCGAGGACGACTTTGTCGCCTTCATGAACGAAATCCAGGACATCAACGCCCAGTTGGACAACTACAGCGGCTTGGTGGAGCTTGTCGCCAACAAACAGCGGGCACACTTGCAGGACTTGGACTTGACCGACGACGAGGCCGAGTACGCGGCGAAGCAGATCGACGCGTTGGTGTTGGAGGCTCTGAGCTTGCAGAGCGAGTTGAAGTCGCGCATCAAGAATGCCCAGACCCAGGCGGTGCAGCTGGGCAACCAGCAGAAGATCGACCAGGCCGAGAGCGCCCGCAACAAGTTCTTGGAGCTCATCCAGAAGTTCCGCTTGACCGAGAGCAACAACAGGGAGCAGACGCGCCTCCAGGCTGAGAGACAGTACCGCATCGTCAAGCCAGACGCCACCGACGAGGAGGTGCGCGCGGTGGTGGAGGACGGAAGCGCCAACCAGCAGATTTTCCAGCAGGCGTTGATGCAGCTGAACCGCCGCGGCGAGGCGCGCACGGTGTTGAACGAGGTGCAAGTGCGCCACCGCGAGTTGTTGAAGTTGGAGAAGACCATGGCGGAGTTGACGCAGTTGTTCCACGACATGGAGGAGTTGGTGGTGGAGCAGGACCAGCCCATCCAGCAGATCGAGCAGCAGGTGGCCGAGGCGCAGCACGACATTGAGCAGGGTGTGGGCCACACCCAGAAGGCGGTGGTGCTGGCGAAGAAGGCGCGCCGGAAGAGGTTGTGGTGCTTCTTCATTATTGTGATCATCATTGTGATTATTGCCGTGATCTTGGGTGTTTATTACGGTACTAAGTAAGCGTGGATCGCTTGGATGTGCTAATGTTGTGAAAATGTGTACTTAGTAGAAGCTTTAAAGACTGCCGCGGCGTAGTCTGCTGTGAGGAGGAGGTGTGCTGTCTATATCTCTTGCCCAAGAAAAGTCTATTTCTGTGTCAGTAGCGCGGAACACCCAACGGTGCGCATTTGCTTTTATCATCCTCGAAGTTCCGTCTCTCTTCCCTGGTCTTGACGGCGTTCGGTCTTGTCAGATGGACTTTGGCTGCACTCTGGCTGGCCGAGAATGTGTGAGTTTGTATTTGCCTTCACGACTGATGAGGCCCAGCCAACGCTTTCTTAGCACTTGTGTGATTTGATCCAATTCTTTCCCTCCAGCGCACTTCAAACTTCTTTCCGTGCTTTGGGTCTGACTCTCGCCTGCCCATGGTTTAATTCCGCCCCGATCACCGGCCAAACTGGGTATTTTTGCACGGCATGACTCAATGGCGCGGAATTTCGAGTCGAAATTTCAGTGTCATGACTATAATTTTACCCGTGGATGGAGTTGCTTCTGAACCCAACTAGTCTCTAATTTTCCAAATCAGCAAATGCTTCGGATTTCGGAGAAACCCGCGGTGGGGAAGGAACTGCCAAAAACGAAATTCGGCAAGTCGAACTTAGGCGATTCGTACACAGTCGGGCAGCATACATTTAAAACCGTTGTTGCAACGAAGGTTCATAAACGAACAATGAGCCCTCTCGTATACAAGTTTTTACCAATCCACTCGTACTACGCGGAACTTTTCACTAGATTGGCGACGTGGGTTTCCCCGCTCTTCTTATCTGAAATGTACGATAACGGCAACGAAATGTAACCTGACGAAAAAAGAAATACCATTGCCACTCACATATACACCTTCAGCTTCAAACGCTCCTTTTTCACCGTCTTCACCAGTAGTTTTTCTCTCGTTGTAAGAAGCTCGCTAGTCAAACTCCGTATATGCCCCATTGGCTATATCTCTCAATGCGTAAAGGCCGCTGATTATTACTGACTGCGTCCCCGATTGCAATTTCCATTTTCTCCCGAGTCATTGGCGTCCTGCATGCTTGCCAGCACAAAATGGCTTTTTTGGTCGGCGTCAACGGGTTTTTCCGTATCACGTACGGCGAGATTTTTCTTGTTTGATGGCACAAACTCGGGAAAACTCAACAGAAAAAGCTTGTTCGTGCGTGTGCCCGATTTCAAGAAGAGATTCCCACACCTTCGGATGGACCCCCACCCAATTTCTCTGGAGATAAGGCGGCAGTTAATGGTAAGTAGGTGCGAGTGTATGAGGCTGCATGGCGGACACCCTGGTGCATGACCCGCGGCTTCGCCGCGCGGTGCGAAATTTCAACAAGGCGATATTGATGCGCATGACCAATGACAGCGACGCAAACGCGCCACCTGTCACAGTATGCAGGAGATGGCACCGGTGACTCGGTCAAATTCTGCATGTGAGCGTTAATATAGCTGCACCTGATGCAGAGGCAGCGGTTGAGAGATGAAGCCGCTTATCTCTTGATGTAGGAGCGAAAAAGAAAAAAAAATGCGCGGTATAAGTTGGTTGTGATGCGCTCTGTTCAAACGGCGTGTTCATTTTGCTCTCTTTTTCATCACAATGTCTGATCAGGAAAAAATCATCGCCGTTGGCGACACCAAAAAGAGAAACTCTACCGAGACATTTGAAAAGTCCTTGGAGGATTCTGGCCATGCGGAAACCTCTGTGTTGGGCTTGAGCTTCTTTGACAGAATCGCCGGCAAGTTGAATGCGGAGACCAAAGGTATCGAGTTGATTACCGATGAAGAAAAGACAGACTCCTCCGTCACCAACGCGGCGACCATGTGGTTGTCTGCTAACATGGTGATTGCGTCGTTTTCGCTTGGTGCGTTGGGTGTGACAGTTTACGGTTTGTCCATGTTCCAATGTATCATGTGTATTGTCTTTTTCAGTTTATTGGGTGCGCTGGCTGTTTCTTTCTTCTCCATCTTTGGTGTGAAGTTGGGTCTCAGACAAATTATCTTGTCCAAGTTCCTTATGGGTGACTACGGTATGAGAGTTTTTGCTGCTATTAACATGGTTGCGTGTGTGGGTTGGGGTGCCGTCAACATCATGGCCTCTGCGCAATTGTTGCACATTATCAACGGTGGAGTGTGTCCTCCATGGGCCGGCTGTTTGATTTTGGTGGTGTCCACCATTTTGGTGTCCTTCTTTGGTTACAACATCATCCACGCCTACGAGAAGTGGTCGTGGATCCCTAACGTGGCCGCCTTCATTGCCATCATTGCTCGTATGGCCATGTCCAAGAACTTTACCTGGGGAACCACCACCGGTGGTGTCACCACTGCCGGTAATGTTTTGTCCTTTGGTGGTACCGTTTTTGGTTTCGCTGCGGGTTGGACCACCTACGCGTCCGACTACACGGTGTACCAGCCTAGAAACGCCAACTGTGTTCGTGTTTTCTTTGGTATCTTGCTCGGTTTGATGTTCCCATTGATCTTCACCTTGATCTTGGGTGCCGCTTGTGCCACTGGTACTTTGACCGACGCTAGATGGGCCGAGTTGTACGAAACCGAATCGATCGGTGGCTTGGTGTACGCTATTCTCGTGGAGGATTCGTTGCACGGTTTTGGTGAGTTCTTGTGTGTCATTCTTGCCATGTCTACTGTGGCCAACAACATTCCAAACATGTACTCTATTGGTTTGTCTGGCCAGGCTGCGTGGTCCAAGTTGGCGAGAGTTCCAAGAATCTTCTGGACTATTGCCGGTAACTTTGTCACTTTGGCCATTTGTATCCCAGCGTACTACAAGTTCGCCGACGTGATGGAGAACTTCATGAACTTGATTGGATACTACTTGTCCATTTACATCACCTTGGGATGCAGCGAGCACTTTATCTGGAACAAGGGAAACTTCGCTGCCTACGACTACGAAAACTTCCACCGCAAAACCTCGTACCCTGTCGGATACGCCGGTGTTTTCGGTTTCTGCTGTGGTGTTGCCGGTGTTGTTCTCGGTATGGACCAGGTTTGGTACGCAGGTGTCATTGCCAAGAAGATTGGTGAATACGGTGGAGACATTGGTTTCGAACTTGCTTGTGGTTTCTCGTTCATCGGTTTCAATACGGCGAGATACTTCGAGAAGAAGTATGTTGGCCGTTAAACGGACTTTTGGGTGTAAATAATAATGTACTAATAGCGTGAGCGGAATGTAGGCTGCCGGTGTGTGATTTGCGATTCTCTGGTGTCCCTATATCTATGCATTGAGTTGAAGATTCTTGTCCGATGTCTTGCTCGACCTGACTGCAGGCGCCTCACGAAACACTTTTGTTACAAGATCCTCCAAGTCAGAAGGAAAAGCTGGCTTTTCTCGCAATTGGATTTCGTACAAGAGGACATCTCGCAATGGACTTTCCACAGAATTTTGGGCTGCCCATCCCTGTTCTAATTTCAATCTACTTCACCTTTGCATCTGCGCTCGTCTTGCTCACCAAGTTTTGCACTCCACTCAACCGACTTCTAGAATATGGAAAGGTTGCCCAAACATCAAAAGTACCGGCAAAAGGCTTGGCTCGCCTTGTTGAACTCGCAGCACGCCTAACGGTGCCCAAAAGTTATTTCACTCATTTTTACCTATTATTCATGATTCTTCAGTGGGCGCAGCTTCCATATGCTGCTGAGCATTTCTCCACCCAGTGGGGAATAGTATGGCTGTTGCTTACTATTCAGGCGACGCGGAGAGCTACCGAAAGCGTTGCATTGACGGAATGGGGTCTGACATCGCGTATGCATGTGTCACATTATGCCGTGGGGCTACTCTTCTACATCTGTGTCGCGGCAAACTGCTACTGCGGACTTCTAGAGTCAAACTCACCGGTAATAGGGCTGCGGCATGTGGTGGCGATATGTGTCTTTGTGATGTTCTCTGTAGACCAGTTTCAAAACCATCAGCACCTCGCGGGCCTCGTGAAGTACTCCGCACCAACGTTTCGCATGTTCCTGCTAGTTGCATGCGCCCATTACACCGACGAGATCGCAATCTACTTTGCAGTTGCAGCTGCATCCTGGAATCCGGTTCTGCAAGTGAGCGTGGCATTTTTTGCGGCATGGATGTTTGTGGCTGTAAATCTCACTGTTAGTGGGTTAGAATCGCTCTCGTACTACCGCACCAAGTTCGATGACTACAAAGTTACCCGCGCAGTCGTTCCCTTCTTCATATAGCCATAAAAATATACTATATACATCGGCCCATGTACCTCAACATATGCGGCGTGCTATAGATTTTAGAGGTGCTTTCGAATCACGGGGTTGGATCTGCAACGCCCTGTGCATCTCGCACGGTGCGGTACATGCGCCTTGCGCGATTGTTACGCACCGGTCGAGCAAAGGCAAATCGTGGCTGATCGATCCTCCTTGACCTCCAATGCCCCCGAAGCAAGAGTGCCCCTTTTATATCGATCTACGGCCCAGTGTGACTAGCATTGTTCGTGGAAGTCCCGGTGTGTCTCACTCTATCGTATGTTTCTCGCATCTGCACCATTTATGTGGCTGTTACTAACAATAGCCTCGAATCGAAACCACAATCGAGATCCGTTCGGCCACAGGCTTGCCATTCCGATGCCGATCCGTTATTATTTCTATGAAAGCACATCAACGTGTGTCTATCCCCTCGAAAATCGGGAAGTCCTCCACGGTATTTAAAGATTTCAGGCTAACACCCGACTACATTGTATACATGCCTCCGGTGGGCCTGTTCGACAAGGAAATGTTGGGTTTAGACATTCCGTTGATAGTGCCGTTGCCTTGTGATGTGCCCCCCAGCATCTTTTCCCCCACCTGGGATGCCTCTTGTGTGAACCAGCTAGTAGTGAAAGTTGCAGGTGGAGCATCGGCTTCGACCGAAATGCTGTTTGCCTCGACGTTTGACATCCCTGTCCAATCGTTCGAGTCGCTCCCGTTGTATCGGCAGTTTTCTGAACCGGTTCGTGAAACCCATATTTCTCTGGATAATTATTCTGTGGTGCATTCAACGGTCACTCTGACCTGCGTTGGGCCGCAGGACAAATTATCAATTGTGCTTCAGGTTCTTGCGAATCCAATGCACAACAAACATATAAAAGCACTCGGGCTCAAAGAAATTACCGTCAAGTTGAACGAAGTCCTCGAATGCTTCGACGGCGGTCTCCCGACCCACAAAGTTAGCCAGCTCGCATCGTTTCACAAGAATTACAATACAGATCTCACCACCAAAGGTTTGACAGAAAAAATCACGCTCGTTCTTCCGTACAGAAACGACTGGCTTGATCTTTACGATGGTTCGCGTGGCCTCTCAGAAGCTGTCGTAACATCTGGAACAGCGACTTTTGCTCGGTTCAAAGCGCATTCCACGCCTGCGACTGGAGTTCCCTTGACAAATACGCAGAGCTTCTCTATGGAAGGGAAATTGTTCACTCTTCGGCACCAAGTTTCCGTAGAAGTGAATATTTCGCATGGTAAAAACATTGAGTTTCTGGTTCCGATCACCGTTTCTCCTTTCAACGTTTCCAGCTGCGAGTATCTATTTCTGCTCATCAGAGAAGAGTGTCAGGTGGCGCGGGAATTATTTGGCAACGAGATGGTGAATGAGTTGGCATACGAGAAGAATCAAGATACAGCACAAAACATTTTACAATCGTTTTGCCCGCCTCCCTCTGTCATTGGGTACACGCGAGCAGGATTACAGGAATTGGGATGCAATCCGGATAAGGTTGGAACAGGCTCTACTGCACTGATGTACATAGACTAATAATTTATGTGATGTACATAGACTAATGATTTATAATGAACTGATTTTCGTATCCCATGAAGGGTGGGTCAGTTAAACCATAAGTATTTAGAAGCATGCTTGATGCATGGGTGCGTTGTTAATGTACTCCTAGAGGCGGCGCGCAGCGCGCACCACTAAATGGTACATGCGTTTGCATGATAATCTGTAACTACCATGTCTACTCCTCCGGCGTATGCCCCAACGTCTGCGTCGTCATATACGCCCGCAGGAAGCGGAACCAACTTCCATCAGGAAATATCGCGGTCCTCGCTCATTGCCACTCCTATCCACAAAGCAGTCTACGAAGCAGTATGCGAGATCTATTCCATTGCAACCGCATTACAAGTGATCGAGAACTCCTTTCTCAAAGACTACATCACCAACAAGGAAAAATACACCGGTACTGTGATGCGACTCATTAACCAGTATCACACTCTCGTGCAGACATTTGGCAAGAGCCCTTCGCACCGCGGAGTTCTTCTTGAGATTTTGCCTGGGGTTGACTCCGATTGCTCAAACCTCATGGCTGTACTCCAAGAAAAACTCCGGATACACGTTCCATTGGCGGCGGACAGACTAATGTCGGGAATTCCCGCGACAATTGAGCATTTGCACACTGTGGTGGATAGTTCCAGCCATCCAACACTGCAAACAGCAAACACTGCATCTGCCGCGAGTGCTCGTCTTGTAGCAGAGGCAACCGGCAATTTCATCACACTAATGGACGCTCTCAAGCTAAACTTCAATACGAAGGAGCAGCTCCACCCACTTTTGAGCAACTTGGTGATTTCATTGAACGACTTGGTCACGCGAGAAAACGATTCCAGTACGCCCATCAATTTCGCGGGAAAGTCCAAGTTGGTGGGCTGGTTGATCAAGCTCAATAATTTGGGGGAGACTGAGCTCTCTCCGGAAGATTGCGAGCTCTTTTTGGCTGATTTGGATGGCGCATACAAAGGGTTTTATGACTCGCTTGAGTAGATTATAGAGTAATGTACGAGTAGAGTTCAAGAGGGGAACAGAAAGATTCATGACGAGCCAGCCTGCGAGGTCCACATCCAAAATGCCTTGGCAGGTTAGACTGCAATATCACACCAGGTCTCTACCAATCAACACATGGAACTTATTCAAAGACGGCAAATGAATATCAACAGATGAGTCGCCGCGGATGGAATGTTCAATGAATACAGAGACACACCTTTCTAAGCAGTCATGAATTCACATCTCACTCATACTTTACTAAGCACATAATGAAATTACATGAATCATGTCGAATATGCACATACCAACAGACACAGACTAGATGCGAAAGGGTGCACCTACAAACGAAAATTATTAAGCAAGCTCTTTAAAAACTCTACAGAAGTCAACTCAGTGACATTCATTGCTACATCTAAACAATCGACTCAATCTGCTCTGCGTAGTTCAACAAGTTACGCACCGTCTGGGAGTTGTCCAACACACCGGACTCGGCAGTGCTGACGTTGGCAAAGTGGATGACCCCATCCTTGAACACCCAGTTTTCCACGTCCATCTGTTCCCTGAGAAGCGCCTCGAACGCCAAGTCCAGATGTTCCTGGCCATAGTGCATCAAAGTCTTGCAGTTGGAGATCGGAATGGAGGAGTTTGTCTTTTCAATGGACTTTGCGATCTCGTGGCGCAAAGTGTTGACCAAGGTGGAGCGGAAGTGCTCGAATTCGGGGCACGGAAGCGTGGAGTCTTGCTGCAACAGCTTCCAGATCTTGAGGTAGTTTCCTTCCATCATGTTGCGCTCCAAATCGATTGGGAACAACAAGTAGGCGTCCTTCTCCACGTTCACGTGAGGCGAGTTGTAGATGGCCTCCAATTCGAGGTGGAACTTGGAGAGAAGTCCCTGTGATAGCAAGTAGAGCAAGTAGAGCGCTGTGATTTTCGTGGACTCGGTGGAGGTTTCTCTGACGCCGTGCAACTTCGCGCAGGCGTAGAACGGCTTCAAGGACGCGATGGAGTTTTCAAACGCAGTGTAGCTGTGGTCCAAAAGCGCAGAGAGAGCGCCGATTTCCAAGATGCGCTCGGCGTTTTTCAAGTCGTTCACCTGGTCCTCAGTTTGGGTGTTGGAAGGCAACGGAACGAGCAAGTTGTGTTGGATCAATTCCAATTTCAACGGAACGAGCAAGCGCTGGCATGCGGCGTAGTCTTTTTTTTCAAACAAACCGTGCAATTCGGCGGCAAGTTTGGGGAGAGCCATCTTGGGGTTGGCGAGGAGAGGTGAGACTGTGTAACTATGTCCTCGCCACTGGCGTGCGGAACTCAAACTGAGGGAAGTTATCGCGGTGCGAGATTGGTGGCGCGAAGGAATCACCGCGAAATGACATTTATCAATTAATTTGCGTCACAGATACAGTCGTGCGGATGGCGTACGGTGGACATACGGCCGTGGCACCGGGGGGGAGGGGCAAAACACCCGTGCCTCTCGCCATGGCAGATGCGGTGCCCATGCTGAGCCGCAAGCCCGGCTCACGCCAGCCGCGCCGAAAATGGCACTGGCGCTGGGGAAGGGTAGCACAAGCGACCCCGGCCTAGCCGGATTTGAGTCACCGCGCACACTACCCTCGGAAGTGGCCTGCGGCCGGCACACTGCCCGGCGATGGCGCCTCTGTCTGCACATTATCTTGGCAATGACTCTTTTTCCCTCGCAGTTCCGGGGGCAGGAATTTTTCGCCATAAATACCATCGTCTTTCCACTCTTTCTCCCCAAGCACAATGTGTGGTATTTTCGCTTCGTTCAGACAGCCCGATATCGAATCGTTCAAGCCTAAGGCTTTGCAATATTCCAAAAGAATCAGACACAGAGGTCCTGACTGGTCCGGCAATGTTGTGGTCAACGACACCATCTTGGTTCACGAGAGATTGGCCATTGTCGGCTTGGACACTGGCGCCCAGCCCATCGTTTCTCCAGACGAGAGATACTCCTTGACCGTCAACGGCGAAATTTACAACCACATCCAGTTGAGATCCGAGCTCTCCCACTACAAGTACAAGTCCTTGTCTGACTGTGAGCCCATCATTCCGTTGGTGGAAAAATACGACATCGATGCCCCAAAATACTTGGACGGCATGTTCGCGTTTGCCATGTACGACAAGAAGACCGACCGCATCATTGCTGCCAGAGACCCAATCGGCGTGGTGACGTTGTACATGGGTAAGTCTTCCAAGAGCCCCAAGACCCGTTACTTTGCGTCGGAGTTGAAGTGTCTCGTGGACGAGTGTGACGAGATCTTCGCGTTCCCTCCAGGCCACGTGTACGACTCCAACACCGACAAGCTCACCCGCTACTTCACCCCAACGTGGTGGGACGGCTCCAAGATTCCTTCCACCCCAGTCGACTACACCAAGGTCAGAGAGACTTTGGAGATGGCCGTGAGAAAGAGATTGATGGCCGAGGTTCCTTACGGTGTGTTGTTGTCCGGAGGCTTGGACTCGTCCCTTATCGCCGCCATCGCCGCGAGAGAAACGAAAAAGGCCGCTGCTGCGCACGCCAACGAGCCCATCGATGCCAACAAGGAGTTGTCGGGTGTGGACGCCACCGGATCCTTGCACTCTGCGGGCTTTGAGCGTTTGCACTCCTTCGCCATTGGTTTGCCTGGTGCTCCCGACTTGATTGCGGCGGAAAAGGTTGCTCATTTCATCGGAACCGTCCACCACTCGCACACATTCACGTTGGAGGAAGGCTTGGATGCGTTGAACGACGTCATTTACACGTTGGAGACCTACGACGTCACCACCATCCGTGCGTCGACCCCAATGTACCTCCTCTCCAGAAAGATCAAGGCGGGCGGTGTCAAGATGGTCTTGTCCGGCGAAGGTTCGGACGAGATTTTCGGCGGATACTTGTACTTTGCCAACGCTCCTCTGGCGGACGAGTTCCACCAGGAGTGTGTGAAGAGAGTCAAGAACTTGCACTACGCCGACTGCTTGAGAGCCAACAAGTCCACCATGGCGTGGGGCTTGGAGGCGCGTGTTCCGTTCTTGGACAAGCAGTTCCTTGAGGTGTGCATGAACATCGACCCGGCCGACAAGTTGATCAAGCCTGCCGAGGGCAAGATTGAGAAGTACATCTTGAGAAAGGCGTTCGACACCTCGGACGACCCTTCGGCCGAACCATACTTGCCACAAGAGATCTTGTGGAGACAAAAGGAGCAGTTCTCCGACGGTGTCGGCTACTCGTGGATCGACGGGTTGAAGGACGCTGCCGAGGCCGCTGTTTCCGACGAGCAATTGGCTTCGCCTAAGCCTGAGTGGGGCGATGACATTCCTACCACCAAGGAGGCGTACTGGTACAGATGCAAGTTCGACGAGATGTTCCATGGCTCCAAGGCTGCGGCCTCCACTGTAATGAGATGGGTTCCTAAGGCCGAGTGGGGCTGTCACGCTGACCCATCGGGCAGATACGCCACCACTCACGAGAGCAAGGTGGATGCATAGGTTATAGACAAGTATTATATTTGAGCCATACTGTAGGTGGGTTCTCCATCGTGAACTTCATACGTGCATCATTTTTTACTCGGAACAGGTGGGACAATATGCGAGTGGATTCCAGGGTACTCGGACGATGGTCTGGGGCAAAAGTGGCATCGCTTGTTTGCTATTGAGAATCATGAGACGAAAGTGGGGGACTCTGCCAGTATGAAATCAGTGAGGTTTCCCATACCCTCATTTAAATTGCCAATTGCATATTGGTCTCTTCCAATACGTTATGCGGCTAGTACACCCTACACTGATGACCATTACGGTCTCACGATGTGTACTTTGATGGTGAGCGAAACTGTATGATTTTTGGTGTTAAGTATCCTCGTGTAACAGTGGCATGTAGTCTTGTAAAGTGTAGCATACAATTCACTGAAACGGTGATACTACGTGATACTACGTCATGGTGATACTACGTGATACTACGTCATGGTGATACTACGTGATACTACGTCATGATGATACTACGTGATACTACATGATGGGAACATAAATTCCGGAAATGCTAGAATAGCTTTATGTTCGATTACCAATCTCCAACGTGCTTCTCATGAATTGTTATTCTGGTTGGTGTGCGTCCTAAATCAAAACGTGCCCCCACATTCCACATGTTACTAAACATTCTCAGTTGAGCCAGTATGGCTGGGCTTTATTCGTTTATGCTAGTATGGGTATTACACTAATTATATGGTCAAAAACCACTCAGGCGCATCCACAGCTTCACCGTGTCATGGTCACGGGCGTACCACGCAGCGTTGATCTCGATCTGGTCGAGAACCTGCGACAAGGCCCTCTCGAAACCGTGGGTATCCTTATCCGCAAAATGGCCCTCCACCTCCTTCTTCATCTCCTCCGACTGAAAGTTTTTCAACGTCACCTTGACGAAACGATCCAACACCACCATATTGGTCGACATCAACTTGTGCAACTGTGTGTAGTTGGCCTTGAAGAACTGCCAGAACTTATCGCGGACGGCAACGTTCTTCGACAACGACACACCCAAGAAGTGCGCGTCCATCACAGGCACAACGGAATCGTCCGCCAAGTAATTGACCAAACGAGAAGCAAGCACAGGGTCCTTGACGTGGCCCAACGCGCCCAAGACGATTTCGCGCGAGTCCAACGACGTAGGGTGGGTCACTTCGGACAAGATTGCCTCGAAGTCCGCCGGCGACACCGATGGATCCGCCACAACGTTGCTAAATACAAACAGACGCAACGCAGGGTCCATTTGCTTCGAGGTCTTCCACTCGGAGAATAACTCCGCCGCATAGGAGTCCACTTCGGGAATGCCGGCGGTTGCCGCCACGCGGAGAATGTGGGCACGCAACTTGTTCTTCAAGAAGTCGGATGCGTCGACCTTCTCCTTTACCATGCGCACCGCCAACTCCTGGTACACGTGCCGGGAGAAATTGGCCACCATGGCCGACAACTCTGGGTCGGGGCCGCTGAAGGTGGTTTGGAAGTGCTCGATTCTGGCGCACAACTCTAGCCACACCACGTACGAGTCGCCAAGGTGGTTGTTCTCCACCACCAGGCGCACCAAGTCCAAAAACGTGGTGGTGTTGGTGTGCTGGTCGCCCGAAACGGCAATGGCGGCCACATCCGCCACCACCCCGACCTTGTCCTTGATGGAAAGCTTGCCGAAGTATGGAAGAATGTGGGTGTTCAAAATGGCTGGCTCGTAGTTGACGCGGAAGGCGCCGGCAGTGTCTCCGTTGAGCTTGAAGAAGCCCGCAGGAGCGCCCGATACCGCGAGCTCGCGGCCATGCAACTCTTGCGGCACGTCGTGCGAGCCCTGGGCAGCCAAGGGCACCCACCAGGTGGTTTCATCCTCGTGGGGCTGCACGCCGCCGCCGTTCAAGAACCGCAGCTGGCTCACCACCAAGTCCGAGCCGCGCTGGACCACAGAGAGCACGGGGAAACCGATGCGCGAGATCCACTCCTCCATCATGGACGCAACAGGCTTGCCGGACACCTCGGCAATGGCAGACCAGAGATCGGCCGAGGTGGCGTTGCCAAACTGATGGGTGTTCAAGTAGCGAGCCACGCCGCGGAGGAAAACATCCTGCGACAAGTGGTGCGAGAGCATGCGGATGGTGGACGCACCCTTGAGGTAGGAGATGGCATCGAAAAGCTGGTCAATGTCCAACGCGTCCACCACCGGCACCTTGATTGGGTGGGAGTTCCGCAAGCCGTCGAGCTGGAGCGCGTTCTGCACGGACGTGGACACAAAGCCGGAGAAGATGTCCCATTCAGGGAAAAGATGGTCCACGGCGGCGTAGCCGACCCACGTGGCAAAGCCTTCGTTGAGCCACAACTCGTCCCACCACTGCATCGTCACCAAGTTGCCGAACCACTGGTGGGCAAGCTCGTGCGCCACCACGTACGCCACATTCTGCTTGTACGCGGGGTCCAGCGACGTTTCGGAGTACAAGAGCGCCGTGCTCCGGTACGTGATGAGGCCCCAGTTCTCCATGGCGTTGTGGGAGAAGGCGTGCACCGCAAGAAGATCCAACTTTGGCAATGGGTACTGGAGCTGGAAGATGCGGGAGAAGTAGTCGAGCACGCGCGGCGCCACGTCAAGCGCAAACTGCGCGTCCTTGGTGTAGCCGGGGGTGGTGTAGATCCGCACAGGCAACGGCTTGCCGTTGTAGGAGTCCGCAGTGAAGCCCTCCACGTACTCGAACTCGCCCACCGCCCACGCCAAGAGGTAGGTGGACATTTTGGGGGTGCGCTCGAACGTGACCGTCTTCTGGCCGCCGTGCTGCTTGGTTTCGGCCTCGGGCATGTTGCCCAAAACCGTCAACCCGGAGTCCACCGTCACGTGAACGGTGAATGTGGCCTTCAACGCCGGCTCGTCCATGCACGGGAAGGCCCGGCGCGCGTCGGTGGCTTCGAACTGGGTGGAAAGCATGTGCTTGGTCTCGCCGTTCTCCACGTACTCCGAGCGGTAGAACCCGGCCATGTTGGTCTGGATGCGGCCTTCAAACGCCACAGCCACGGAAACAGACTCTCCCGCCACGAGCTCGCGGCCAAACTCGAGGAAAAACGACTCCTCCTTGGCGTTGTGGCCGCCGACTTTCGCCGCCACGTCTTCGGTGCCAACCGAGGCCTTGACGGCGCCCACGGTCAATTCACGCTGGTGCAAGTGCAACTGAGTGGTGTTTTGCACCACTTTGAGGTCGATCACGACATTTCCGAGGTATGTTTCGCGGCCAATGTCGTGAATGGCGACATCGTAGTGTAGCGGCTGCAAATGGGCCGGCAATGCCTGGTAGTAGGGTTTAGACATGGTGAAGAGAGAAAAGAGCAGAGCCACACGGGAAGACGGCTTATGTATGCGCGGTGTACGGGTGTGGCCGGGGGCACGGGTGTGGCATCGGCCCTGGCGGAGGGTCCCTGGAGGGCCCGCTGGCGAGCTTTCGGCTGAAGGGGGCGTGGGGCGTCCGAGTGGCGGCCTCTCACTGGTCTGGGAAGTGTGAACTAGACTTGTGGTAGTGTAGTCATCTAGGCCGGGGATTTCGTTCGCGCATCTTCGGCTATTCGCGGCTTCCCATTGAGGGAATCTCAGGCGGTGACAATTGCGGCGGACTCAACCCACGATTCCAACTCTGGGGTGAAGTCTTTTTTCTTCTGGTAAATCTATCTTTCTTCTGGTAAATCGATCTGTCTACCGTTAAACATATCTGTCCCACTTGTATTGGGACTTATGCGCGTGTGATGTTACCAGACATCTTACAAAATAGCGAGGATCCATTCACTTTTGGTTCTCTCCACCGTGAGTATCAATATTTCCTTTTTCCATTCGCTGTTTTATCTCAATACTACTGCTCTGTCCGTTACTAAACTACACACAATTCAAGTAATATTGGTATGTATTAATTTTATTTTAGCCAGTTTTCAGTGGAAGCGGCTAAGAATGATGTGTATGGACCACCATGTCTATGTAATGGAACACAGCTAGATCTTCTCCCTTTGACAACTCCAGGTCGTGGTAACTGACTGTAATTATCATTCTGTGCCATTTTGGCTTATCCGTCTCGTTGGTAAACACCCATTATAATCAAGCCCTTCCCTCTGTATCTGTAATTTGTTCAGGAAGCGGTGAAATTTGCATGTTACTTGTAGTTACTAACGTGGGCTTCCGGCGTCTATTTTTCTCCGCTACGTGGAATTTTATTCTTTCGTTTCAGCCTATTGTTGAGTAAACTTCTTAGTTCCAATAGCGTGTGTTGTTAAGTAAACTTCTTAGTTCCAATAGCGTGTGAATCCAGAAGAAATTTACCATCAGCAGATGATTCTTGAAAAGGATTACATCAGATTGCCATGAGGAGCCTTCACTTGTGTTACTAGCGGTGAAAAGTTGCTTCAAGCATTTGGAAAATTCTAATGGGCCTCGTAGTATTCCAATTCCTTCAAAACAGTGCGCTGTCTTCTTCAACGGGTGTATGTCACTTCCCGTACAGTCTATTGACCGCTCAAACCACTTACATAGTTCCAGTACGACGACGAGCTCGACAATGGTATAAGCTTATTCTGCAATCGTATATTTTACACAACACTTCTACAGCTGGAGAACTGAAATTTGGTGTATCAAGAATTATATCAAGGATTGCACCAAGGGTTGCACCAAGGATTGCACCAAGGATTGCACCAAGGATTGTACCTAGGATTGTAGCAACACCACCCAATGCGTTTCACTCTTCCCGGTTTTCAAACAGGCAAACACGCTCCAATACTACACCAATACTGGACCACCTACAGTAGTAGACATCTCTGTTTCAGCACTGGCCACATCGAGAACTACGCCAGTAAGCACACTACAATCCGTCTCAAAAATCGTTTATTGGCATTGGTCCAGCCTCTAGTTTTTTCTCTTCTTCGACACACGCAGTTTGTCGGTTCCGAGCTCGCCGTTGATGCTGCGGTCCAAGTAGCCGATTTCCTTGGCCAAAGCGGTGCCCGCATCCACGCCAAACTTCTCCACGCGCGCCAAATCCTTACGGGCGGCTTGCGCCAGCGTCTCGTCTCCGAATTTTTCTGCTCTCTTGATTTTTTTCGTCAACAACTCCACTGCCAACTGCTTTCTCTCCTCTGGGCCCAAGGTCTTCTTTTCTGGCTTTGCCGCTTGCTCGGGTTTTTCTTCTGGAGCCTCGGCCGCGGGCTCTTCCTTCGGCTCGGCGGTTTCCTCTGCAGCCGCCTCGGTCGTAACTGGTTCCTCTGGTTTGGCTTCGGGCTCTGGCGCTTCTCCCGAATCAGATTCTGTGAGACGCAGAACCAAGTCGGCTTTCTTGCCGTCGGTGGCCAAACCTTTAGCCTTCAATTTCTCCTTCAATTGGGCCACAGTCAAAGAGGCGTATTCGGACATTGTGTTGGATAGGAAGTGGGAGTCGCGAGGTTGAACGTGTGGGTGCAGGTCGTGTGTGGCCCGATACTACGAGAGTGGTGTTGCTGGGATATAGAACTGGACTGGGGTTGTAGGTTTGGTTTGTTATTTGTCGTTTTTGTTTGGGACGTTCTTTTGTTTTTTATTTGGCGTGGTTGTTAAGCGTAACGTGGTGTTCGGATCGTCTGGGCCGAAATGTTTCGGTTGCAGGGTTCTCGATTTTGCTGTACAACCGACAAGTCGCAGCAATTACACGTACACCACGAACACGAGAAAAATGATAGCCATTTCACCGTTCTTCATCGGTTTCGAAAGTGCTATCATCTGGACTGATGTAAACTAGACCAGTGAGAGTACTTGACTTCATCAACCGTATTTTTTGACTATTAAATCTACTTTCCCTGCTGGTTCGTCTCAACTACGGTCTATACAATTACCACTTATACGTATTTTTGTGCTTTTATCATTTTTAAAACTCTGGTGTCACTATAATCTCTCATACCTATCATACTTGTCATATCTATTATCCGCATCATATCTACACTTATCGAATTATCATATCTATTATCTGCATCATATCTATACTTATCGAATTATCATATCAATCATATCTATCGTATCTATCGTATCAATCATCTCTCTCAACCCTCCCACCCCTCTCATTTCTCGTCCCTCTCATCACTCCCATCCCTCTAATCCCTCCCAGCCCTCTCATCCCTCCCATTCCTAAGATACCCCTCTTTGATTAGAACTCAACCCAAGTATTCTATCAAACCTATTCGTTGCTAATTTACGTCTTCAGCGCATTGATGTCGGCCACAAGCACTAAGATCACAATCACCGATGTCATCAATAATACGAGCAGCACCATCACTCTCGTAGCAGGAAAGAAGTTCTGCTGCAATCCGTTTTGCACCATCATATATCGCACGTAGCCGAACACCATCGTGAAGATCGACAAGACACCAGTAAGAACTGTTAGCGGCATGCCAAGATCATGGAACGGACCAAGATCGTTCAAAGAGATGTTGTAATGCTGGCCGTTTTCAACCGCCTCAGTGGCACGAATTTGGATCATGTACATTTGCGTGAAAACGATTCCCATAGACATTAGCACAAACCCGGTTCGAATCCACGCTAAATACGTTCTCTCGTTTGCCATATGGTCTCTTGCGACCAGGGCTGTGTTTTCTAGAAATAGTGTGAAGGGTAGCTTTTCGTACTTGGCTAGAAGACCAGCTAAACGACTGTGTGGCACTTTTGGTTTCGATTCGTTGGGGTTGGATTCGCCTGGACCAGATTGAACAATCGGTTCGGTGGACTGGACGCTCTCCACAGGAAGGTCTGATTGAACTGTTTGCGAATCAGAGACGTTCGAAGAGGTTTCCGGACCAAACTGGCTATTGACGATATGAGAGGACCGCCGGCGAGGAATCTGGAGTCGATCTGCGGGAAAACGGTCCATGATAAGAAAACTGGGTTGAGTTAACGGATTGGAACCTAATTATCGGGGCCTCAGTTGCTAGAAAAGACTGATAGTTTCCAAGGTGTGATGCAATGTTCCTCTTTTAGGATATGCGTGACTTTCTGTCGTTGTGAACACGAGAAGGATATGTAGCTGTGCGTGCATGCTAGAGCATCCGTCAAATGCACAGAACCTTCTTGGCGTCTACAATAAAACTTAAAAAAAAAATTACTATTACAATATCGGTGCACAGCACTAACAAAAGCAGGCCCGCATGTGCCTTCTATCGACCTCGAGATCTGCTCAATTTCGGCTCCTCTCAATCTCCAACAGCCTCACATCTCCATGTCGTCGTAGCCAATTACCATCAACGTCTCGCCATCATCTGTAAGCTGGAACAAGCCAAGCGCCAGGTATTCATCAACGCACAGTTGCAACTGTTCCGCGGTAAAGCCCTTGGCCAACATCCGGGTCCGCAACTCGGCCACGTTCACGCCCGGAGTGTCCGACTCCATGACAAAGTGTCTAATGTGGTTCATGATCAGAGACGTGGCGTCCTCGCGCTCCACGTCGCGCGACTCCATCGACAGCTTTGACTGCGCAATGAGCCGCAACGCCTCGTCCACGTCGTTCCTCGATACCACATTGTCAAAACGGATCCGCGCCAACGCCTGCGACAACCGCAACACACCCAACAACGTACGGGGCGTGATGGGTGCGAAGTGGCGCACTGATCCCTCGTTCCGGCGCGACTCCTTCCGCATGTTGATGTACAGCTGCACCACGTAGTCACCCACCTCCTTGGGCACCACCGGGCGGTAAGTTCTGGCCATGGAGATGTAGTGGCGGATGGTCTGGGGTGAGAGCGGCTCAAAGTCCATCGCTGGCTGACGGTTGTGCATGTGCACATACGCCACGTGGCGGGCCAACTGCTCGTCGCCTGCTTCGGTGGGTTGGTCGAGCATCAAGTACATGATGTCGAAACGCGACAAAAGAGCCGCAGGCAAGTTGATGTTCTCGTGGGGTGAGAGACGTGGGTTGTAACGACCGTACAACGGGTTCGCTGCGGCCAAAATGGACGTACGCGCATTCAACGTGGTGTTGATTCCCGCCTTGGAGATGGAGATGGTCTGCTGCTCCATCACTTCGTGGATGGCGGTCCGGTCGCCTTCCTCCATCTTGTCGAATTCATCGATGCAGCAGATACCGTTGTCGGCAAGCACCAACGCTCCGCCTTCAAGCACCATCTCGTCAGTCACTGGATCTCTCATCACCGCTGCGGTCAAACCCACACCGGAAGAGCCTCGACCCGTGGTGTACACCGAACGCGGCGCGATCTTGTTGATGGACTTGAGCAACTGCGACTTGGCCACACCGGGGTCTCCCATGAGACACACGTTGATGTCACCACGGATCCGCATGCCGTCTCCCATTTCCTTGGTCACTCCACCACACAAAAGCAAGAGTAAGATCTTTTTCACGTCCGAGTGGCCGTAGATCTCCGGTGCGATCGACTGCGCCAACCGATGGTAGATGCCGCCCTCCAGATGCAATTGTTCGACACGGGCGCGATCTTCTTCGCTCATCTCAAGCAGCTCGTACTGCTTCTTGTGCTGGCGCACATATTGCACCTCGAGAAACGTCTCGGTCAAAAGACCCGCACGCAACGCCCGGAACCCCGTATAAGGCGATGGCAAGAAAATACCCGCCGCATCCACAATGTCGCCCGGGTTCATGCTCCGCACCAAGTCACCGTTCACGTGCATCGTCATGGTGCGCGGAATGTGGCCCACCGGCACCTGGTTGGCTTGCTCCTGGATCTTCACCTCCTGGAACAGCAGGAACCGCGACGCACGTGTCGACATAAACAACTGGCCCCGCTGGTTGTCGGTCTTGCACACGGGCGACGTGCACTCGGTCAAGGGCAGGAAGACCTTGGAATTGACTTCCTGGAAGATCTCGTACCCGCACTTGTCGCATGTGTATGCATTCACCAACACGGAAGGTTTCACGTCCAGCACACGGGTCACAATTCCCCGAACAGTGATGTATTTACCCACGTGCGAACCCTTGACCTCACGCACCGCCAATGCCTTCTTGGTGTTCAGCAATGGCTTGAAGTACAAATGATAACGCCGGGTCAATTTGGCCGGGAACAAATTGTCGGTGATGGCCTCGGCCGCCTGCGACTCGGGCGCCTGGCTGAGTCCACTGCGCAATTGATCCATTTCCTCCGCCGACTCCTGCGCCGCACGCATGTTGCGCAATTTTCGCTGATGCAAAATCACATCCAACACGTCGTCTTTATAGGAAATGTCCTTGGTGGGCTCGGGCATCAACTCATCCACCACGGAACTGAACAACTCGAGATAATGGTAAGCATTTTTCAAGATTTGCGCCACCAAGTCCGTTCCCAGACTCAAGATCTGTGTTTCTTGGTACGCGTAAATGTCATCGAGATCAATGTAAAGCGTTGTGATGTCTCTGTTAGCGATGTCTTGCAAGAGCAGCAAATACTTGATGCCGGATTCGGAAGTCTTGTAGTGGGTGAGGAAATCAAGCACCTGTGCCTTGATTTCCGTGTAATTGACGTTGATCTGCACCGTCGGCAATGCCACTGTGGTCGACATTTGCAGAAAGAAGAAAAGGTGGTGGAGATTGCATTTTTTCCCGCGTTCCAATTACATTTCCCCTTTGGGCGAAAATGTCGCGGGCCGCACCCTCCTACCAGCCGCACTGTGCAGGAAAGGCGCGTTTGCTTACAAGCCCCGGTGTGAATAAATGTGTTTTAATGTGGCAGACTTTCGGTGAGAGATTCATTGCGAAGTTTGAGAGTTTGGGTGCGAAAATTATGTGCTCAGATTGTTCAGTAGATGCCAAGTTTTAGGGCTCTCCAACACTAGATTGTCATTAGGTTCACCAACGCGCGTGCCGCCGTGCGTTCTTCCGTCTGGTCAAGCGAAGGGCTCAGTCCCGCTGAGTGCTTGCGGAGGCTCGCTGCGCCTATACTGGCCCAGTCCTCCTCGTCGGTATCGGAGGCGCCGTCGCTCGCACGCGACTGGCCATGCGACGCCTGCGCCAGAAGCGTCGACCGCATGCTGGACTCGTTAAACGACAGCTTCCGGCGGCCCCGCACCATCGGCTCCACGAGCGCAAATGCGCCCTGGCTGTTGCTCCACGACCCAAGCGGGGATCCGGAACCTGCAGACCCGGCTGGCGGCGGCGGCAGGCTCACCGAAAACGATGAGTTGCGCGCCGACGACACGATGTAGTTGTCCAAATTTTCAAGCGAGTTCAACCGGTTGCGGAAAATTTGGTGTCGCGTATTACTGTAGTTGGTATTTTTTGACACACCGTTTGGCACGGCCGAAGACGACTTGCGCCGGCTTGTAAGAGCGGGCGGTGAGTTGGTTTTGCTAGGCACACGGTCGGCGAACGTGGGCGGCGACTTGTTGTTGCGGCCGTCTTGCTCGAACGCAAAGAGATCGTCCTCGTCAGAGTCCTCGGCAATGGCGTTATCGTCAGCATCCTCCAGTTGCACCCTCATGGCCAATTGCTGCCTGACAGGGCGGCTAACGTCAATGTGCTGGCTTTCGCCATCATCCATGTCGTCGTCGCCCTCCTCGATATCCGAATCCGACCCCGAGTCCACGTGTTCATCGGGCACACGCACATTGTGCAAGTTGCCGCGGCTGTGAGTGAACGAGTCTCTGCGCGCCGCGTTGGCACTCTTCTTGGACCAGCCCAACTTGGCCTTTTCGCGCAACTCGTGAACGCTGACCGGACCGGTGCCCGAGTCGGTGACAATGTAGTCCAGGTCGGTGCGCCGCACCGCCCACTGACCCCAGCCGATTTTTTCAAACACCACGTTATTGGCAGTGTCTCCTTGTTCCATGGCAGCCATGATGAGCCGCCGCTGTTTCAGGAGCGATAAGAGTTCAAACCCAGGCACTTCCGACGCCAACTGGGCAGTAATCACGCGAATCGCGAGCGGACCCTTTCGAATCAAAAGATTGGCGAGCCGGTGGGGAGTGATTTCCGCCGCCACGCGGAGCGCCTCGGGGGACAGGGTCGAGAGTTTTGGCGGAGGTTTGGCGTCGGCACTTGCCGCGTCGGCCTTGGTGTCCGTTCCGGGCCCCGGGAGAGTTTCCCTGGCGGCTACGGAATTCAGGGGCTCGATTTTGGCAGCCTCGACTTTCACAGCCTCAATTTTGGCTGCGCCGACATTCTCAGGTGTAGGGGCGACATTGCTGGCGGCGTCCGCAGCCGCAGAATCGGTGCGGGTGAAAGGCGTCATTTCAGAAACAGACATGGCTGCAAAAGCGCGGATTTTTTACAGCAGCGGTAGCAAAGGTTGTGCTCAAGCAATTGTCTCGACACAAGCTTGTCTTTTTCGTGTGGCGCGTTTGTTTTGCTGGCGCCGGTGGTTGTTGACAGATGGTGAAAAACCTCAGTACCCACGACCGGAAGCAATTAGTGGAGGGCAAAAAAAGGGATTTGTCACAGAGTATAAATAGTAGAGCGGATCGCTTCTGTTGCAGAGTCTCGGGCAAAAGAAAATAATCACACCGTTGGCGGGAGTTTGTTTGGATGAAAAAAATGTGGGTGGCTTTTTTCGCCTGGACGTGACGGATTGACCTATTTAGTTTATCCGGCACACATGCGCGATCACTAAAGGTTAGTCAGAATAATTGGCAACGTGATAAGCGTTGCTGTGTCATGCTCCTGCACACCGACGCGGTTTTGCTTGATTGTGCTGCTGGCCGCGACCGCTTTTGTTTGGCTTACTTTTAGCCACCGGTCATTCCCACTTTGTTTCTCTTGTTGGGGGAAGTGTTTGAATTTCCAATCTTTCTCATTTTTGAGAGATTTTGGTGCCTGCTTCTTGCAGCGGCTTTGTTTCTCATGCCGTCTCCGCGTTTCGGCGATTAGTTAATTGCGAGATAAAGGTTCCATAATCTTTCCGGGTTTTTTTTGGTGTACGGGTGTCGCCGGGGGTCCACGTTCACCTTACCAGTTGACCATAAGGACGATAGCTTGGAATCGATAATCTTCTCTTCCTTCGTCTGTTTGCCTCAAGCCGATGAAGATTTGAAATTTCCAAATTTTTACCCCACTATTTCCCCACGACAATTTCTCACCTCACGGTGTGACCATTCTCCACATTCTTCACAATGACCGTACATCTAACCGACTGGTAGACTCAAAGCACTCTTTTTAGGTATACGGAAGTTCTCTACAAATCTCTCTCTCTCTCTCTCTCTCTCTCTCTCTCTCTCTCTCTCTCTCTCTCTCTCTCTCTCTCTCCCTACTTAATACCGTACTCATGGTGTTCATCATCCACAGTTGTCCACTGTGCGCCAGTGTCGCCTACATCGTTCCAAAAAGTTTTTATATTTGGACATCATGCTAACTCGATCCTCAAGATCTGTCAGATACATGACGAGGTTCAGCAAAAGCGTGAAACAACAGGCCAGCAGAGCCAACGTCTAGAAACTAGGGCTAGAGCAAACTTACAAAGATGGGAAGTTCTTGTCATCGACAGTTGGCTTACCGTCCTTCTTGAAAGACTTCTTACCTTGGGGCTTTGGAGCTGGGGAGTCACCGAAAACGGCGTCAAAGTCCAAGTACTTCTTGACCTTGGTAACCTTTTGCTTGTACTTCTTCTCGTATTGAGACTCAACCAATGGCACGGAAACCTTCTCGATCTTCTCAGAAGCAGTCCACTTGTCCTCAGCACCTTGGTTGGCTTCTCTAGCTGGCTTTCTGCCCTCCAATTGAGCCTCGGCCTTTTGCAACTCAGCGAGGTATTCTTGCAAAGACTTGGTGGCTTGGGATGGAGCAACATTGTCGGCCTCCAACTCAGCAGCGGCGTCGGCGGCAGCGGCAGCCTCGTCCTCCAACTCTTGCTTGTCGTCACCACCCCAACCTTGTCTGACCTTCTTCTTGGAGTCGGTCTTACCGGTTCTGGAGTGACGGTCAAAAGACTTCTTTTGGTGTTTGGATGGAGTGGCAGATGGGCCAGCGGTGGACTTGTTGTTGTTCTTGTTCTTGTAGGCGGCGTCGTTACCAGTGACCTTCTTGCCGGAGTTCTTCTTGGCCTTGGCTGGGTCAGCAGATGGAGGAGGAACGTCAGCCTTCTTGGAGGAAGTGGTCTTCTTGACGATTTCCTTTGGAGCTGGAGCTGGAACGTCGTCTTCGACGTCGTTACCCAACAATGCGTACAAGTTCTTCCCGTTAGTAAGCGAACAGATTATGCCCTCTTGAACATCAATCCCCCTGAGGGAGCAAGATTGCTAAGAACATTGTGGAACAGGTCACAAGAGGGGAAAAAATGAAAAGCAGCTTCGATTTGGCGGCGAATTGAGCCCCAAAAGGCTACCGTTCACGCCTGGCGGCACATACCTTGTTTTCGAAAGACATGGTAGTTGTCTGGAGTATGGTGGTAGGTCCAAAAAATTTTTCACTTTTTTTCGGTGCGTAGTCACACAGTTGCCCCCACCACTACTAGGTGGACATCCGTACCCCACAAAAGTGGACGACGTTTGCTAGAGAAAAAAAACCCGTACATGTGGTCACGGGACGGTGGCTTCACTATTGGTCTTGGGGTGGTGCTGAGGTGACAGGTCTGGCGGTTTTGGCGGTGTTTTCATGCTCAATTCCTGTGCTTTTCAGGCTATGGTTCACACGTGGAGTACGGGGTGGAAACCCAATCTGTCTTAGCGTGCGAACACATGACTGCCTACGAAATGAGAGTTCTGGAGTAGACAATGAGAGTTCTCGAAGTAGACCATAAAATCGGGTATTCAACGAGGTGGCCCTTTAACGTGGGTTTGTACTGTATAAGCCTACACCTCTTCAGTAACGCATATATTCAGTGTTGTACAAAAAGACCTCAAGTCTAAAATAAGAATGCCGGAGCACTAGATTAGTTCACAAATGCATCTCCAATGCGGCTAAGGAACATTTGGATACCCTTGCGCAACTCTGGACTCAATCCCCGGTCAAACAAGCGCAATGTGAGCGAGTACATTTCTGGGGCATGTTGGGCAAAATCGTCCTCGTCCAATTCAACGTAGCCTTGGAAGATCTCGATGATTACCGGTCTCCAAGTAGAGATGCTCTTTTGCAGATTCACCTCGTCAAAAGCGGAAAAGCGGTCAACAATCGATGCACAAATAGGCACCACCGACAGAAGAATACTTGTCTTGGTATCCTTTTCCGTGGCCTTGTCTTTGTCGCAATACAACCGGAACATGATGTTCAAGAATACAGCAGAAGACATGCTTTCTTGTTTGAGCAAGTTAGGAAGGCGTTCAATCACGCCTGAGTTCCAAAGTCTGACTCTCAAATCGTAGTCTTCGTTGAAAGACTTGGCAAATTTGTAGCTTTCTAATAGCAAGTTTGCAAATTTTATGAGCTGCTGGTGTGGGATGGCGTCGTAGAAATCGTCGTTGACTGACAACTCCAGAAGCATTTCGATCAATAACAATTGCAAAACACACTTGACCACGATCGATGACTTCTTCTGAGTGCCTTGTGCTAACGTCACTTTATCCGCCACATCTGAACCAGTCACCTCAGTGCGTTTCACCTTCAATGGATCCAATTCAAACAATTCGACGGCAGTAGTCAAATCAAACAACGTTTTGAATGCGCCAGCGATTTCGTCCCATTGCTCGTCGTCGAATCGCGTTGCATTCAGCACCACGAAATCGTAAAAGCACGACTTACCAGTTCTGGCAATTGTGTCATTCTCTTGACAAACACAGTTAATTAAAAGCTGAAGGAACTCTCTTAACAATGGTCTGAGTTCCTTGAAGTAATGAGTAAACAATGCAACCATATTGTTCAACGCTTGAATCAAGGTGGTCAGTACCCAGAATGAGAGCTTATCCTTCTCGGAATTGCTGTTTACGGGACTGAACTCGTCTTCGTACTTCAATTCCCAGGGATTGGCCAAGACACCAAAGATTGGCGCAAGCAACTTATGGTAAATGAGATCCCAGAAGTCTGTTTCAAAGTGTTCTCCGTATTTGAGCAAAATGTCGAAGAATTGGGTGAGGGTCTTGGACCGCACTTCCAACTCACCATTCATGATGATGTCGTGGAATCCAAACAAAATCGGGAACCAGAGTTTGGTCAAAGTCTCCGAGCGCTCAATGGTGATGCTCTGTTGCAGTTCGATAGTGTATTTCGCAATTTGCACAATCAACTTCGACAACACCTCGAGCGACAACAAACTGACTTTTTGGAACCGCTCATTTTTGGCAAACTCGGTGAAACACGATACAAGTTCGGCAAACGAGTCCTGGGCTCTCACCTCATCATAATAGTCTCTATTGATAGTGAAAGCCATCTTGTACGCCTTGGTCACAAGGACCTCTTTTGGTTCCTTGGCCGCGGCGATGAAAATACTGAAAATGGCCTTCCATCCCGACTTGATGTGGTCAGCTTTGGCCAACATCATGTTGTTGATACATTCAAGCACCATCTCCTTGACCTCAAGTGAATCGTTCTGGATGAAGATGTACTCAAACGGCTTCAAAAACTCCTTTTGGAACTTGAAGTGCGACAACTCGTCAATGTCCAAGAACCGCATCGAAAGCTGCCGAAGCGAATCCAACGCGAAGAAAGAGACTGCCACGTTCTTGTTGCATCCCACCACATTGAAGATCTCTCCCATCACCGCCCACAACTGCGACCACTCCAACCGGATTCTGCTCATGTTGTAGTAGCAAATGTCCACCACCTTTTGCAACGAGAACATTCTCGGATTGGTTGATTGACCGGAAGAGTCAATCTCTGCCAACGCCACCTGGCTCAATGCTTCAACAAAGTCGCGAATCGCCTCGCCCGTCAACTCTGCGCTGTTGGTAAAAACCTTGTCAATAGCTACACTCAACTCAGTGCGGTTCAAAAGGTACGCTGCCTCAGTCGACAAGTGTTGGTTGTGGAATTTCAGCGACGCGGTCTGAAATGTGGACTCGCGTGTGGCGAACAGGAAGAATCCCGAGGGAGCGGAAGATGTGCTTTCGATTGAGTTTCTCGACACCAATTTGGCGGCAGAAACGTCAGGAATCGAGTCCTGGTCCACACCTTGGGCGATCAACTGCAACCGCTCGAGCTGGGAGATGGAAGTCAAAACGTCGATCCACGATCTCTGCAAGTAGTTACCTTCCGACACCGCCACGTCCAACATGATGTAGATAGCGGCGATATTTTTTGATTTCATGTCCTCGATGTTGCTCAAGGTCTGGAATTGCACCAATGCCCGGATAAAAGACTTCTTAGCGTACTGCAACTCGAACATGCACGAGATGCGGATGGACAACTTGATTCCTTCCAAGCACAAGTTGGTGATGTCGTCATCGTTGAACTCCTTGAACGGAGCAGTGAGACCTGCCAAAATGGACATCCACACCGTATCAAAAATGGACTTGACGTGGTACACGTGCGATGCGGCGTGGAAGATGTTGGCGGAGTCCTCGGACCGCAACTTTTTGCTCAAGCTCTTGACCAACTTTTCCGTCTTGGTAGACATCTCCTTGGACGCGTGCATGTACGCCTCACGGTTTAAGTCACGGCCGCCAAAGAAGCTGGACTGGGTAGAAGAGTTTGCGATCTGGTCTCCGGCCAAAAGTGCGGCGTGCTGCTCCGACTGCAACTTGATCTCGTTGTTCTGGATCTCGTAGTAGATCTGCTCCAAGAGCTCACGTGGCAAGTTCTTGCCGTCGTCGATGCCGTTGTTGTTGGCTACAAAATTGTCGACGGTCATTCTGTTCTTCACTTGGGGCGAATGCTGGTCGGTGTTGAGCATGACGGTGGAGTATGCCAACACATACGCGGCGTCGGCGTTGGTGAAGATGCCAGGATTTCCAAGAACGTAGCGCTCGGCGAACTTCAACATGAACCGGTCGATTTTCTGCGCCTCGCCCGGCAACCGGAACGCCTGTAAGAACGTGCGCATGGCATCGGTGAACAGCGTGTCGTTGAAGTTCATCTGGTTGACAAACTCGTGCATGATTGCAATGTTGCGGTCGTGGCCCTCGCCCAAGTACTCACCAATGGCGGCCTTGTCCAACGTATCGGACTGGAGCAAGAAGAGCGCAATGTCGCGCGGCGTGTCGGACTTGATGAATTTGTGCTCGATGAAGTAAGCAATACCCTTTTTCGGCTTAATGTTGAACTGGCGCATACCTTCTAAGTACGCCTTCTTGCGCTGCTTCTGGCTGTCAAACTGGTCCTGGTCGTCGGACTCAGTCAGTTCCGATGCGTTTTGGCCCACAAACGAGGCGTTGCGCGACGCTGGGCGGCTGGGAGAGGACGATTCCAACGCCAAGGCTGAGCCGTTGGCAGCCGACGTTCCGTTGGCCGTGGTGGTCACACGCGACATGCCCTTTTGCGCCCACAGGTTGAGTGAGCGCAAGAACGCCACCAGGCTGCTGAGCGCCGTCATCTTCATGGCGTACTCCAACGGAAAACTGGCGTAAATCTCCGGCTCAGGCGGCCGCGACGCCATCGTGGACGAGGTGAGGTTGGCAATCTTGCTGATGTCGTAGAGAGAAATGCCTGTGCGGCTGTTTTCGCGGTAGGCGGCCTTTTGTGATACCAGCACCTCAATGCGGGCCAACGACAAGCGGGTCAAGTAGTCGATGATCTTCTCGCAGATGTTGGGCTGGGCCGGGTCACAGTCGTAGTTCAAGTAGAACTCGATGATGCAGCGCGAGTCGTTGCACAAGCGTTCGATCACCAGGAGAAGGTAGCGTTTCTGGTGGGCGGTGGAGGTTTTCATCTCGGCCACCGGGAAGTAGATCTGCTCCCAGAACACGGGGATCTCCATTTTGAACTCTGCGCGGAGGTTGGACACCAAGAGCCAGAAGATCTCCAACGACAACTCAAACACCGGCGCGAGCGACGACGCGGCGTTGCGGATGAGCGCCTGGCACAAGTACAGCCGCACCGCGTCGATCAAGCAGGTGCGCGCGTCGGAGGAGGACGAGAGGAGCACCACGTGCTTGCTCAAGAAGATGTCGATGTTGTTTCTGAGGATGGTGTGGATGACGTGCAACGAAAGCAACTTGGACCGCACCAGGTGCGACCGCATGTCGACGTTGTCGGTGTCGAGGTCTTTGACGGAGAGTTTGCACATGGCGCGGAAGATGAGGAAGGCGTCTTTGACCGCGAGGTCGGCGTCTCCTTTCAGAGCGCGGGACGCCTCCGCCACGCGGTCGAGGTCGGCCGAGTCGTTGCCCATTTTCTCGAGCGTGGCGGCGAGGTCGCCCACAGAGACGTCCCCAACCTGCTCCCGCTCTGCGTCGTGCCTCTCGTCCTCTCTGGCGTCCTGCTCTGTCTCGTCTTTCTCGACGTCGCGGTCCTCTTCGCTCTCCCCCTCCCTCTGGTCTCCGATCTCCCGCTTGGCGTCGACTCTGCCGAAAATCAGCCCGATCACCTGGGTTAACGTGCCCTGTGCCACCAGCTGGTTGCGTGGCGACAACGAGAAGATGAACACGTTGTAGATCTGGCGCACCGCCTTGAGGAGCGACGCGCCGTGCGTGGGCATGAGCAAGATGCTGTGCATGAGCGCTCTGACCACCTGCATCTCCACGTCGGCGTCGGTGCCTTCGCCCTCGAAGCACGACGCAATCACGTCCACCGAGGCGTCCGTCAACCGCACGCGGTCGGCCTCGTCCTCGAACACGGAGTAGTCAAAGAGCTTGGCAAAGAGATCGACCGCTTGGGACTTGAGGCTGGGGCTGCCGGTGTCGCACGCCACCTTCAACGCCTCAAAGAGCACATGGGGATCGCGCAGCGCGGAGTTGGTGAGCAGGTCGAGCGCGCGCTGCGTGGCGGTCTTGAGGGCCTCGTTTTTGCTGGCCTCTTTGGAGGCGGCGATCTGCTCAAACGACTTCTGGAAGATCTGGTAGTTTTCCACCTTGGCGCGGCGGGAGTGTGCGGAGGCGGGCGAGTGTGCGGAGGCGGGCATGGCCTCGGGCTCAGAGCCCCCGGCGCCAGTGTCTGCTGCCTCTGGCGCGCTCACTTCGACGGCTGGCACTTGTGCGGCTTCTGCTTCTGTTTCGGTTTCGCCTGTTTCGGTTTCGCCTGTTTCGGTTTCGCCTGTTGGACGAATATCCTCGGTTGTTCCGTTCGCTTGGCTCTGGGCCGTTTCGGCGCCAGCGGCCGTTTCGCCGCCCGTTTCGAGGCGCTCTGCCTCCACCGCTTCCGCACCTTGCAGCGCCATTCCGGTTTCCTCGGCTGCCGGCTGCAATTCGGCATCTCCCGCCTCCGGTTCAATTCCGTCTCCGCGTGCTCCACCCCCCTGCGCCTCGTCTGCCTCGTTCTTTCCGTTTGCCGCCGCCTGGGCTCCATTTTCTCCGCTTTCGGCCACGTCTGTAGACACGTCGGCCACATCCCGGTGTTTTGCGCTCGGCGTCACACTGTCAGGGTCGTGGCTCATTTTATGGTTGCACTGTAACTTTCAACACGCCCGGGGCCGATACAAATGACACGAGGAGTTTTGCCTGTGGTTTGACTAGTAGTGGCTGGGTAGAATGTCAACCACTTCGCGATAGTGGTGGCGTACTGCAGGCAGGCGGGCCCACCGGACCGTTTGCCGGTGACGGTTTTGCTGGCGGGTTTTCCGGGCGGGTGTGGGCGCGGCGTGGTGCGGTGCGCTTTGTGGCTCATGCGCTGTCGTCTGCTTGCGGTGGGGTTTGGCGTCCGTCCCGCTGCTGTGCACTGTTCTGACCGGCTCGGCCAATGCGACGGCACATAACCGTCCTGTCCATAGTTACGGTGGAGCGCGACTACCATAGCCCCAGTTCGAATTGGAACACGGGCTCAACGTAGAACGTAGGAACGAACGCGGCGAAGCTCCGCCGCGTCCGCGTCGTGCACTGTGATTCCCGCAAGCCAAGTGTGAGGCTTCCTGCTGTGGTTCGGCAGCAGTGTGCTGAGGGACTGACCACTATAGGACTGGCCACTATAGGACTGCTCAGGTTTACTGTAAGACTATTCACTGTAAGACTGTTTACTATGGGACTATTCACTGTAAGACTGTTTACTATGGGACTATACACTGTAAGACTGTTTACTATGGGACTATTCACTGTAAGACTGTTTACTATAGGACTATTCACTGTAGGACTATTCACTGTAGGAATTTTCACTGCAAGACTGTTTACTATAGGACTGTTCACTGTAGGACTGTTTATTGTAAGGTTGTTGTCTGTTTATTGTAAGGTTGTTTACAGGACTATTCACTATAGGACTGTTTATTGTAGGACTGTTTATTGGGAGGTTGTTTACAGGACTATTCACTGTAGCACTGTTCACTATAGAACTATTCACTGCAGTACTATTCACTATAAAACTGACACGCTCTCCATCGCAATATTCTAAAAAAGGTTAAAAACTTCTAATTAAAACTCGCTCAACGCAACCGCAGTGGCCTGGAAGTCGTCGTGCGAAATAGACACGCTGACGCTCTTCACACCAGCCTTGGCAGCAGCCTCCTTCGCAGAGCCGTTCAACACAACCTGAGGAGCTCCGTTGCTGTCACGCACAATCTCAATGTCAATCAAAGACGCGCCAGCACCTTGGGACTTGACGCCCAATGCCTTGAACACGGCCTCCTTGGCCGACCAAGTACCAGTGAATGACGCTTGAGGGAACGCAGACTTGGAGGCATACTCAATTTCAGCAGCAGTAAAGTTTCTCTCCACAAAAGTCTCGTTGTCCAAGTTCAAAGCGGAAAGCAACTCAACATCCACACCAACGCCCTTGGAACCCTTGTTCAAGGAGGTCAAAGCCTTGGAAGTGGCATCGGCTGCGGCAGAAACATAGCTCTTGCCAGATTGAACACCCTTCTTATCGAACACAAGGCCTGTCTTGCTCTCTTCAACACGAGCCAATGGGTCCAAGTAAACTGGTTGCTCCAATTCATCGGCGTATGGCGCGTTGTCCTTGGCAACGAACATGGTGTTACGAGTAATCGCGTTGTGCATGTATCTGTACGCCTTCTTGTTTCTGCTGCTAACTCTAGCAGCGTAGTTCTCGTAAGTTTCCTTGTCCAACACAGCGTACAAGTAGTCTGGGTGAACAACAATAGCTTGAGCACCCTTTTGACCGAAACCGAAAGAGGTCACAGACACAGCCTTAATACCGTCGGTTTGAATGGTTCTCGATGGGTACAACACGTACTCAAAGTCTTGCATGATCTTGTCGACATTGTCGGCGTTTCTGTTACCTGGAACGATACCGGTGTTCAAGATTTGAATGGCACCGTTCAACATCCAGGCACCAGCAGCACCCTTAGGGTGACCAGTCAAGTACTTCTGGAAAACACCGAACACTGGGTTACCTTCGGTTCTGCCCAAGTGCTTCATCATGGAGTTGATGGTAGCAGACTCGTTCTTGTCGTTGGCCTTGGTAGAAGTACCGTGGAAAGATGCGACACCCAAGTCATCAATGGTCAAGCCGAAAGCGGCCAAAGAGCCTCTCAATGGAGCAATTCTTGGGTCCCTTTGGTAGAAGAAGTTACCCCATTGCTTCTTAGCATCGGCAGATTGCTTCTTGGCCTCACGGTGGATCTCCTCAGTTCTCTCGCGTAAGAAGTCAGCTTCAGAGAAGTCAGCACCGTACTCTTCCTTAGCCAATTGAGCCTCTTCCGACAAGTACTCGATTTCAGAAGCTTCCCAGGCACCAATTTGGTCCAATCTGTTCTTCAATTGTCTCTTTCTGTACTTGACGTTCAACATGGCAGATGGGTACTTCAAGTCACCGTGGTGCTCGCGGGCAGTGGTCAAAATACCCTTACCTGGAGCTGGAACAGATCTACCAATCTTGTCGGTAGCGGTAGCAGTCATAGCCAAAACAGCGTAGATTGGAACACCCATCTTGATGGCCAAGTCGGCAGTCATAATAACTTGAATACCGGAACCTTGAGACTCCATGAAACCGTTTCTTGTAGTCGTGGTTGGTCTCGACATTTCAGATGGGGTTCTGCCGTGGGCAAATTCATCAAGAGCGTTAGAGGTAGCATTCATGTTGGCGAACTCGTAAGAGCCCTCTTCTTGGAAGTCATCGTAACCACCAACAATACAGATCTTAGCCTTACCAGACAAGATGGTCTCAATACCAGTGTCAACAGACTCGACGGCGGTAGCACAGGCACCGACAGGGGTCTTGATAGGACCAGAAGAAGACAACAACAACATGTTCACCCAAGCAGACATAGTGTTGATGAAAGACTCTTGCAAAATGTCGTTTTGCACTGGCTTGTCCGAGTATCTGTCCTTGAACATACCTCTCAAAGCAGACACACCACCCATACCGGAACCGGAACAGTTACCGACTTCGGAAACGTGAACATACTTGTAGAATTCGTATGGGTCGGTGATACCGGATGCCAACAACGCTTCAACGGTAGAAACCAAAACGTACAAGGTGATAGGGTCAACTTGCGAGATGGTGTCTTCGGAGATACCGTAAACTCTAGCATCCCAACCAGTTGGGATTTGACCAGCGACCAATCTGTCAAATCTCAAGGCCTTTGGCACGAACAAGGTAGCACCCTTCAAGATTTTCACGGTGTACTCACCAGACTCTTCAATCTCAAAGATCTCACACTTGTCACCATGCTGAAGCTTGTATTGTTCCGCAGTCTCCTTAGAAGCCTCGAATGGCTCCAAGTCGTGTTGAATAACAACCTCTTGGATCATTTCCTTCTTCTTAGGGTCGTAGCCATGGAACAATTCTGGCTCGATAAGACGAATACCAGAGTGGTCCAAGATTTGCTCCTCGTACTTAGCCTTCACGTCCTTGTCATCGACAGGTTGCTGAGTCTTGGCATCAACCCAACCAGAGTAAGGCTTACCCTTCAATTTACCGTTGTGGTACTTGATCAAACCCATGATCCAGGCCATTTCAATGCAGCCTTCCAAGGAAAATTCACCCTTGGATTCCATTTCCCATCTGGTTCTGGCGTTACCCCATGGACCAACTTCAGAGAAACCGGTCACAACAATAACGGACTCCAAGTCCAACATGTCCTCCAAGTCTGGAGAAGCCTTCTTAACTTCTTCATATGGTTTCATGTCTGGGAAGTCGAAGGTCAAGTTAGCTCTTGGTTGGACGCTAATCTTGTTGTAGTTGGCGTCAACGTTGTCACCGTGGACAACCTTTTGCTCGATAGAGTTCTCAATAGAAACAGCTCTTCTGACGTCGGCGTTATCGATCAAGTCGGTTCTCAACTTAGAGGTGAACTCCTTCAAGTTCTCGATGAATTGCAAACCACCGTTCAAGTCGGCCATAACAGGTTGCTCTTGGCACAAGTTGACAATCTCAGGAGTCAACAAACCCAAGATGTTGAAAGCCATCTCCTTTTGGGAGAAGGTTCTCACACCAACCTTTTCGATACCCTCGGCGATGATGTTGTTTGCACTCATCAAACCGGTACCTCTGGTCCAACCAATGATGGCACCACAAATAGTCAACTTGGTGCCCCAGTCCTCGGAGTACCATCTGTTGAACAAGGTCTCCAAAGAGATCTTGGACTCAGAGTACAAACCGTCGAAACCAAAGGTACCGTGGTTAGGAGAGAGAGGCAAGATCACTTGCGCTGGTCTGGTGTCGGTGGTCTTCTTAGCCTTGACCGCACCCAACATTCTCAACAAGTTGGTCAACATGATTCTGTGAGCCAACTCAGACTTAGAGTCGATGTTGTCCAAACCGTTACCGTTCTCGGGAATGGCAGCGAATGGAATAATGGCATCCAAGTCCCAGCCCAAACCTTCCTTGGTGTCGTAGATGTAGTTGACCAAAGCCTCCACATCCTGTTTAGAACCTTGGTTGAATGGCACGACAATCAAGGTGGAGCCAGTAGCACCATATCTAGAGTACATAGCTTGGTAATACTCGGTGACCTTCTTGGAGAAACGAGAAGTGGTGACAATAACCTTGGCACCACCAGCAATCAAACCTTGCAAGATCTCGGCACCAATGGAGCCGGCACCTGCACCAGTGACCAAAACGTGTTTGTCCTTGAAAGTCAAACCGTTAACGGCACCACTTTCCAAACCGTCCAAGTACATGGACGACAACTTGTGGTCGTATTCCCAGCCAGATTTGGTCTTAGTTTGTATGTTCAAGAATGGAATAGTTTGAGGTGGAATGGTGGAAGAAACTGGTTGCAAAATAGAAGTCTTGTCTGGCAAAGACGCAATCTCATCGTCAGAAGAAGGAGTGGTAGATTCTTCCTCTTCGGAGGAAGCGGTGGAACCGGAGCTTTGCAAAGCAGTCTTGGTGGTCTGAGAAGTTTCGATGTCCTTGTTGGTTTGCAAGAACTCCACCAATTGCGAGTACAACTTGTCGAGCTCGACCTTGGTGTTCTTGGACACAGAAGCTTGCTTGGAGATAGCCTGGTACACTCTAGACAAGTCCTCCAGGATAGTTGGCTGCGAGAGCTTGGTCATAGAGCCACCTTGAGCCATCTCGTACACGTATTGCTCAAACTTGCGCACGGATTCCTTGTTGGCTTCCTCGTAGACAATGTTACCCTTGGCATCCACGGTGGTCTTAGGACCGGTAATTCTGGACACGTCCTTGTACACGGGGTCCACATCCATCACTTGCTTACAGTTGTCAATCAACTGTTGACCCAATCTTCTGGCCAATTGGTATGTTTCACCCTTGTACTCTGGAGTGTGGTCAATGTGGTATTGCATGAACTTGACCAAAGTAGGAGAAGCTCTGTTCATGATCTGGATACATTGGTTGATGGTCTCGCGGTCCACGGAAGTCAATTTGCCGAAAATGATGTCAAAGTACATCGACAACACGTCTTGACGAGCCCAGTTCCAGTAGGAGTCGTAGGTTCTAGCCTTCAACTCGGAGAAGATAGGCTTGATGCCCAGGGCGTAGAATTCGCCGTGCTCGGCCTCCCACAAGTCGAGCTCCAGCTGCAAGACTGCAGAAGCCTCCTTTTCCTTGATGAACGACTTGGCGCCCTTGTTCAAGTCCACTTGCAAGTATCTGGCCAACACTTCCAATTGCTGTTTGGCCAAGGTCTTGTTTTCGGCGGTCAAAGCGTCCAAAGCGGCGCTGTCGACAACGGCACCACCGGCGGCGCCACCGCTGCTGCTAGCGGACGCAGACGCCAAAGAAATTCCGGCGGAAGTTGCGTATTTCTGGGCCATGGTGTCCAAAAACTCCTTGGCCTCGGCGTCAGAGCCCAATCTGGCGGATGGCTCGTTGACCAACGCGGTCAACAACACAGAGTCTTGTCTGCCGGCACCCAAACCGAATCTGGACTCCAAGTACTTTCTGGCCACGGTGATGGAGAAACCACCAGGCATCTTGGACGACATCAAACGGCCAACCAAAGACGAGGAGGTCTTACCCAACTGGCCGTTGAAGGTGTCTTGGAACTGTTCGGCCAACTCCTCCAATGGGGTGTCTTCTGGCTTGTCTGGGGTGGAGCCGAACTCCTTACCCAAGTCACCCAAGATCTCGTTCTGCACAGTGGACTTACCGTTGACCAAGTCCTTGATGGCCTTGGACATGGGGATGGACTCCAATGGCTTCTTCAACTTCTGGGCCACCAAAACGTGCAACACCAACGCGGCCTTGACTGGCTCGTCGGCAATGGCAGCAGCAGGGCCCGCAGCAGGAGCAGCAGGGGCGGCAGCAGGGGCAGCGGCGGCAGGAGCAGCAGCTGGAGCAGCGGCAGGCTCCTCTTTCACGGCAGGCTCCTCCTTGGCGGCAGGCGCAATGTCCGCTGGGTCGGGGGTGTAGTAGATTTCCTTGGCGTCCTTGGCGTAACACAAAACTTGACGCTGCAAAGACAACGCGGCGTCGTATGACTCGTACTTGGCCTTAATGGTTCTGGAGGCCATTCCCGCCAAAGTTGGCGAAGGGCCGATTTCCACCACTCTTTCGGTGTTGTGTTCCTTCAAGAATACATCTTGGGTTTCGATCCATCTGACGGGCGAGGCGAATTGGTACGCCAACAACTCTGTCAAAAGAACGTGGGAAAGTTCTTGTTCAATTTCTGGTCTCATGGTGGAGGAAAAAGCTGGAGCGTGATAAGGCGGGCACCGCAGGCTATATATTTGTACAGGAGAGGAAAAGGTTGGATTTGGGCGCGATGTTGGGGCGCTGTGTGCAGTACAACTGTTGTAGCAGTTGGGTTGGGCACGGTGCAATTGGTCCTGCACATACCTGGCGTGTGCCATGTGGTGGTTCATCCGTCGTGGGGAGGGTTCACGGGTTCGGAACACAAACCCGCGCATTCAGTGGCGTCGTTGGCAGACACATTCCTATGCCCCGGTGCCACCCCAGTAACAGCAGTCCCCGTGGTTCCCACTGCAGCCCTTGCCTGCACACACGGCCGGTTACCCGCCCGCGCACTATATATGTCCACCGGTGGAGCGAGCAGTTTTTCCCCAACCAATACACGTTCAAAAGAAAACAGCACGTAGACATTCCAACGCGTATGCCTTCTCGTTTGCCCTGAGAATATTCGGTTATTCACAGTTTAAACTGGCCCAGGAGAACACTTTCGCAGTTGGAAGAAAAATAGAGTTCATCTCCACCCTGTCTGACGGCTTTCGGGCTACATGTGTCGCGGCGGGACTATTAACATGATCCATATCTGTAATGCTGATTTCTTGTAGTTTGGTTTGGGGTATCCTTTCCTGCAGTTTTGACTGGAAAGTGGTTACTGGAGACTGGTTACTGGAAAGTGAATCCTGGTTACTGCAAACTGCAAACTGGAAACTGGAAACTGGAAACTGGAAACTGGAAACTGGAAACTGCACTCTGAAAACTTCAAACTGAAAACTTCAAACTGGAAACTCAAAACTGCGCACTCAAAACTGCACACTCAAAACTGTGCACTGCTGCTCAACTAACCCACGCAGCACCCTTCTCCTTCATCTAAAAGCGCAAGTGGTTTAGTGGTAAAATCCAACGTTGCCATCGTTGGGCCCCTGGTTCGATTCCGGGCTTGCGCATTTTTTTCGCTTATTTTTGGCCAGGGGCGGTAGGCGATAGCCTGCACCGTGCGTGATAGCCTCGCGACTGCATCGGGCCGCTTGTCCTTATCACCACCCAACCACCACAAACAACTCCTTCAAAACACCACTCTCCCTGTCAAATCCCGTTGACCTTCTGAATTTCCCCTCCTCTGCGCTGAAAACCCATACACCACCCGCCAATTCGCCCTCCTCCTGGCCACCTCACCCGATCTTACCTGTTCCAGCCCGGGCAATCTGTCTCGATGTCGTTTGAGACCAAATTGACCAAAGTGTACGTAATCTGAGATTCTTCCTTCGCTTGTGTTTTTACTGACTCCAGTCTCACCAACCCCGGCAGGGGCCATCGTTTGGGAACGTCGTCAGCAACGTGGCAAAAGCTCAAGCTGGCGGCTAATTCTGACTCCTGGAAGGGCGCTGCGGAGGCAAACGAAACAGAGAATCGGGCAAACCCCGGCGCGGATCAAGCTTCGCGGCGCATTGTGGCCCAGGGCCCGCGCGGTGACCTCCACATCTACTACAGGGATGAGAACGTCTACGAGCACTGGGACTGGAGCAAAACCGACCAGTATGCCCGCCACGTGGACGATCTGGGTTGTTCGCTATTGCTTGCGTCGCATGACCGTCCCTCGGAGCCGTCTGAGGACTGCTTGGTGTTGAGGTCGCAGAAACAGTTCCATGCGTGCCACATGTACGACATGAAAACATACTGGGACGGAACCAACGCGGTGCTTTTTTTCCTCTATCGCCAGAAGGAAGAAAGTGGCCACATAGTGGTCGAGGCGCGCCACGGTTCCAGTCACTGTATCCTGATCCCGTCTTTTTTGGAAGGTGAGCTTCTGCTCAAGGTCAGCACAACCTATTTGACGGTGGCATCAGAAAACGGCTACATCTACGTGATTCTGATCGAGCCGCCTCTGGATCCGGCCGAGACTGAATGCATGTTCTACCCTAATCGCACGGGTCCTCATGCTCGTGTGATCCGCCATTTCGTGCTGTCGAATGTGGGACAGGGACTAGGCAGCAGCGCTGCCGTTCGCGACGAAGAAATTGTGGTAAAAACCGCCGTGTTTGACGGCCAGCCCATATATGATCTTGTGGGCAGCTGGCTCGTCTATTGTCCTTCCAAAAAGGAAGTGCAGTATCACAAGCAGATGCACCTGAGCGAGAGCGGGCTTTCGCCACAGCAGAAGCGCCATAACCCCAACCGAAGCCAAATCCGCCAAAAAAACCAGGCGGAGCTATCCACGCCGGTCAAACTCCCGCTGTCAGGGCCGCTCCTCAACCGTGTATTGTCGTCGGTGTCCAACACAGCAGCAGATAGACTCTTCAAGCTCTCGGATGTGGGTTCCAAGACGATGCAAAGCTACTTGAATCGGAAACCCAATATCATCGACAAGGACGTGTCGCTTCACTCCATCAGCAGCTCCATTGGCGGCGCGCTCCTCTCCACTGTGGACAAGCTCAAGAAACAGGCGGCATCGTTTGGTGACGGCGACACCATCCGGGTGATGGACCTTCGCAACGGTCAGACGATGGCGTTTTTCAAGCCTCCGGGAGGCGTGTCGCATCTTTCGCTTAGTCCTTACGATCTCCACTTGGTCCACGCCAATCTGAAGGGCGACAGTCTCTACATGTGGGATCTCTACAAACTCCCGAACGAAGTGTCGTTGGCAGGCAAGTTTGTGCGGGGCAAAACCAGCGCCAGCATCCGCGACGTGGTGTGGTTTTTCAACGACGACAATGCTGAGAACCTCAGTGGGACCAACTTTGGTTTTGGTGTTATCACCAAACGCTCGGGCTCGGTCCACTGGTACAACGTTAACTACCTTTCTGGTGGCAGTGAGGCAAACAATTACCCCAACATGCTCGGCAAGAATGCTGTGGTCATGCCCCACAAGCATCAGTTTGCCGACTCGTGGATTTTGCCGTCGGCTAGAGCGGTCAAGTTCTGTAAACTCCCCGCTTTGGCCAATGTTCCCGCGGACACTCCTCTGGCGCCACACCACCGGCCCGTGTGGTCCCAAAAACAAAACCGCTTAGTGCAGTTAGCATTTATCGATTCAACTGACAACATGCGCCTCGTGTCGCCGTTGAACGGCAGCTACACTTTCAAGTACATTCTTCCGGTGCGGCCACGGTCGGTTCCTGCGGAGAAGGTGGTTACCCGTGCCAATGTGGTATGGAAGCCTGACTTTGCGCCCGAGCCGCCTGTCAACGTCGATATTGGGGAGACGCCGTTGTCGCAGGCGGAGATCGAGACATGCGAACCATATTTGACCATGGTCAACGACGACAGCATTGAATTCACCACTTACGATTTTGGCGAGGACGACGATGCAAAATTCTTTGACCATTTTCGCGAGTTCGGCGAGCCGGTTCCGGTCGGCCAGGCCCGTATGCACTTGCTGAACGATCTGGAGCCAGCGTTGGCCACGTCCGACAGCGAGCACTTCACAGCCTGTGTCGTGACCAGCTCCAAATCTAGCAACGCAGAGTTGGACATCTAGGCCGTCGGCGATAACGACTATGGCCCAGCGCTTCTATGGCCTGGTGTTTCTTATGACCCAGTTGGCTTCCCTACGCCCTCAATACAGTTTAGTAAAAATATCAAAAACTCGTGAGAATTCATATGTAGTCTCGAATTAAAACGCTTCGGCACGTCCACCACAAGAGAGCACCAGCTCTTTAGATGATAAGTCTGAGAAGTTCAAGGACCGCCCCTCCGCACACCAAAAACACCAACGCAAAAATCCATCCCTTTGAAAGGGGGAATTGGACTGCCTCAGACTTGGTTCTGGGTTTACCCTGCTTATTGGTATTGATCTTGGCGAATTTTGCGTTCGCAGCTCTTTGCCTAGGAGTTTGTACAGCCTGAAATGTTAGTATAATCTGGGGTTTTTTTTCGCTTTTGGGTGTACATACCATGATGTGGAAGAATAGTTCAAACCGAGAAGTTTGTTGGAGATGTAGACACGTTTGATTGTAGTCGCGGTCTGTGTGCAGTACGCTTGGTGATACGCGGCCTGTCCAACTCTTGTTCGCAATCGGTTTATGCCGAACCTGTCTTTCCTGTCGATTATGTAGACCTCAGCGAAAGAAGAAACATCCCATTTGTCCATCGAATGTCTGTTTAAATCTTTTGGCAGTACACAATAGTTCGCTCAATGTCCTCACGACTTTGAGAACTGAAAGTTTGTGGAGACTGTCTTCAGCAATAATTTCTTTGAGAGAGGGTTATAGTGAGAATGAAGCGAGAAAAAAAGAAAATAGCGCAGCCAGGTTTCGATCCTGGGACATCAGGGTTATGAGCCCTGCGCGCTTCCACTGCGCCACTGCGCTAACAGCTTGGAACAGAAATTACAAACATTTGCCTAGTCTGGCTTTTCAGAAAGTTTTTTGGTAATGGATGTAATTCACTTTTCATATATCCTTAAGACTGCGGGTTAGCTTTCGAATGGAATACCATTCTCTTTCTTTACGTAGCCTACTTCCGGTGGCGTAACTACGCATATGCAGATCTGATTCTCTCGTTAACTATGCCTGCTACCGTTTCTTTCATACGGTTGAATAACCACACATGTGTGCCAATCCGGGTGTACGTACACCGAAAGGAGATTATTCTGAGTAGCCAAGTGGCCATTAATGAAAAGTCTCTCATAAATTTGTCGTCTGTGAGCATGATCCGGCTATCCAATCTCGATATGACCAAGTTGGTGGAGGATATCAAGCACGAGCTCAAGCATTTGATGTTCGACAGCGCCTTGCGAGAACTTTTCCCCAAGAGATCAGTTCTGAAAAAATCGCAGGTGCTGCGGGTGCTTGGAAAGGCGTGGAAGTGTCGAGTAGTGGTGTCATTGGGGTACTTAGCCGATCTACGGTACAAGATGGGGTATTTGGACCAAGCGGACGACATTCTGTTTTTGGAGGAAAAGAAAATCGACATCACGCCTGTTGACACAAGCAAGGTGGCACTCCTTGCCAAAGAGCTCAAGTTTTCCTTTCATGAGCCGGGCGAAGGCGAAGGCGAAGACAAGAAGGCGATATCGTACAAGCTCAAGCGATTCTCGGTGGTGAACAGCCGGGTGACAGACAATTTGAGTGTGTATGTGCTCCATCGGCCACATCACTGACGTACAACGGCTACACATGACATCCAATAGATAATAGATAAAAGAATATGTACAATAGCTTACACCACGTCGCTGATGACTCTGGACGCCTCGCGGTACGTCTTCAACAAGTTTAAGCACTTCTCCCGCTCCAACTGGGTCGTCTCGTCCTCCTGGAGCAACTCCTCAAAGAGCTTGTCGTTGTACAATTTCACCACAAGACGGTTCTGGATGTTGCTCTTAATGTAGTTCACCAACAAGCACATGATGGCCTTGGGCACCTGGTCCTGGATGATCTCGCGCACAATGCCAAAGTACGACACAATCAAGCGTCTGATCAACTCGCACTCCAACTGCTCGCGCTCGCTGAGGTCCAGAATCGAGTCCTCGTGGCTGCTCAAGGCGAATTCGTCGCCACTGTTGGCGGAGATGTGTTCCTCCACCGCCATCATCTTCATGTCGTGTGTGAGTGTGCCGTTGACGAAATTGCTGTTGAATTGCAACGGCTGTTCCTGGGTGTGGGGGAACTTGAATGGGGTAGGGTTCAACTGTGCCTGCGCCTGCTGGTGCTGCTGGTGCATCACCGGGTCCTTGCCGAAAAAGTAGTTGAAGTACGACTCCTGGGTGTGGATGTGGGCGGAGGTAGAGTCGGACCGCACCGACAAGATGGTTCTATTGGAGTCAGAGCGCTTGTGGCGCACCACCGGCTTGACCTCGTCGTCGACCTGGCTCACGTCAAGGTTGACCTCGTCGTCGCTGGCGTCGTTGTCAGCTTTGCCCAAGATCTTCTGGGTGGCGAGGCGCAACTTGGACTTCAGCTCGTGTTCGCGCAGCTTGCGTCTCTCCTCCACCACCAGCGCCATGGCTGCGGCGGCGCCAACAAAGTTGGGGTGGTTGGTGTTGATGTAGGCTTGCTGGATCTCGATCAAGGACTCGACGTACTTGATGGTGGGCCCGAGCCGCTCGCGCAACAAGTCCGACACCACCTCCATAAGTTTGGCCTGCAACTTAGGGTAGCGGTTCATCTCGACGGAGCTACCGGCGCCGCAGATGGAGTGGACGATCTTCATCAACTCCTCGTACACCAACTCTACACAGCGGCGTGCCGGCTCCTCCAACAACTTGACCTGGGGCTTGACCAACAAGTCGAAGGCCAACTCCGGCACGAACAACGACGGTCTAGGGCCCGACGAGTTGCGGATCGCAGTGCGGATGTCCTTCACCGACAAGTTCTGTGTCGGGTTGATCGACGCCAACTGCGCGCCAAACACCTCGTTGTAGATGTAGTAGATGCGTGCACCGCCACACAATTCTTTGATGGAGATGTCGTCGGAGGTGGTGCCGTCCACCGAGTTGACGAAGCTGGAGGCAAACTTGGTCATCAAGTTCAAGAGCAACGCGGCGCGGCCCTCGGCCAGGTCCGTGAGCGACGGGAAGTCGCCGTACGACGCCAACTCCTGCTCGGTCTGGCCCATCAACGTGTTCAACTTGGCCTTGATATCAGGCAACCGCTCGCGGATGTGGTTCATCAAGATTTTGTTCAACGTGAGCGCCAAGTAGCGCGTGCCGCACCGGCTGGCTATGGTGCGGTACGCCGCGTGGTTGAGGAAAAACTGCTGCTCCGCGTGCAACGACTCCTCCAACGGCTTGGCCTCGGCAATGTCCTGCTGCGACCGGTTCACCACGCCGACAAAGCCCAACTTCAACGGATACACACTTCCGTTCAAAATGTCCACGGCGTTGGTGCCCTGGTCCATCAAGTCGAGCTTGGAGAGAATGCCGACGGTGCGCTTGCCGGTGGGGTCCACCTGGCGCGCCAACTTCAACGACTCGGAGTTGACCAAGTCCACGTTGGCGGGCGACACCGCCAAGATGATGCAGTTGGGCCGCGAAATGTACTCCAAGATCAAGGTGCGGGTTTGCTTCTCAATGTCGGAGGGCTGATCGCCGATCGGGATCTTGGTAAGGCCCGGCAAGTCCACCAACGTCAAGTTCAACACCTTGTCCGAGTAGATTTTCAAGTTGATGGGCAAGCGCGAGATGCCCTTGTTCTGGCCGGCGATGCGGGCGGTTTCAGCCTCGATCTCGCGGCGGATGGCGCCAAAGTTGTAGAACCGCTTGTTGGGGATGTGGAGGAACTCTCCCCACTCGGTGGCGCGGTTCTGGTCGCTGCTGGCACTGCCGTTTGCGGTGTAGTTGCTGCTGTGGTTGCGTCTGAGATGTTCTTCCAAGTTGACCTCGTCCGACAGCGACGAGTACCCGTCCGCTTCGGGGCTGCCCTGCGCAACAATAGGGTCGTCGCGCAGAACATTGATCAACTGCAACACCAACGGCCGGCGCGTGACAATGCCGGTGCCGCGGGGCAAGAAGTCCTTGCCCACAATGTTTTCCAATACGGACGACTTTCCACACAGCTGCAGGCCCACGACCGCCAAAAGCGGCAAGTCAATGTCGGCCAACTGAGTGGAGGTGACGATATCCTGGAGTTTGTTGACCACGGGGATGAGGTCGTGGAACGACATGGCCGAGTAGTTTGTGCCGAGTAAGTGGGAGGAAGTTGGTGAGGGCAATAGAGCAACGCAGTTTTTCCGGCGCTGGTACTGCAGGGTGCGGGGGGTCTCAGCAGCGGCGGTGCAGAGTCTGGGGCTGGAAGGATGCGGGAGAATGGGGGGTTTTTTTTTGGGTGGTCCGGTTTCGTGGCAGCTGGCGAGGCTGGGTTTTTGCGGCGGCGGGGAGCGTGGCGGCGGCGGCGGAGACGGTGGCGGGAGGCGGGAGGTCACGTGATCCGGGTCCCAGTGGAAGGGTGCCGCGGGCGGTCACGTGACCCGGATCTGGTTTGGCGTTTGCGGCGGAACACCGGCGGATGGGCGGAGGACGGGCGAGGCGTGGATGGAAGTTGCTTTTTCGTTGGTTCGGAGACCGTATGCTTTTGTGTTTTGTTTGGTGTGCGGCGTTCACCCCGGTGTGATTTTTCTACTGGTGGCTGCCGTGTATAGTATTTGCTGCGGTTGGAAAATGGGCCAAATATTGCAAACCCGCGGTTGGTGATCAAGGTCAACACGAAAATAAGAACACGGAAGGAAAGAGAAAGAGGAAAGAGAAATGAAGCAGAAAAGGAACAGAAAAGGAACAGAACAGAAACAGAAAAGAAAGACAAAACGGAAGACAAAACGGAACACAAAACTGAGCCTGACCCCACCAAAGCCCGCCTACGTGCTGTTTTGGCCCTATGCGGGCCTTCTCGCCTGCTCCACCACCTGCACACACCGCCACACCCACCACCCGTGCCTCCCGCACCCGCCTACTTGACAAGTGTCCAACCATTCTTTCTCCTCATGTTCTGGTGGTTCTACACAATTGCCGCCTTGGTGGCTGCCGCCGCGGCCGACGCCCAGTGGGAAAACCTCCACATTCTCCGCACAGTGGACCTCTCCAAGTCCTACGTGCGCGAGTTGACGTTCGTGGAGGCCAAGAACACCGGCTCCACGCCGCAAGACACCTACGTGTACAACACCAACACCGGCTTCGACGCGCCGCGCTCCGTGTCGCTGTTCGCGGGCGTGTTGGTGGACCGCCGCTCGGAGTTGCTTGCGCTGGAGCTTTCGCCCGGCGTTTTCGAGGTGACGTTGCCCATCCCCGTGGCGCCTGGGTCCTCGGTGGAATTCAAGATCCAGCACGTGCGCACCAACTCCGTGACGCCGCTCCCGGAGAAAATCGCCATCGGCGACGCCCAGAAGTTGTTGCTTCGCATCAACAAGTTGCCGTACCTGGCGTACCCCACCGCGGAGTACCTGGTTTCGTTCAGTGGCTTCCCCCAAGCACAGGAGTTTGACTTGCAAGTGCCCGCGCCGCCGTTGCCGGATATGCAGCCGTTGCCCGCCCACATCGACACCGAGAACCAGTCGCTCACGTACGGCCCGTTGCTCGACCTCGTGCCTCCGCACGCCGTGATCCCATTGGGCTTGGTGTACCACCACAACCTTCCCGTCACTCGCGCCGTCAACCTCCACCGCTCGGTGTGGATTCCCGCCTCCGACGTGGGCGTGGTGCAGACCGAGGACTACTATGAGCTCATGAACAACGGCGCGGAGTTGAAGCACGGCTTCTCGCGTGCCGACTGGATCAAGGGCCGCTACGAAATGGTCAAGGACCACCACGCCCTTCTGCGGTTGGAGTTCCCAGTGGATGCACGCAACCCGCTCGAGGACGTCTACTTCTCCGACAAGGTGGGCAAGGTGTCGTCGTGGCAATCCACTAACACCCACGTGGTGTTCCAGCCGCGCTTCCCGCTTTTCGGCGGGTGGAAGTACAACTTCACCATGAGCTGGAACAGCCACATTGAAAACTTCGTGCGCCGCGCCGCTGAGCCCCGCACCTACGTGGCCCGCTTCCCGCTTGTCAGCCACTTGCGCGACATCTACTATGACGATGTCTACTTCAACTTGTACTTGCCCGAAAACGCCGAGGTTTTGTCGGTGAAGGCACCCATGTTGGCCAACGAAACGCTGGTGGACCACGAGTTGAGCTACCTCGACGTGGGCGACGGCCACGTCAAGGTGCAGCTCCACTTCCACGACTTGCACGACGTGCACAGCCAAACCAACATGTTTGTCAAGTACCGCTACAGCGCGGTCAGCTACTGGTACAAGGTGGCCAAGATTGCGGCGTTTGTGTTTGTGGCGTTGGCTTCGTACTATGCGTTGGGTCTTCTTGACTTATCTTACTAAGTGTACATTTGAGGCTGTGGGTTTCTACCAGGATTGAACTTCTCGCCTTTGCTATGTTGGTAGCTGTATACGTTTTATCGACATCTGGGAGTTCAACACACGGTAGACATACTCTGGGCTTTCCGTGGAATGGGCAAATGCTTTCCATGGACTCCATAGACTCTATACTCTTGATACATAGTCTCTGGACTTTATCTACCTGCTAGGGTCATCCTCGAGCCGTGTCGATAATGTAGACTATACTCTATATGTTTTCCGTCCACTACAGGACCAACCACTACATACCAATCACTGGGTACCAAACTCTACAGGACCACCACTAGTTACAAACCACTAGGTACCGAACACCAGGGGGAATAATTACTATAGATGATCCATAAATTTTCCAGTTTATGTAGATTTCCCATATTTCCAACTCTCCCAAAAGCCATTATAGATTCCTCTTTTGCGGCTTCCGGTGACTTCACAAGGCCCTATAGCTTCTCCGGTCTCTAGTCCGTAGTCTCTCCATGACCCTTCTGGTAAATATTCACTCCCGATTAACTGTAGTCTCTAGACTCTCAATAGACCTCGTGGCACTAGTCTAGATGCTCTGACGTGCGGGATGACCTCCGATTGCAACAAAATACGCCGTGAGGTGAGAAATGTTCGAATTTTCTCGTTCGCTTCACAGCTTCCACTGCCCAGTGATGAATTTTGAGTTCCGGGTCGTCGAGCACTGAGTCAATTGGCTCAATCAGCCCAGTTCACCATCCTCTTTTTCGTAAACATCCTTCAACTTGCGTTGCCCTTCGGGGTCCACCTGGAACATGTGCGCCACTAGATACCGCAGCTGAAAGTTGACTCCATTGAGCTCTTTTGCTGCGCGATGGGCACTGTCGAGATTGGTGTACACCACGTAGCACGTACCCTGCGGAACCAGGCCATCGGAAACTCGGATCTGATTGATTTGGCCGAACCGGCCAAAAATATCGTAGAGCAGGCTTGTGGAGGCGCCAAACGGGAGGTTTTTGACCAAGACGATAGGAAATTCCATGTGGTTGATACGAGTGCGCGGTGGTGCTATATATTAGATTCTCTATTCTTGCTGGAGATGCTCCAGGACCACGCGGACTCAGTTCACATCCAGAAAATGTGCTACTTGGCTCTGTGGCATCGCACCACAGCGGCGATCCTTTTTAAGGGCATGGTGCATCCACCAGCACGGGCACTTCAGGGCCGCTTACGTAACCGATGGTACATAGTACAAAGTAAATCATGTATTGCAATAGGTGACACAGTTGCAGACCATTCCACCAGGAAGTAGTCATGTACGACATTAAAGAGCATTCCAGAAACACGCCGTTCCGCATCTCCGATCACTGTTTCACCCGCCCTCCCGGATTCCATCCAGACGGAGCCAGTCCACCACATTTGCTCTACATCGACCGAAAACCTGTGATCACCACCTTCTTCCGGCGGTGGTGCCACCGAACCGCAGCATAGCACACTGCGGAGACAAGACAGAGCCCCATGAAAAACCGATACGACCCCAACACCGTGTCGTCGGCGGAAATCACATACACGTCCGCGGTGTCAATGGCCCAACGTTCCACCGGGCGGTCTTTCACGGTCGGCACCAGGTTCAACGTGTCTAGAAGGTCCAAGCCGCCCACCACCTGGCCAAAAACAACGTGGTGGCCGTCAAGGTGGCTGCTGGAGGCCGAAGTGGTGATAAAAAACTGAGCACCGTTCGTGTCTTTGCCGGCGTTGGCCATAGAGAGCCGCCCGCGCTTGTTGTGGTGGATTTCAAAGTTTTCGTCGGCAAACTTCCCCTTGTCGAACACCAGGTAGCCGCCGGTCCCGTCGTGACGCTCGAAATCGCCGCCTTGCACCACGAAATCCTTGATGATCCGGTGAAAGGTGGAGCCGTGGTAGCCGTAGCCGGGCGCCATCGACGCCAAGCCAACAAAGTTCTCCACCGTTTTGGGAACGGTTTCGCCAAACAACGCAATCACCAACAGGCCCGCCGGGGCGTTGTCCTTGGATATGTGGAGTACCACCTTATGGGTGGCCAACGGGTCGTTTTCAAGCAACTCGAGCTCCAGAGAGGAGAAGGAGGAGGGGATGGCTTGGGCCACAGCACTGAGGGCGAAAGCTGCCCACGTGAGAGGCGTCCAGTATCGCATGGCAGTTGTTCCTGTTTCTGTCCTGGTAGTAGCGTTAGGAGTGCAGTGATCGTTATGAATAATGCGATCGCGGGCGCGATTACCGGGCGAATGCAAGGTGTCAGTTGCTGGCGAGAAACTCACGTTAAGTGGATACAGGAGGCTATGGGGGTGATCTGGGCGGTTACGGGGGTGGTCTGGGCGGCTATGTAGGTTGACAATTTTCGCTTTGGTGTGATCTTGTCTATTTCCATGATTGCCCCGCACAATGTGCTAATGGTGGTGCTTGACTTCTCGTGGGTGTTTCAACAACGGTTGGTGTGTGCGAGGCCTGTAGATATTGGTCCATACTTACATGCAATAGACGACTTACGGAGCGGCTGTGGAATGGCCGTTGCAGACCAATAGTAGCAGAGCCACTGAACAGGCACTGCGGAGCCACTGGAAAGGCACTAGAAGCCACCGGAAAGGCACTAGAGAGGGCCTGGGACAGGCACAGGGATAGGCGCAGGGCCGTTGCAAATTGCCAGTGACCAAAGTCGGTCTCTTCTCCCCTAATCAGCGGCCAATCGAGCTCGCAGCTCTTTAACGATTGACACCCACGCACTGTACTCCCATAGCCACCCACGTTTACACACCGAATGCAATTCGTTCATACACAGCAGAAAATCAAAGAATCCAACGGTATCCAAGTCGTTGACATCCAGCCGGCTTGAAATTCACGCGGGTGGAAGTCCATAGTGCCGTTGCAGTCGCCGTGAGACCGGCTCCCGCACCCTTGCCTCCCCACCACTAGTGCGCGCAAGTGGCGACATTCTCCACTACTCCACCGCCAACCATGAACGGAATCACAGTCGACATCAACCACTTGAAAAAAGGCGAGGTCTCGCTCGGAACGTCCATCATGGCCGTCAAGTTCAAGGACGGCGTGATTCTCGGCGCAGACTCGCGCACCTCCACCGGCACATACATTGCCAACCGTGTCAGCGACAAGTTGACCCAGATCCACGACACCATCTACTGCTGCCGGTCCGGCTCGGCCGCGGACACCCAGGCGGTGGCCGACATCGTCAAGTACCACTTGCAGATGTACGCCGCGCAATTGCCCGCGGGCCAGACCCCCACCACCGAGGTGGCGGCGAACGTGTTCCAGGAGCTCTGTTACAACAACAAGGACAACTTGCTGGCGGGGATTATTTGTGCCGGTTACGACGCGGCCAACAAGGGCTCAGTGTACTCGATCCCCATTGGCGGCTCGATCCACAAGCAGGAGTACGCCATTGCCGGTTCGGGGTCGACGTTTATCTATGGGTGGTGCGACCGCAACTTCCGCGCGGACATGGAGAAGGACGAGTGCGTGGCGTTCATCAAGAGCGCGCTTGCAGAGGCCATCAAGTGGGACGGGCTGTCTGGCGGGGTGGTGCGCATGGTGGTGTTGACTGCGGCGGGGGTGGAGCGGTTGATTTTCTACCCGGATGACTACCGGGTGTAGGGAGGCACGGACAGAAACAGACGGGCGTGCCGCCCAGCTAGACCAGGGCTCCCCCACTAGGCCGCCTCTGTTTCGCCGCCCACTCCCCCACTCACCAGCTGCACTGTGCGGTGCTCATCGATGTGGAGCCCGAGGCGCCGCGCGCCCGCCGCGCCGCACATCCGTTTATAGTACAAGTAATACACCGGCATGTACCGATCGACAAACTGCCTCACCGCCTCCGGCGCCATGCCGCGGCCGGCCGCCGCCCACAACGCGTCCTCCTGCTGCTGCCGCCACCGGTACACGTTGGCCACGTCGCCCGCCAAGTACACAAACCCGTCGAACCGCGCCCACAACGGCTCGTACGCGCGCAACGCGGCGTTGACCGCCTGCACCGCCGGCTCCAGGTGCGCGCGCGCCAAGTACTCGGGGGCCGCGGCCCACGCGCGCGCCACCGCCGCGGGGTCGAGGCTGCAAAATCCACAAAACCACCCCTCCACCACCACCACGTCCGCGCGCGCCACATGGCGCCACTGCGGCGCGCGGTCGCCCTCGCCCGCGTGCGCGCCCTTGTCGTACTGCGGCACGTCCACCTCCTCGCCCCGGTCCAACGCCGCCAACACCAGCCGCATCAACTCCAAGTCGTGGGTGCCGGGCAACCCGCGCCCCTGAAGCAAGGTGTTTCCGTCGCGCCGCGCACGCGCCAGCACTTCCGCCTGCTGCTCCCACGTCCAGTAAAAATCGTCGAGCAGCATTCCCACCGCGGCTACTTGTGGGCGGGTACGGTGGATCTCGTCAACCAAATGGGCGGCCAAGTACAGTTTGCCGGATCCTTGAGGGCCGCTGATGCCAATTACGAGCGGGCGGCTGCGGACGGAGTCGAGTAGCTGCTCCACAAAACGGAGGGTGTATTCCACGGTGGTCATTGAGAAGAAGGTAGTAGATAGTGCGGGGTGTGCGTGCGCTTTTGTTTGTTCGCGACTAACCGTTGCTCCGTGAGGAGGGTATAGGAGCGGCTGAGGGAACCCTCACCGGATCTACGAGTAAGGCGTCTATAGGGACTAGAAACACCAGGTGCCGAGGCATGATGTAGGTACGGCCTGTGATGTGGAGCTTGTGAAGCGGATGGACGTTGCGGGGAGTTGTTAGGTTAAAAGCTGCGACCGGATACGGTCCCATCGAAGAAGCCTCGCACATGCGCTGCCCGCTTTCGGTCAAATAGCGGTAAAGAGCACCTCATTGGACCCGGAGATGTTCATGTGGTAATTTGATGCGGAGCGAAACTACGCTTACATTGACAACTCGACAGTGTTTCCCCACTACAAGGCGAGACAGCACACTGAATCCACTTCTGGCGAGCTCGGCACTTCAATGGGCAGACGAGTAAACGGCCATACCTACACCGAATCCGTATTTGTTCATTTCTATTTCCTACCATTCGAGCCGTTTGCTCAAATGGCCTTGGCCTCCTTCAACTTGCTCACCAACTCATCAACAGACTCAACCTTGACGCCCGCAGGACGCGATGGAGGCTCCTCCACCTTGAGAACTTCCAAACGGTTCGCCAACTCGATTCCCAAGTCGCTGGCCTTCAACTTCTCCAATGGCTTCTTCTTGGCCTTCATCACGTTAGGCAACGACGCATATCTAGGCTCGTTCAATCTCAAGTCTGCAGTGATAATCATTGGCAACTCAGCCTGCAATGTGTCGGCTCCACCGTCAACTTCTCTCGTCACATAAACCTTGTCGTCCTTGATCTCAACCTTGGAAGCGTTGGTGGCTTGGGGCCAGTTCAACAAACCAGCCAAAATCTGACCTGTTTGGTTCGAATCGTCGTCAATCGACTGTTTTCCCAAGATAACCAAGTTGGACTCTTCCTTCTCCACCACTTTCTTCAACAATTTGGCCACCGTCAATGGTTCCACTTCTGCATCTCCAACATCCACCAAAGTGGTGGTGTCCACACCTTTGGCAAGAGCAGTTCTCAAAATGTCTTGAGCCTTGGTAGGTCCAATTGAAACCGCGTGGATCTTTTCCACCAAACCCTTGTTGGCTTCTCTGATCTTCAACGACTCTTCCAACGCAATATCGCAGAATGGGTTGATGCTGAACTTGACACCCTTAGTCTCAACACCAGTACCTGCCTTGTTGATTCTAGGTTTAATAGCAAAGTCGATGACCCTCTTGACCGGCACCAAAATTTTCAACTTGGACGACATTGTGTGGGGTTACTATGGTGTTTTTTCTTCCGTATAGGTTATTTTTTTTCCACCCGAGACCGGCCAGGTGTATGCAGGTACGACCGGTTTTGGCTGGAGCGACTCACTCAATTACTCAGTGCTTACCGGTTTAGCGAGAGCCGGTTTCTCTGTTTCATTTTCTCGATTCTCGCCTTGAGCTGCGCCGTAACTTCTGCTGCTTTTCTCCAGTTTTCTTCTTCCGTCACCGCCTCTCTCTCGACGGAATGGCCATCACTAGGAACCCGGGCGAGAACAGGAATATTCTCCAAATTAGTAGTAAGCGGCGGAGCTTCGCCGCCCAATTTTCCGTCGATAGATAACCGGTTCACGCGCGAGCTTAGCTCGCTCAGAGTAATCCGCGGCACTTCTCTTCTCTCTGGAGATCTGAAGGGAGATCTTTTGTCGGCATCGACTGCAAATGGCTGAAGAAACGAGTCCGACTGCAGGGTGCTATGTTGAAGCTTCATCATCTCCACTGTTTGCTCGAGACTCTTGATCTTCAACTTGGCATTTTCCAAGTCGCTGTTCAATCGAAGAATCTGCGTATCCTTCTGTTTCACCATGAGGTTCCCGTTGGTATTGTCCTTTTGCATCGACCCGATCTGTTCCCGAAGCTGTTCGATCTCCTGTTTGGCCCGAAGCTGGTCTTCGGTGAGAGTGAATTGAATTCTTTGAAGCTGCTCGTTCTGGCTCTGCAACGCGGCATTTTCCCGCCGGAGTTTCTCGAGCTCTTCTCTTTCTTCTGTACTCATGCCTCGGGCGGGAATTTCCACGGAAGACGTTTGCCTTGCACCAGGGGAGATCAATTGGCGCCCGGTGAAGCTGCGGACTGACGAGGAGAGCTTGGGATTGGCCGAAACGCCTTTGGCTGGCGAGGTTGCTGTTCTCTTGCTCGGAATCGACTGAGGTCCGCTTGGTTTTCCGAGAGCTGGCGCAGCTCCAAGTCGCGTGGAAGGCGGAGCACGAGAAGGTCTCAGAGCGGATTCGGTCGCTGCAGAAGGTCTAGGGGGAGCAGCGGATAAAGTACACTTAACTTCCGCCTTTTCGTACGCAGCCTGTACCTTGGCCCTTCTGTTGTCGTCGATTTTGTCCAAATACGCCTTGAGCGCACGCTCGCCGGTGATTTTCATCAATGTTCCGATCATCTCCGTGGCTGCTTGCCGAATGGGTTCTTGCGAATCACCCAAGAGCTTAACGCCGTGCTCCATGATCAAATCAATCTGCGATTTTTTTGGTGCAGTGGTGGCGGAAGCGAGACACCGTTGAAGGTAATTGGTTGACGAGATTTTCACTTGTGGCGTTTTGTGTTTCATGCCCGCAACTATATCTTCCAACACATCCGTAAGAGAAGAGTAGACATAAATAGAATCCAACGCGTTGGCCAAAGCTTCTGCCACCGACGGTTTCTTTTCTTTTGTCCGTTCCACCATTGGGCCAACAACCAAGTGCTGGTACTTGTGAAACCCACCCTTCAAGCCTCGAGATAAAAACTCAATGCCATTAGCCGCTAGCTGAACCACCTGGATGTTGGCGTCCTTCATGCACTTTGCAAAGATCCGCACGAGCTCGCCGTAGTCGGCCTCAACTAGTTTGGGAGCCTTGGAAAGGACTTCGTAAACCTCATCCAACGCTTCTTTTCTGTCCTTCCACTTGGTGGAAGCCATCTGAGACGCCAAGTTGGCGGGCATTTTCGACAACACCTCCACTGGCTCCATCATCAGATACGGGTCAAATGCGGGTTCCGATTCCTTTGTATCCTCCATTTCAATGTCCTCTGATGCTTCAGGCTGGTTCTGCTTAGCCAAAAGCTCTTGCTGAGCTTTGGTCAAGCGTTTTTGCTCGGGTTTTTCCCCCTTGACCTTTTCAAACTCCGCCGTCAAGTCGCGCTGCTGCACAGGCTTCAAGTTGGGAAACAAGAGCGTGGTGAGTCCGTCGCCTAGCCATTTGTACAATTCCACCGCCAACTTGGTGGTTTCCGCCCGCACATTGCGGTCTGCGTGGCCAAAAAGCTTGGATAAACTTGGAATCACAAGTTTTGCGGGCACAACCTCACAGCCAAAATTCTCCACCATCTGGCCAACCACATTAACACAGCCAGCAACCAACTTGGGAAGTCTGTTTTCAAAGTATGGCGTCAATACCTCCAACACTGGCTCTGCCGAGTTGAAATTCTCCACGAGCAATAGAAGCGCCTCTGCCGATTTCGCCTTGGTGCCCGCTCTATTGGAAGATAAGCCCTTCTCACAAACAGCAGCGATCACACCAGCATTCTTCACCTTTGGTACGTTTGAAGCGGTGGCTCCAAGCTCCAAAAACTTGACTAGAACGGCAATTCCTGTTTCCTGTGCCACCACGTTCGAGTCGGTCACGATCAGCCTGAGGGAATCGGGTTTTTGGGTAAAAGGCGCAAACACCGGATCGTTGCAGTCGGCGGAATTGCCAAATTGGTCTATGAGCGCGTTGTATCCTTCCAAGCGGACCTTCCATACTTTGTGACAGATCTTTTCTTCGACCAGAAGTCGGGAATAGTCTTCTTGGTCAGCCATGGGAAAGAGGAAGAGACTAGTGTTTGTAAATAAACCCGCAAGTGTGCAGGTCCCACACGAGCAGAGTACTTCGCTACAAAAAAAAACGGGACTCTTCACTTTTCGTTTTAGTTCGTATATATATGGATTGGATAAGAGTGATTCAAATTAGGACTGTTGGATTGTGTCTTCTTTCTTTGCTGTCTAAATGCTCCGTATTTCAGCTGGAGATCCGTAGAAAATAAGTTTTACTTGCAGACACTCTTCCTCACTCTTTCTGATACTCTCTCTCACTGACACTCTCACTGACACTCGTTCTCACTTTTCAGATTCACTCCTTCTGAGTTCCTCCTCACTTTGCGGCCGTATTTTCTCCACTCCAATCTCATTAGCCCTACGACTTCCTCCTCAATATGCAAAACGTAAATTGCGTCGAATAGACAGGTGTAAATAACTTATTCAATGTGCTTGGCGTACTTGGCCTTAATCTCCTCGTAAGGCTTCAAAGTGAACCCCCAGCTCTCCTCGCCGGGCCTGGTCTCGTAGTACTTTTCAATGTTCACGCCGTGGTACGGGTGGTATGCCAAGTTGAACCATGGCAAGATCGCCAAGGTGGTGAAGGAGTACTGGGAGTTTCTGTTGGCAATATCCTTCATTCTGTCGTCCAACTTGGACTCGTTGTCGTGGTATGGCAACTTGCCCTCCGACAACAACTTCTTGATCTCAAATCTGTCCTTCTTCACCTCTCTGGAGTTCTCGGACCAGCCCAAAAATCTCTTGGACGATCTAATGTATGCGAGGTAGAATCCGCCACAGAAACCAATCAAAGAGGCGGCTCTCAATGCTCCCGCAGGAACCTTTCCTGGTTTTTGGAACGCACCAGCGACTGGCTCCAATTTTTCCCAAGCAACCAACGACACAGGGAAGGCGACTGTCGAAGCGGCCCAAAGTCCGATATCCGACCCTCTGAAGTAGGAGACCACTCTGTTGAAGTGAGGATCGACATCAATGAGCTCGTAGTCGCTCTGCGCAGGCAGGCCTCTGACCGGTTCGTATGCTTTGTTGTAGGACATTGACGGTTTTGTGGGATGGATTTCTTTTGGTGACTTTTCTCAAAGTCTGATTGGGTGACGTGCCTTCACCAGCGAGCGGTCACGTGGGGCTCGGGAGGTCTGGGTGCGGCGGGGTGCAATGTAGGTGGTCTGTGCTTTTGGGACGGCGGGTGTGTGGTTTTTTTTTTTGCTGTGTGACGTGGGATGGGATTTGGATGGTGCTGTGGTACAGTTTTGCCGAAACGCATTTTGCAAATTGCATCTTGTTCATCTTCCGCACTGTTCGAACCTCACTCGTAGGTACTCTGAATAAGAGAAGCATTCCGGATGCCACATTTCCAACTCAGCTAATGGTGCCGCGAATGGGAGTGGAAGGGCTGCAACTGTATGTTTATACTCACTATCATCTCGAGAAGTTATGGATCTCTGTATTGGGTGCAACTTGTTTGCGTTTTGGCTCTGCTGTTCAGAGAATATCTTCGGTCTGGCAAATATCGTAATGTTAAAAAATAGAAGGCGCCTGATTGCCAATTGGTGAAATAATAGAACCGGCCCAATTGCCAATTGGTGAATTACTTATTGTCAATCCAAGATTCTTCCTAAGTGATCTCCGTAACTTGCAACTGGGACATCATTGAGTAGCTCCCCTCTTTCTGCTAGCAACTCTTTTCAACGCTGAAGTTTATAATTTTTTTTTTCTAAATTTATATTAATTCTGGTTCCTTTTACAAGAATCGGCCTCTATCTTCGTCAATTGGTCAAGTTTAGTTTTGTTTTAGTTCACCTTGGTGTGGGCGATAAGCCACCGGAGTGTATATGCGCGCATCATAGGCGTAACCGTTAGATAGGAGTGAGTACTACTCTACAAATCAACCAATTCAATTCTGTTGTTCGAATCCCCGATATTTAGCATTACTGTGGAGCCTGAGATCTCATTCACGCGACTTACTTCCCAACAATACTTGGATCACTTATCAGGATCACTGCAGTAGGTCCATACGCAAGATTTATACTCTGGATAATTACTCTGGATAAATCCTCTGGATAGCTCCAGATAGTTAGATTGAAATGGTTTCTCTCCCCGAAGATGATCAGAGTGTGCTCACGGATGATCCCTATACTTTACAACAAGCCTCCACCGTGAACATTTTCACCCGCATTGCAAACTGCGTTCGGTTTTACGATATCCCTTTCATCAACTTCGTCATCATTATCATTTTGGGAGGATTTCTAGCCAAACTCACAACAAAGTACAAAGAGCTTTACATGAAGAATTCGCTCGTTACCATCATTGTCACCAACTTGGTACTATATGGGATCTCCGAGACGTTGGCCCAGACTCTTTTGAGCTACAATTCCAGTGCACCTAGAGTGAGCATTCGCATCAGGGAGAACCAAGCACCTTACTTGACCTCGGAACCAGACAATTTACGGTCGAGCGATATCGACTCGGAGTCTGTAGACGAGGAAAACCTCGACCGCTTCATCAGCTACCTACAGGCGGCGGATAACGAGACACTAGCGTCTGGCCCGAGAATTTCTGAACCAAGTGAACCTACACTACGGTTGACGTACTTCCATTTCCACCGGTTGGCGGGATTCATGTGCTGGGGTTTTATTCTTGCTTTTGCGCAATGCTGGTGGTACAACTTTCTTCAGATTTACTCGGTGCACCCACAGTTCATTGAGGTGCTCCGCAAAGTAATGTCAGACCAGTTCTGCTACTCTCCGGTGTCGTTGTTTTCGTTTTTCACCTACGGCACAATCGTGCTCGAAAACGGCACGTGGGAAGACACGAAGCAGAAGTTGCGGCGAATTTACTTGCAGACGTTGGTGGTGAACTTTTCTGTGTGGTTTCCAGTGCAGTTCATCAACTTTCTTCTCGTGCCACGGAGTTTCCAAGTGCCGTTTTCATCTTCAGTGTCCGTGCTTTGGAACTGTTTCTTGTCCATGAGAAACTCCTCTGCGTGAGCGTCACACAGTCAGATATACTACTACAACGTGGTTTTAAAAAATATATACGTGGTTCATAGGTATATGAGGTTTCCGCACCAGATTACAAATACATCCCTGAGGTGGCCGACAGCGTGATCCGGCGCACTGTGCGGCTCAACTTCTCCAAGTAGTTCTTTCTCTGCTCACCCACTAACAATCCGGCAATTTGATGCGCAGCGGCCATAACCGAGTCTGCGTCCACCTTTTCGAAGCCGATCTGGCCCTCGGAATTCAATGCGAGGACATCGCCGTTCTTTTCAAATCCCCTATCGACCATAGCAGAAACAAATGCCGGAACAAAGCCTGAAACGTAGTGAGGGGGCCGAAGAAGCGGTACGTCGGCAAATTGCTCCGAGCCGAGGTCCAAACGACAAAGAGTCTGGCAGTAGCCGAGAGTAGATGGCGCCAACGCTAGCCAGCGGCCGTTTTCGGGCACAATAGTCGCAATGAGTTGTGCGAGCACCTTTTCCGCCAAAACGTCTCCTACGTGAGGCACAACCACGGCATAAACAGATTCGTGCTGTCCCAACGCGTAGACAGGCCCCGTGAATGCCTTTTGCGACGCAGTGGGGAGCGCAGCGTAGAGTTGTTCGTCTTCGTCGAAATCGCTTTCCTGGTTTTCTTCGTTCTCGGACCGTTCTGACTCGGAGTTGCCGGCGTTGCTGCGATACTCAAATGCGTATTCTCCCACGGGATTCTTTTGCTCGATACACTCGATGATCACCGCAAGCGATTGGGGCACCACCAAGCATAGAGTAGGTTTGGCAGATTCTGGCACGGAAATCGTGCGCAGGATGATCTGCGGTGGCGAAGCGTTTTCTTCGTCGGCCAAAAGATGGCGCGGGTTCTGGGTCTCGGCCCACTGTTTAATCTGAGGTTAGAATGGTTTCGAAAACGGCGTGGTGGGGTTACTTACAAGCATGGTGCTAAGAAGAGCGAGTGCGAATGGTTCGCGCGAAAGAGTGCGCGTTCGTAGTCTTTGCCAGAGGCGGATTGTGGGGTGATGTTCGGGTCACGGACGGGCGGTGGAAGAAAAGTGTCAATTGAGGAGAGACATGGGCTCCTGTTGGCTATTTTGAGAGGTGCGTATCGAATCTACGGCGGGAAGTGGCGGACTCGCTCTGGTGGAGTCGAATTGGAGTGCGGAGACTGGGTGGTTGTGAGAATGAGGTACGAGGTAGCAGGTACATGAGTTAGGAGGAAGGAGTTGGACCGAGTTGGATCAAGATTCAGGGCGACACAAGGTTTGGAGCTCACCTGGTCGGTATAGGAGACAAGCAACGTAGTCAGCGGTGGGGAAGAAGATCGTACGGTAGGCGAAGGTGAAGTGCATCATACTTAGTAATGGCAAGTCAATGCCGAGAAGAAGAAGCAGGTTATTCAGCAAATGGCCGTTTACTAGCATATACTGCGATGTCGTTGGTTACTGTCTAGCAAGATATTTATTCAGTCTTTTAGTCAGTCTTTTAGTCAGTCTTTTAGTCAGGCGTGAGTCGATTAGTGCGCGATTAGTGGGTTGAATCGACTGGTGTGTTGGAGAATCGACTGGTGTGTTGAAGAATCGACTGGTTCGTCTGGAAGTGTAATGACAACTGTCAGTAGCGAAGAAGGTTCAGTGGTCAGTGGCAATGGCAAGTCATAAATCATGGTAACTAGCAAAAGTCGAGTCAACGGCAGCGTGAATAGGATTGGCGTGAACAATTTGGAAAACACATACCTTCATTGTCTAAGCCACAAACATGCGCCATTTAAAACTGAAAACACTCACCCCTATCCTGTTTGGCATTGAAATCGCCACTTCAGCATGCACTGAAGACGCCAATATAGCGTTGCGAGTACTACATGCCCAACGAACACCTAACCAAAAACAAAACAGGCGTGCACCGAATCCGAACTGACAAGGTTGCACCCATTACCTTACAATAACTTACAATATTTTCCAAAAGATTTCCACAGCTCTCCAAATAATACTCATGGGGCTTTCACACCATTCTGCCTCCCGGTGCACCCGTGCACCACACATCACCCCATGGTGGTGCCTCCACCTTCTTTTGTTCCCACTACACCATGCTCCGCCAATCGGCCCAAACTGTCGCCAAATTCGGCGTGCGTCTTCCTCTCGCCGCCCGCGCATATCACTCGGTGTCCCACCCCAACACCATCGTCAATCCGGAACTGCCCGAGACCATTCTCTTCACTAAGGCGCTAAACCATATTCCCGAAACCGGTTTCTCCAAACAGAGCATTTCGGCCGCAGTGGCGGACTTGGGTCTTCTGGACGCAATCCAGCTGGGTGTCTCCGCGTCTTCTCGCCACAGCCCCGAGTTTCTGCTCGTCTTGTTCTGGCTCAAACACTCCAGACAGAGATTGTGGGACCACGTGAGCGACAAGCTGCTGCCGTTCCACAACATCAGCAACGAATACGACCGTGCGGCATACTTAATCAAAACCCGCTTGGCCTACAACCGGCCCATTGCCGCTCGGTTGCCCGAGGCTCTCTCTCAGCTAGTGGTTCCCTATAACGTGGCTGCCGCGCTCGAGGAACTCCACAATTTGAGCGACGACGTGGCGTTCTACGCCGGCGACGACTCGCACGACCTGGCATGGTACGCCAAGAGACTCGCACTCCTGTCGATCTACGTGAAGTCGGAGTTGTTTATGACTCAAGATAGAAGCGCGGACTTCACCCGCACGGACGATTACGTGGACAGCAGCGTGGCGAGCTTGAAGGCGATGGGCGCAGGCTACAATGCGGTGGAGCAATGGGGTGTGTTCACTGCGATTCTGACGGTGAACTTGATCAAGTCGCAGTTGGCACGTGGATAGAAGGGGTATATGACATGACTATGACTGGATGTAGATGGCCCTGAAGTTGGTAGACTGCAATTTGCGCTCTGATGGCCGTGATGGCCGTGGGAGCGATGTAACTGGTATGATTACTATGATAAATATATTTGACTATGGTAACTATGGTAACCATGGTTACCATGGTATAATCACGATGATAGCATGAGAGCTATGAACGCTGTACGATAGTTCTGGTAGTGTGAAGCTATACCACATTACCTACAACTCTAGAGTCCTCCATCTGGCTCATTATCGTACATTACCTGTCTATGTCTATTGCGCCATTTGCGCTCTCACAGCCAAAAGCTGGTTCCGCGTTTCTTCCATTAGCTTCTGCTCACTCTCAATCTTCTCCTCCACTCTCTTGATCTCTCCCTGGATGAACTCGATTCTCTTGGTGACGTTCATCTTGGCCTCTGCAAAATCCTGCGGCATCAACACAGGGCCGGTCAATTTGTAGATTTTCGAGTCTTCGTTCAAAAACTCAAATTCCTCAAGCACAATCTTGTTCTCCTGGTACTGTGTCTCAAGCTTGGTGCGGGCATCGGCCAAGTCGTTGATGGCGTTTTGCTGTCGAGAAAACTCCATCGAGTGCTTTTCGAATTCCAGCTTGATGTCGGCCATGGTATGTGGTGGATCAGTGGATAAGAGTAGGTGTGTACTATTTTCGCATGGGTTCGCAGGTGCCGGTCTTGCACTACTAGCTGCGACTGTTTGCAATGGGTCGTTTTGATAATGTTTTATTGCTTAGGTGGTGTTTTTATTGTTATATGCCCCTAGTATGACTTCTTCTACATGCTCTTCGTCGTTATTTCCGCGTCCTGGTTCTTCTTCGGCTTGGTGCTAAGTCCGCACCCGATACGGGGAAATTGATCCGACTGGCAGGATTCGTCGAAATAGCCACTTCAGCTTTTTGCCGTTTCTACATTTTGTGACGACTTTCCACGACAGAGCTCTCTGTTTTGGATCTCGACTCCACGGGTTTCTGGCTCCACTGGCCGCTTTACTGGTCTTTTTACCGCTCTCTGACGTCTCGCTTGCTATTAGCTGTGGTGGTTGCTTCCTGTCGAGAGGTTTCTCGTCTGTTCTTTCCTGTGTAGCATTCACCAGTCTTTGCTTGGAAGATAGTCGTGGTCGGAGTCCCCCACTATTATATCCGTGACCTGCACAGCTCCATACGGACCGTATTCCAAGTCCTCATAGTCATCGTAATCTCCTATTACATCGTCTTCTTCCTCTTCCTCTTCTCCTTCGACTTCTTCGTCTTCCTCCTCCTCTTCTTCTTCCTCCTCGTCTATGTCGTCACTTTCAAATAACTGCGTCACCTCTCTTTTTACAATACCTGGGGTGAATTCTTCATCCACATCCATAGAGTCGTCCTCTACCGCACTCTCGCTGCCCTTACGGCCAAATATAAACTGCGGCCGCCGCTCATGCGAAGTGTGGCGTCGCGTCTGGACCGATTCCATTTCCTTGGATCCACTACTTCTAGTTCTGGGTTTGGGGAAACTTAGAGCACGCCTGCGCTTTTCCTGCGCGGCAGAACGCAGCTGCTGGTATGGTGTTGCAAAAAGATTTTGGTTAAACACAAAACCCTGGCACTCCTTGAGCGAAATCACGCACAGTTGCTGTGAGTCAGGGAAAAAGCTGAACGACTCGTAAACCGAGACTTTTTCGTGCTCTATCATGCTTCGGGAAAGAAACGAATTTCTCCGGAAGCAGGGCGCATCGGTGGATGAAAAAGACGACCTTTTTTCTTTTTGCATGGGGTCTGGCGGGTTCATCGGCTTCACTGGGGATACGGGAGCCGGATCTCGGGTATGTTGTCTGATAAGGGGAAGCTGTTGCGAAGGTTTTTGGTTTGAGTGGAAGTTTCAAGTGGAGAAATATATTCTTTACGCTGATTTTCGCAAAAGAAAAGGTACGGTGGATGAGGTGGGTTCTGGCAAACCGGTCTGGGGATATGGTCTGGACTTCTGCAGGACGATAGCGATTGTGGTGCACACAAGCGAAGTAGGTGAGTACGGATTCAGGAGCAGATTGAAGATACGGACAACGGGGTGGTTTTCTGTGGCGTTTCTGCATGGAGAAGCGTACAGTGTTTTTTAAGGCGTTTCTTCGTGCGCTCGCGTGGTGTTACCGGATTTTTCAATCCAGTTCTTGCCTTTTTGCTTATGTGTTGGTTGGTCGTAATGAGAAATCAACTCCGCACACAGTATGGGATCTGCGCCAATAACTGTAGCAAAAACGTACTGACCTACTGGCGAGCAACACCAAATATTCGTTTCGAGTGCTATTTTTTTTCTGTGAAAGAGCGTTTTGCGAGCTTTTGCATTGCTGGAGCGCATGTACTGGAAACCCCAGGTGTGCCTCTTGTACTTGTAGACGAGGTGTGGCTCTTGTACTTGTAGACGAGGTGTGGCTCTTGTACTTGTACGAGTACTGGTTCTCACTCCAGGCAGGCCGCAGTCTCCCCGTATACCGCCATGGCAAAGTTGGATCAGCGAACATGTGCTCGACATTCACATGTGCGCTCCATTCTGACTGTTGGTGCACGCTCTACTCGTTGCACATTTTGCTCAGCACCCGTACGGGCCCGGTTCACTACATGTTGTTCAGCTTGTCGTAACCCATTAATTATATACATATGCAAAGCCCTTAGGCTGTAAGTGCCCAGCTGGGGCGTTGAAACCGCTTCATGACATACACAAGACCCTTCCTGGAATCGTTCATGTTCAGGTGGAAACGGTCGCGGCTCCACTGCTCGATGCGCTTCTTGAACCCGAAAAAGGTGGAGGAAAACTTGACGTTCACCTCGAGTTTCGTCACACTGCCCTCGGTTCGGTATGTTAAAAACTCTTCCACCTTGATAAACCGGCGGTGGTCCACATTAGAAGAGTATGCTTGCACCGTTTGGGTCTTGGGGTCGATGATAGACTTTTCAATGACCCAGGTGTCGAGTTTGTGACCCAACATCGGCTTGATGAAGTCGGGCAACAGCCCGGTTTTGACCACTAGCCGCGTAGTGTGGAGACGCCCATGGTCGTCAATGGCAGTATCGAGTGTATCGGAAGAAAGCACGTGCTTCGCGTAGGGATTCGGATATCTGTTAAGGTAGGCCACAGACGTCGTATAAAAATCGGAGTTGTACGAGTAGGAGCTGGAGAGAATCTGGACCATTGAGCACTGGAGTGAAAAGACCTATGGCGATTTTGGATTGGTAAGCTCACCGCGGGATGTACGGGTGTGGCGATCTGCCCGCGCCCCTCCCGGGTTGTCTGGGGTGTACGGGTGTGGTGGTCACGGGGTGTACGGGTGTGGCTGATATCAGGTGTACGGGTGTGACTGTCACGGGTGTACGGGTGGAGTGTCGGTGAACACAGGCTCAAATTCCGCCATGTACGGCACTCCAACCCCACCTCTACTTGACGGCACAGATCCCAGGAGGGGGGCCGCTTTCCCAGAATGGAAACATGTGGAGAATTCCGCGCGACGCGCCTCAAGTTGCCTTCAATGACCGGGTCATCCCATGACACTCTGGTCTGTACGCAGAATCAGAAGCTGATAGTACAGATGGAGCCATTTTGCCGCCAAGAGCCGCCAGAAAAACGTTCGGCATTTCCGTGATGCCATGGCGTTTCGACAGAACGTTTTGTACTGTATACAATGTGCTTCATGATTTTCTTCTCGGCTTCGCCAAAGCCTAGAAACTGGACCGCAAAATATCACATCCAGCATTCATGGATGCTTGCAGGTTGCTCCTATTGCCTTTTCATCCCATTTCATGGTTTTGATCCATTTCTGTGCCAGGGCTCCGCCACTTTTTATGCACCTGCTCGAGCGAACCGCGAATTGCTTTTTTCCTGTCAACTTATTCTCTCCTATCAATGGCCGCATCCGCATCTGCAGCGTATGGCAAACGCACTGTTCTCTGCATACATGCAGTGCATTCAAAGGCATTCTACCGCACTGTACGGCGCTCGGTCGCAGCAGTAAGCGGTATTTTCTAACCCGCAATAAGGCGTTTAGTGGTTCGGGGATCTCCCGCTATCTCCTCCAAGAGCATCGATGATGCCGTGCCTAGTCAACGCGATAATCTGCACCCAGCCTCGCTTCAGTGTTCTATCAGCAGGTTTATATGTAGCTGAGATCCTGTTGGATGATTTTTTTTCGTAAGCTTATACTTGATCAATACTATCCTAGTTTTATTTTTGCCTGAATTCTCTTGGCTTTATTTTTTGCGAGACTATTGTTGCATCTAAGTTGAAGTGTGAAGCTTGTTATCCTTGTTTTCTTTTTTTTTCCGCTGTCTTTTTCCTTTCATTTTTACTGTTGTAGCCTTCCTTTCAACAGTTTGCATCCCATTCGACTGATAAAATGGAGAAGAGTAATAAAGCTCCAACATCGACTCTCGAACCTATCGTGTCGGAAATAAAACTATATGAGTCCAGCTCAAACGAAGAAACTCGTCTTACGGGATGGGCTAAGTTTACTGATTCCTTCAAGGAAGGAAATGGTGAACATGTCAAGGTCAAAGATTTGAAAATGGGCCACTTGGTGGTTATTGCCTTAAGCAGTGGTTTGGGAACTGGTCTTTTGGTTGGTGCTGCCTCCAAATTGAGATTGGGTGGACCACTTGCGGTTTTGATTGCTTATGCCCTCGTGGGTGCCATGTGTATTTGCACCATGAATGCCGTGGGAGAATTGACGGTGGCCTACTCTGATCTCGAGGGTGGTTTCAATGAGTGGTACAGAATGTTCATCGATGACTCGGTGGCGTTTGCATTGGGCTGGAACTATTGGTTCCAGTGGGTCACTACCATCTCGTTGGAGTTGGTCACTGCATCCATCACCATCAAATACTGGAACCAGGAAATTAATTCCGATGCCTTTGTTACGATTTTCTTTGTTGTTATTACTTTGATCAACTTGTTCGGTGTTAAGGGTTATGGTACTGCTGAGTTTTTCATGAACTCGCTCAAACTCATCATGTTGACGGGTTTTTTCATCATGGGTTTGTGTATCGACTTGGGTGCAACCAAGGACGGATTTATTGGGGGAAAATACTGGAGAGACCCAGGCGCGTGGAACTCGTTCAAGGGCTTCGTCACCTGTTTTTCCACTGCTTCGTTTTCGATGGGCGGTACCGAGTTCTTGGCCTTGTCCGTTTCCGAAGTTCGCAACCCAAGAGCGGCGTTGCCTGTCGCGATCAAGCTTGTGGTGATCCGGATCATTTTCTTCTACTTGGGAAGTTTGACCATGGTGGGTTTGCTTGTGCCTCACAACTCGGACTTGCTTTTGGGTTCCGGTGGACTCAGTGTGTCGCCATACGTGTTGGCGGCCGATCTCCACGGAGTCAGAGTCATTCCTCACATCATCAACGCGGTGATCTTGAACTCGGTCACCTCTGTGGCCACCGCAGCCATGTACTCTTCTTCGAGATTGTTGCGTTCTCTTGCTGAGCAAGGCTTTGCTCCTAGATTCTTGAAATACACTGACAAGACCGGGCGTCCACTCTATGCCTGGATTGTTTCTGTTCTTGGAGGGTGCTTCGCGTTCATTGCCACGTACAAGAACCAAGACGTTGTGTTCAACTGGCTCTTGTCGATTGTGGCGTTGTCCATTGTGTTTGTGTGGCCCTCTCTTTGCATCTGTCACTTGAGATGGAGAGCCGCCTTGACCTACAACAACATCTCGTTGGACACCTTGGGTTTTGTGTCGTACACCGGTATCTACGGCTCGTGGTACTCTATCATCATCAACTTTTTGATTTTGGTGGGCCAGTTCTGGGTGGCGTTGTTCCCCGAAAAAGAGGCGAACGTGTCCAACTTTTTCCAGAACTACGCGTGTGTGCCATTCTTCCTTGTGTGCTACTTTGGCCACAAGATCTACGCGGGCAACTGGAAGAAGTACTGGCTCTCGGTGGAGGAGATTGACGTTTACAGCGGCAGAACCATTTACGACGCGGAGGTCATGAGGATGGAGAAGGAGGAGGCCAAGCAGAGATACGCGGCTGCTCCGTGGTACCAAAAGGCCTACCTCTGGTTTTAGCATTATATAACGCATACATGAGACGACACGACAGTGCGGCTATTGGGTGTAGGCACCATGCGGTTGGGGCGCCGACTGCACATGCTGGGCCGGAGATGGGCCGGCCCCGGCTCCGCAGCAGAATGTAGAGATTTTTGCCCTGGAGCAGCCGCCACTGGGCCCCGGTTTCTGAGGCACACCTGGCCCGCCCGAGACGCAACAAGCGCCCCTCGCAAAAAGCGCCCCTCGCAAAAAGCGCCCTTCGCAACAAGCGCCCCTCGCAACAAGCACCCCTCGCAACAAGCGCCCCTCGCAGTGCGTGCGTTCCGCGCAGGTGAGCGCGACTCGGACAAAAATAGCCTGGAAAGAGTAAAGCCGTTCGCGCGCCCGCGCAGTCGCCCACGCGGTTACCCCAACGCCGGGGGCGGCGTGGTTCCATGCGGGCGGAGGGTGTCGCCGGACTGCATATACGCGGTGCCGACGCGGGAGCCATCTGTTCCATCCGCAGCTCTGGGCCGCCGCCGCCGTGCCCGTCCCCGGCGCGTGGCCAGGCCCCCACGGCCCCTTTGGCGCGGTGGAGAAAGACGTCGAACCCGCCGCACCCCGACGGTTTGGTGGCCAAAGCCCGAACGCGGCCCGATATATGCGGCGCGCGCGCGGCGGACTTATCGGCATCCGCGCCATCCTATATGAGGCCCACATACCCCGGCAAATTTCCCATCTGTCCAGAAAAGCTGCAGCACCCATGTCTTCGGCCGCCGCCACACAAAAGTTGAACGACCAGGAAATCATCCCCCGCCCCACCGACGTGGGCGCGTTGGCCAACAGAATCAACTTGGAAACCAGAACCCTCCACAACAAAATCGACAAGTTGGTGACGCTCAAGTTCGCGATCGCCATGCGTGACTACAAAATCTACAGACAGGGCTTGCAGAGCTTCTACCACGTGTTTGCCACGGTGGAAGAGTGCCTCTACAAGCAGCTTGAAGACGAGCTGTCGGAGTGGACCCCGCTTCTCAAGAACGTGTGGAAGCCGGAAATGGCCCGGCGCGAAAGAGGCCAGCAGGACTTGATGTTCTACTACGACAACCACAAGGAGAAGTTCATGTCGCCCATCATGCCGGCGCAAATCGAGTTCGTTGACCACATCCGCACAGTCACCGCAGAAAAGCCCTACCTCTTGTTGGCGTACATGCACGTGATGTACTTGGCCCTCTTCGCCGGCGGCCGCGTCATGAGATCGTCGCTTTTGCGTGCCACCGGCATGTTCCCCAGCAAAGACGGGTTGAGCCACAGCGAGTTCCAGGCTGCAGGCACCAACTTCTTCCAGTTTGACGTGGAGGACGAGAGCACATTCCGTCTCCTCTACAAGAGAGACTACGAGTTGCAGACGAGAAACAACTTGACGGAGGAGCAGAAGGTGGAGATCATCCAGGAGTCCTACTACATCTTCGAGCAGAACGCGAAGTGTGTGATAGAGTTGGAGCACCATAACTTGGAACGCATCAAGACCAAGTGGTCTTACCTTCTTGTCACCAGAGGCTACTACGTGGTGATTCTTGCTCTTTTGTTGCTTGCATGGTTGGCTCTCCGCAGAGTGTACACCCACCTTTTTTAGCATAATGATTATACGATACCGCAGACTCCCTCTCATTCTCACTGTACATAGACATACCACTCGTGTGTTTCCCGGTCGCCTCCCGGCGAACGCAGTAGTCTTCGTAGCCTACATTGGTGGTTTTTATACGTCCTGATCTTCTACTTAATCTTCATCCTCTTCCTCTTGCTGCGCCTGGTGAGCGGCCAAAACATCCGGATCAATCTCGTTGGTCACACCCTCAGGGTGGTCCTTGACCCAGTTTTCAATCCAGGCAGCAATACGATCAACATTTTCCTCCATGTCTTCCACAGTGTTGGATTGAAGCGGGATAACAATTTCCGGAATGTATGCGCCCGCCGCATCCTGCCACACAATCTCCATGATTTCACAGTCCAAATTCTCCTGGATCTTGTTGTCCTTGTAGCCTCGCTTGCTCAATCTTGCGTGCAACTGGTCCGTTTCCGTTTTGAGTACCACCACCAAGTCGATCAATCTCTCCGGGAAAATGTCGCAGCAGTGCCAGTCAACAATAGCACCGCCGTTTCTCAAGTCGATTTCGAGCGAGTCTAAAAGCTTGTCTTCGTCAACCACGTGGGTGTCAAACTCCTCGTCGTAGCTTTCAAAGCACTTTCTCTCTTTGGCCAAATTGCTGACGTTAAGATGGACATATGGACTTTGAAGTTGGGAAACCAAGTTTTCTGCGTGCGAGGTTTTGCCGCATCCGGGGGTCCCCGTGATGATCACGTTTGGGTGGAATCTTGTAGGCTTCATGGAAAGAAGTGGTGAAGTGCAAATCGAGATGAGCACTACAGACAGGTTCATATGTTTGCACCCAACTACAAAGTAGAATCACCAAACCTATTCCATGAACTTCAAACTTTTTCAAAAATATTTTCTTTGAGATTAATTTTCATTTGGAACGTGAAAATTTCTGCTGTCGTGCAATTCGTTGAACATGGCCAATATCGCAGAACTGAGAAATGGGTAGATAGGTTCGTAGAATCATCAATGCACATCAATGCACTTGTTGCTTCACTACAATATTTATGCGGTTGAATTCATTAGCTTCTTAGAGGTATCATTATCAATTATTTGGCAAAAAAACTGCCGTATCACGTTGCCTTTGGATGTTCGGGATGCATTGGCCCATTCGAATCCGATAAGCTACCATCCGACAAGGTACCATCCGACACCATCCGACAGAGTCATTCACACAATTGTAGGTCGCTGGTTCATCTTAACATTATCCAACGGCCATCCAGGACGTATCTGATGATGGTCCACGTCTTGATGTGGGAGCAAGCAAACCAGGAAGTTCTTCTTGCTTGTTAACCTGTTCTTGTGACCTTCAGAACTCATTGGAAATAATTCGCGTGGCATCACGGGGCGCCACTGACTCGCATCACCACCGGTTGCAACACGCGGTTGCATATCCAGCAGTTCTTCTTCCGTGACTCCGTGTCGAGTACTGGTGGCCCTCTCAACCGTGTTCTCTCTGAGGAGCAACGTGGGCTTCCTCCGGTCTTGGAACCTGGTCATAAGGAGGAGGAGCTTCCTCATATGCGGGGAGCTGTTCGTTTGTATGTTGTGGCTGTCGTGATTGGCGAGAATAACTCATATTCTGGGGTGCCATCTGGGTTCTTTGTACATTGGGCCGTGGAGATGGCTGCTGCTTGGGATACCGATCTCGGACCTTCCGGAGGCAAAAGTAGAAGAGAGGAACCGCTAGAATAAGGAGCAATCCCAAAAAACTGGAGCCGAGCTGTGGATCTGAAACCCTCGCCACCGGGGGATGCATAAGTGGTCAAAAGGAAGGTGTATCTTCGGTGAAACAAGAAACTGTCTATCTCAACGAAGGCGTTTCAGGGCTTATGAGACTTTGGCAAATGTGGTTGAGCCTCGGCTGACTGGTCGGAGTATTGTGACCGGCCGAACGATAATCGGGTATTAGGTCATGTATACACCCCGTATATTCACCACGGTGGAGAGGTGCAAACATTGGGTTGGAGAGAGACTCTATATAGAAACGAAAACTGCCGAAAGCAAAAGTGACGATTTTACCGCAACAACATGTGTTTTCCGGGGCGTAGGATACCTCTGGTATTTTTTTTTGGCCGTTTGTGTCTGTCTTCACCTTTCCATTTGCGCCCATTTTGCATCTTTCACGCACTTTGCTCTGCACAATCCAAATGTGAGAAGTGCATAGTCACCAATGCAGCTAATAAACAGCCGTACAGCAAGTAATAGCCAAACTTGTCCAATACACTTTACACGCGGCTCTACATAAAAAGCCCTCTTTTCATAACCTACTGCTTTTTTAACACGCCAGTGGACACGGTCGGATTGCCCGGGCCGTCCTCCCAGAGAAACACCCGTGCCCCACGAGGGTAAACACCAGTACCGCAGCACCCTGTCATTTTCTAGTTCAACGCCTTGTTTCTGAAACAAAAAAGAATGACCGCCACACATCCCCCTGGCTTGCAGAGTGCGGCCAACGGAAACTCATCATCCGCTTCGACGCCTGCGGCAGATGTTCCAGACATCAAAAAGTTTGGTCTTGCCGGAATCTCGCTGCTCGTGAAAATGGAACAAAACAGCCAAACCAGTGCCGCCATGGGCCAGGACTTGGCTCTTTTGGATCTTGACTTGCTGGAAGGATCTGAAATCTTGAAGAACTTGGCCTCTCCGTGGCAAGAAACCTCGCGCTCTGAAGTGGAACCTTACTTTTCCTTCGACGAGTCGATACTACAGAAGAACATGCCTCCGCCTGAACCTTGTGACACCAAGATCCTGTCCTTCATGGACGAAACTCTCTTTTACATTTTCTACACCAAGCCGCGTGATACCCTTCAGGAGTATGCTGCAAGAGAGCTTGTGGCCCGGAATTGGAGATATCACAGAGACATCCAGGTGTGGTTGACGAAAGACAGCAATGTTGAGCCGGTGCTCATTAGCCCCGATGTGGAGAGAGGCGTCTACATCTTTTTCGACCCTCATAACTGGGAAAAAATCAGAAAAGAGTTTGTGCTACATTACTCGTCTGTGCAAGCATAGAGACCGTGTATATTAGAATCTAGATTAATGTTTGCGCCTGTCCCGAGCAATTGCTTGCGGATCTACGCTAGAGCCTTTAAAAGGTACTTTGTCAAGACTTTTTCTTTTATTTCCAGGACCCTACTCCTTGTGGTACATTACCTTGTCCACCTTGACGTTCCCGTCTATATGTGTGTATATATAGAGAGTGCACCTGTTACCTTGCGTATCCATGAGGCAAAAAGACGGAATAGACGACGCAAGATCAAGGATATCGTCGCTCTCTGCATTTTCCTCACCCAGTTCTTCCTGCGCTTCTTGGGTATCTGACTTTTCTTCATCTCCCTCTTTGGGTTCAGCGTCGTCTGCTGCTTCTTTAGCACTGTCCTCTTCATCTGCATCTTCGTCCTCATCATTGAGCTCCGGCCAGTCGAAGTTGAAAGCCCCACTGGCACTTCCTGGATTGATGAAAAACTTGCCATCTAAAGTATATGCCTCCACTCTGTGAGTTCCACCCCACACCAAGATATCCACATCAATTTCACGAGCAAATGCTAGTAATGACAATGGATCGTTTCGGGGAACAATTTGATAGCCGCTGGTGAAACCGATCCGGAAGTTTTCCGCAGAAACCACTTTATAGAAAGGTAGAACCTTGGTAGCGTCTTTTTGACCTGAAAGAAGGGTGAGTTGCTGTGTGAGAATGTTGTTATCGTCAAATTCACCTCGCACGATATTAAATGACGGCGACAAGTCATAGAGGAACTTTAACGTCTCCCCAGACTGAGTAATGTTTCCTAAACATAGCACCTGGGCAATTTTGGGATTGGACGGAATCGAGTTTGGATTGGGCGCTAGAAGCTTGCGAAATTTTGAGGGAAGATCGATCACTCGCTCTGGGATGAAAATGTCTCCAATGGCAAGAGTAAGCATGGTCGGAGGTGGAAGGTCAGATAACGGACAGTGGAGATTATCTACGGTGGGGCGACACAGTGTGCAGGACAAAACACTGCTCTTTGCCGAGTTGGCAAAACCACTGCGGTGGGAGCGAATAGGGAATGCCTTCTGTGAACGTCGATGCGGGATACAGTGAAAATTACCAAATTTGTGAATCACTACTGTTTTAAATTCTTTTTTCTAATCAAATTAGGTATTTAAGCGCGACCATACTGAGGCTGCTGGTAGTATGGCTGCTGTGGAGGCGCATACTCATTCTGGTGCTGAGTGTTCTGATGGGAATCTTCGCTGGAGAGTAATTTGTTCAAAACTTGAGGATAATTGCGGAAAACTTCATCAAAACGGTTTCTGTTCGTCATCTGAAACACCTCGGGGTCTTTGGCCAATGCCACGAAAAACGTAGAAACACCAGACTCAATCACTGTCAACGAAACCCGGGTAATTTGACCAGCCACAAGAAAACTGAAGGCAACAAGTGGCGCATAGTACAGTCCATTGCTGTTGTAAGCCGGACTGGTGTACCGCAAGTATAGATAGGTGAATAACGCCACCACGTATGCCACAAAAAGAGAAAATAATTGCACCGAGGTACCTATGAAACAGTCATTGATCAATGCGTCCATACCCTTGAACCGAAGAAGCTGGAATGTTTCTCTCGCTGCAGAAATATACTTTTTGCCGTAAAGAGCGATGTAGATGTAGGCGTACTGGTTGAAGTAGCGAACCATCAGCTCAATAAATCCCACGAGCATATCCAACACAAGATAGCCACAAGAGGCACATGCGTTATCACTTGCGATGGCATTACTGCGCAAAATACGAATAAATTGGCGAAGCAATTGCAATAAGGAAACAATGAGCGAGCCCTCACAGATTGAACCAAAACAGTACGTCATTGCTCTCTTAAATGCACCAAAAGCTGGAAATCTAGGCTCGCCCTGGTCTGAGCCCGATAAGTAGTACCATGTGCCATATACCCCGGAAATGGTAGTGTGAATGACGTTCTTGATCACTTCCGAAATGTAATAGCCTGCAAAAAAGACAAACACGAGGATACCAATCAACTTGCTATGAGAACAGGAACCCCCGCTGAGATCACACGCAGGGTTGTTTTCGGAAGGATCGTACTTGATGTAAGTAGCAACCACCACCATCAAGAACAAGGTCGAGAACGCTCCGGATATAAGAACACCCAAAAACGAAACCAAGAGGGTTGACTTGTATCTCTTCATCACATCGATGGTGATTTCAAGAACAGTGGCACTGAAAGGAATTCTCAGGCGCGCCCGCCAGTAGGCCCAGGCGGTGATCAAGGTAAAAACGAGGAAAACAACCGCGGCAGAATAGTAGTGCATCACGAAATAGTAGATGGCAGTTGCAAGGCCCAAAATCACATTCAAAATCAAGCCAAGAGTGATGAATGCACGAGCAAACAAGCGGGCAATCATGATGATCACGACAGAAAACACAACAGAAATGACAATCACAAAACCAAAGAGAACCGCAGTGTTCGCGTTCAAAGTGAAGTGGTTTTGTGTGCTGTAGATGGAACCTTGGAAGCTCCACGTCGACTTCATGGCGTGGAGAGTGATTCCAGCCACGACAAAAAAGCCCACTACAACCAAAAGGAAAAAAATGGCAAATGGAATATCGTTGTAGCGGGGCTTTTCAATTTTGAACGACTCATCGTAGTTTTGTGACGGTTGTGGTTTCTCCTGGTACGGAGGACTGGGTTCCTCAAATGTGGAGACTCCATCTTCTTGAGTTCCTGGAGGGGGTCTTGGAGGCCGCTGGTAAGACATTGGCAGATGGTAGAATCGGAAATGGTGGGAGGAAGTATCACCGAGTAAAATGATATCAGAATAAACCGTATTAAAAAAGGTTGATGATGGAGCAACCACACCATACGTTAGGCGAGGTGCATACTAGTTTCTGCACCTGCGCATACCGTAAAACGGCATAGAAGCCTCATCCCGGGGTCTATGCTTGCTATCTGTTGTGGGTAGGATTGGGTGGAGGCTTTGACTACGGTCAGACATGGATGTTCATCGAACCGGGATTGGCGTTTCTGAAACGGAAATGGGAATTGCGGGAACCTTGATTCGCATACCCAGCCACAGCTTCTGTGTCTACCCGCATTGGGCCAGCAGTTACAGTATTGGGCCAGCAGTTACAGTATTGGGAGAGTGTGAGTACGATGCTGCTTTCACGTTCAAGCATGTGGAGAACCAGGAACCACATTAGCCAAATCACTTGCGAGGAAGCGGCCAGAACCGAGTTGAAATCCTAAAAATAAAGACGGAGGTACGCCTGCATGGGACAGTGGGTCAGCCGCACCAGCATGCCCTGCATTGGAAAACGAGAGGAGAGGATTAGGCAGATTAAGAGACTCTTGATATAGGCGCTAGATGTTGATACCGCATTTCTCTTTAGACTATGTGTAACTCTATTATTCCTACCTCTATCCGACCTTCTACGTGTATCATACGTCTATACCTCTTTTCTGCATCTATTTACCTGTACCTTACGTCTTCTCTGCCTACCCTACGCCTACTCTACGCCTACCCTACGCCTACTTTACGCCTACTTTACGTCATCTCTACGTCATCTCTACCTCTATCTACTTCCTGAAAATACACGTGTAGAAGAACAGATAGACACGACAAGAACTCTTCAAGAATCAGTACCTCCTCAAACCAAAGAGTTAACCAGTTTTGAGCAATCTAAGCGCACCTACAGAAGGAACTGGTATCGAGCGCAATTCAGGAGAGTTTCTGCGCGCTCAAAACATACAAACACTCCATTTGCCCACAGACCTAATTCAAGCCCTCAAGCTGCTCCCACGCATCCCAACCGGATTTTCCGTCGGAGCTTTGGGCAGCTGTCACCTTCCGTTTTAGGCGAGTGCAGCCGGCCAACGGAATCTCACCGGAACCTCAACGGAATTCGCGCGCACTTTTATATAGCCTCCGGCCCCACATTATCGCTTTGTTCCCCAGAAAATGAGAAGCCACCTTTTGCTCGCTTTGGTCACGTTGGCGCATGCTTCGCCCACTCCAAACCCACCGCAAATTCCGTTTCTGGAGAATGTACCGGAATCCTACATTGACCAATTGTACGGCCAATTGGTATCTACCTCTGACTCACTTCACCACAGAAAGATGATGATGGCTAGCGGAGTGGTTCACCACGAAAACCATTTCGCGGAAGTTCCAAATGCATTCGATGGCACTTTCAATCTCCACCAAATTGAAAAGTTGCAGAAACACCATAAAAGGGCCCACCGCAGTAATGCCCATTCCGGTTACCTCAAGTACCGGCTGCAGGTCAATCTTCCCCAGGATGACGAAACGGACGATCTCGCAGGACTAAATCTCTTTGGCGGGATTCTTACCTTTGGAGGATTTGACCACATGGACTGCTTTAACCCGCAACACTACAACCTGGCCATCGACATTGCCATTGTTGGTGCTCCTTTTGATACTGGCACTTCCTATCGCCCGGGAGCCCGCTTTGGGCCCGAGTCGATCCGGCTGACTGCTAGAAGACTCGGAGAAGGCATCACTCCCGTCCGCGGAAACGGGCCTGGGTCCAAACTTGGCCAGGTGGACCCATATGACCGCAACAACCACAATTTGACCATCATTGACTGCGGAGATGTACCCATGACGCCATTCGACAACCGCATTGCACTCAACCAGCTTTACCGAGGCCAACGAGCGATTCATAACCACACAGTCAGCGGCGCTAAGCTGATTTCGCACCCAAAGGTCATTACTATGGGCGGAGACCATACTATTACTCTCATGGCGTTGCGGTCGGCGTACGAGAAGTATGGCAAGATGGCCGTGCTCCATTTTGACTCTCACATCGACACATGGAACCCCAAGGTGTTGGGAGGAGGAATCACCGACTATATGTCGTTGAACCACGGGACATTTTTGCATTATGCCGCAGAAAATGGATACTTGGAAGAGGGCCACTGTTTTCACTTGGGGTTGCGGGCGCCATACATCAATGCTGCGTACGATAAAAAACACGACCACGAGTGTGGATTCAACACCATAACTGCTCGAGACTTGGACAGGTTGGGTGCGCAACAGATCATCGAAACCGTCAAGGCAAGCGTAAAGGATATGCCAGTCTACATTTCGGTGGACATCGATGTTCTTGACCCCGCCAATGCCCCCGGTACAGGAACAATGGAAATTGGAGGCTGGACTGGGCGTGAGTTGCTCACGATTTTGGATGGGCTTGAAGGAATCAATCTAGTGGGGGGAGATGTGGTGGAGGTGAGTCCTCCTTTCGATACCAACAGTGAGATCACCAGTCTTGCGGCAACTGCAGTGATCGACTCCATGTTGGGCCTCATGATTGTGGCCGAGTTCTAAATACCTGAAATACGGAAATGAATGGTGGAATCGGTGATTTAGTTCTTGTAGACACGTGATATAGACACTCTAAAACAGTAATACAGTATCCAAAGGGCACGTGGTCTAGTGGTATGATTCTCGCTTAGGGTGCGGGCGGTCCCGGGTTCGATTCCCGGCTTGCCCCTTGGATACCAAATTTTTTTTTGCAAATTTGGCACATCAGTAGACGACCCATGTCAATCGCTTAGTGAAGCACAACGTGACCATTTGGCACTCGTACCTAGGTGCGACATTCCGCATTGTGAGTTTTGAGAGACATACTTTAGGACATGTTGTCAGGGTTGAAAGTCAGGGATGAAGGCAGATCAATATTTGATGTCTTAGACCGGAAACCAGAACTGCCTGTTCTGATTATTCCCCTTGTATTCTTTATTGTTTCTTTGGGCGAGTGCACCTCGAGATTAAGTCAAATTGGACCATTTGCAATTTCAGGGCCAGTTTGAGCGGATTGAATTTTCAGAATAAAGTTTGTGGATATTTCTGCGGATGATTTCCATTTCTTGTCGAGTCCCAGTCACCTCCGCTCTGGTTCTCCAACAGAACCTGACCCGGTCGCTTTTTTGGTTCGCTGTCCAAGGGCATGTGGTCTAGTGGTATGATTCTCGCTTAGGGTGCGGGCGGTCCCGGGTTCGATTCCCGGCCTGCCCCTTGGACATTTTTTTTGAAACCTGAAGGAACACACTGCCCAAGCCAAAATGGGCAGCAGGGCGACACGGTGGCAGTTGGCAAATGATGAGCCGCAGATGAGCCGCAGATGAGCTCCGTCGCCCTTTTTTCGCCCAGAGAAACTCTCATGTAAGGGCGTTCGGATGAAAGCTCGGAGTGCCCTTCCGTATGGTCTACATGCAAACTGAAATGCCAAGTTGCAGTCGGTCCGAAGGGCTAACAGTGCGAATACGATTTCCGTTGGACTCGGTGCTCGGCCCGAATAGTGAGCCCTGGCGCGGCAATCTGCAGACCCTTCAGCAGAAGCGGCGCCGTATCCACTTCCAGAAGCATATCACCCTCAGATTACAGTCTGTGTCCTCCCGCCCATGTCTAGGCAAGCGTTTCTACCAAGCACTGGTTGCCCGCTGATTGGTGCCTGCGCGGTTTCCACGTTCGTGGAGTGGCGCTTCTTCCCCGTTTGAGATGATATACGGTAGCCGTTTGCTTTCCTGCATCACCTGCACACGGAACGGCATGCCGGTCATCGTTTTCCGCTCTTCCAACGTAGCGGAGATATGAATTGGCTTGATACCGCCACCCAGTGATTCAGGAGGTGAAATATAAGAGCGGGCTTGTTTTCCACAGGGTGAATTCATCACGCGAGAGACAAACGAAAACCATTTCCCCACACATACCTCGCATCGTACATGACTACACATCGACAATCTGAGCATGCGGGAAACGCCATCGCGTCTCCGGAAACCGATCACACCCCCAGTCAGGCTCTTACAGCAGAAGAAGAATCGCGGTCTTACAGCGAGGCCAACGAGAAACACACCAGTGGATGTGAAAATTCAAACAGGTCCAACCTGTGTCTGTCTGTCACTGACTCATCAGATGGCTCCGAATTACTAGAGGTACTGATGGCAGAAAAAAACTTGGAAGAGGAAGAAGAACCAGTTGTTGATGCTGCCGAGACCATTCCAGACGGAGGATATGGCTGGTTGATTGTGGTTGCGTGTTTTTTGATCAACTTCAATACCTGGGGTGCCAATTCAGGCTTTGCCATTTACTTGTCGCACTACTTGAACCACAACACCTTTCCCGGAGGCGACAAGTACGACTACGCTCTTGTTGGAGGTCTTACCTTTGGCGTGGGTTTGTTATTTTCGCCCTTCATCATTTATCTCCAGGGCAAGCTTGGAGTGCACACCACTGTGATCATGGGAAACTGCTTCCAGTTTTCTGCGTTGATGTTGGCGTCTTTCTCCAAAAAACTCTGGCAGTTGTACTTGACGCAGGGCGTGTTGCAGGCATTTGGGCTCGCGTTCGTGTCGTTGCCCACATTTCCCATTCTCGCCCAGTGGTTCAAAAAGAAAAGAGGCTTGGCTTCTTCGATTGGTGCGGCCGGCTCAGGCTGCGGCGGGCTCTTATACAACTTGGGAATGCAGCGTGTGTTGGAGGCAAAATCGGTGTTTTGGGCGTTGCGTGTCCAATCCATCATCTGCTTCGTCCTTCTTTGGATTTCTATTGCGCTTCTCCGCACAAGAGTGAAGATCAAATACGCCATGTTCGACGTTGCCATTGCCAAGAGTGCTGGATTCTACTTTGTGATCTTATTCTACGCGTTCTGCATGTTTGGATACGTGGTTGTGTTGTACGACATGGCTAGCGTCACCACGTCGATGGGCTATTCTGCTTATCAGGGCTCCATTTCGTCGGCGATGGTGCAAGTGGGATCGGTTCTCGGCAGACCGCTCGTAGGAGCGTTTGTAGACCGTTTTGGTGCCATTACAGTCACCAGCTGTGCTTACTTGCTTTGTGGTATTCTCACATTGGGAATGTGGATCCCTGCGAATAACTATGCCACCATATTGGCCTACTGTGTGATGATGGGAGGTTTGATGGGTCTGGTGTTCGGGTCCACTCCTCCTATCTTGGGCATGTTGTTCGGTTTGCACCGGATCAACGTCGGGCTCGGCATGAGCTGGATAGTTTTGGCTCTTGCTGGAATCGGTTCGCCGGTTATTAGTTTGGCGTTGAGAGAGGGTGATGGAAGTGCGGTTTCTCGTGGCCAATACAACCACAGTGCCCTTTTCAGTGGGCTTTCTTTCATTGCTGCAAGTGCCACGCTTCTTCTCATGCGGGGCTACGTTGCTGTTCGCCATGAAATGATGAAGGACAAGAATGATGACCATGATCACCTTCTGATTCGGGTTCCGTTCTGGGCTCCATTGAAGTATTGCGTCAGCAAGACACAACATATTTAAGGTACGCCTACCAAAGTTACAAACGGCTGAATATAGAGTTAATACGTATAATTGTTCGTTTTGTGTAGAATCTAGGGTTTGCAGGTGCACGCGACTACACCATTTCCGAGATCCGCAGAGCTCGTTACGTAGACCCTTTTGGTTCTCTCTGTTGAGCTCGGAATAGCAAAAATGAGAGTCCTGGGTTCTAAATTGCTCATTCTCACTTGTCACGCAGAAATACACCAGCTAAAGATGGGCGGTGGTGGAATTCACTCAGAGCGAAGCGTTCTAAGAGCATATGCATGTCTCTTTAAAGTGAAAATCCTAATACCCCTGCAACAGATCCCCAAAGCCGACCTCGGTGAAACATGAAGCAACCAAGATGATTACATGGGTTTGAAGCAAGCTTTCCAACTTTAATGGCCAAAAACGGAGTTACTAAAGGGTATATCGACAATAGTACAGCTGTGTGCGTGCATATACACGAATGTATCCGGCATCGAGCTAGACGTCAATGTCTAGCCAGAAAGTACACTGTTGGCATTAATTTTGAGTAAAAATAAAGAAAGTACTCTGAAATCTCTTGGATACACTGTGGTTCTCTGCCTTAACCGTTTCGGTGTCCGTGACTGGAAAAAACTTTCAAAATGCCAATGGCCCCGCCCTTATAGCCTGCAGCAACACCGGGAGTGCATTTACTAGGCGATATGCGCTTATTGGAAAATGCCAGTGAATGATATATATACCGCCGTTTTTTTTGCACAAAATGAAGGAGCTAAGCAACCCGAAATGAGGGAATCTGATTCTTCCGAAAAAGCTCCTGAACTTTGCAAGCCTGAAGGCGACGCTGTCTCTTCAAACGTTAGCGAATCATCATTGGAAAGCCAAAAACCCGAGAATTTCGAGATTCCGGATGGAGGATACGGCTGGTTTGTTGTGTTTGCCAGTTTCCTTGTCAACTTTAGCACTTGGGGTGCAAACTCAGGGTATGCCGTTTTCTTCTCCTACTACTTGAACCACCTGGTCTTCTCCGGTGCTGATAAGTATGACTACGCTCTCATTGGAGGAATGCGGTTCGGGTTAGCGTTTATGCTCTTCCCTGTGGTGCATTTTGTACAAGGAAGAGTAGGTACCCGCATTACCATGCTGTTTGGAAACTGCTGCCAGTTTGCTGCCTTGATGATGGCGTCGTTTGCAACCCGGCTTTGGCAGGTTTATTTGACCCAAGGGTTGCTCCAGGCAGTGGGACTTGCCTTTGTGTCGTTGCCAGCACTTTCAATTATTCCACAGTGGTTCAAAAAGAAAAGAGCGTTTGCGTCATCGTTGGCCGCGGCCGGCTCCGGCTGTGGCGGCGTTGTTTACAACTTGGGAATGCAAAAGGTGATTGAAGTGCGGTCCGTCTCTTGGGCATTGCGGAGCGAATCCATCATCTGTTTTGGACTTCTCTGGATTTCTGTTTTTGCAATCCGGCCCCGCATTGAAGTGAAATACGCCATCTTCGACATTGAATGTTTCAAGAGCGTAGCATTCTTGCTTTTGTGCATATACTTGGTGTTTTGCATGTTTGGCTACGTGGTGGTGTTGTACACTATGGCCAATGTCACCACCTCTATGGGCTACACTCCGTACCAGGGCTCAATCTCTTCGGCCATGGTGCAAGTCGGTTCTGTTTTGGGAAGACCAGTGATTGGTAAGTTATGCGATCATTTTGGCGCTGTCACGGTTTCTGTTGGAGCATACCTAGTGTGTGGCATATTTGTGTTGGCAATGTGGATTCCTGCTCTGAACTACGCTACAATATTGGTGTTCTGCATCATTGCCGGCTCGCTCATGGGTACAGTTTTCGCTACAATTCCGGCGATTTTGGCATCCTTGTTTGGCTTGGAAAGAGTGGGTGTTTGTCTCTGCATGGGATGGGTGTTTTTGGGGGCGGCATCCATAGTCTCGCCAATATTCGGATTGGCATTGAAAACAGGCAATCACGGCTACGTCTCGCCAGGGCAGTACCACTTTAGTGCGCTTTTTTGCGGTCTTTCGTTTCTCGTGTGTTCTTTCACTCTTCTTATCATGAGAGGGTACTTGGTGGCTCGGAACCGGGAAGTTGAAAACGACGACAAATGCCATATCCATGTCCGAGTTTCATTGCGCGAGATGGTGAAAAACTGTCTTGGGCGAGAACGCCTCATTTAAGAGACGGCCTTCTGGCGTTTGCGCGCGAGCCAACTAAATCACATCGAGTACTATTAATCCCCCCACCAGTACTAGCACAAGACAGTAGCTGCCACGAAGATCAAATCTGATGCAGTGAATTACACATTCTTCGTTTCTGTACATCCCCATCGCTTCGTAGATCTTCCGATTCTGGGCATGATTTCCGTGTCCCGAAAGCGCTATAGGTTGTGGTGCCTGCACACATAATCACATCGCTTCACCAACACCTCTTCTCTTCCAATGGATGGCCCTTCGAGCCCTTCTCCAAAGCGGGCAAAAACAGAAATGTCTAGCCCAAAGCTTTCCAATGAGATCGCCGAACCAAGCGGCACGCGACCGGCTCTGGCGGCGCCTGGGCCGCAGCCTGGTTCGAGCGAGGCGGCCCAAACAGAAGACCCGCTCCAAACAATCGATTTGGACCCAATTTTAGAGAGCAACCGCGCCAGTACAAAGCATCAGCTCACTTCAGCTGTTGCGGTGACCCTAGAACCACCGCAAGGCATGCAGGTTCCGCTAGACCAAACGGCAGCTTTGGAACCCAAGGACCTATACACTCCAGCAATTTCGACGTTGACAAATGCACCTATAGAGATTTTGGATGAGGAGGAGACTGTGCCATCTGTACCAGACGCCGTTCCAAATACTGGTCTGCAAATACCCGCTTTGTCAGTGTTGGAAAGTGTTCCTCCAGAAAACTCATCCACCACTGCTTCTACGTCAGCCTCTGCCTTGTCGCCTGCGGTTTCACTGCCTTCGTTGCAGAACAACCAGAATGTCGGTGTTCCTGCTTCTCAGTTTTCTCAACCTCCTCAAGCGGCCGCATCATCTGCTTCTGCGGCTCCTGCTCAGACAGTAAAAACAGAAATGGTCAAGAGCGAGCCCAAAGAACCGGAGCCCAAATCCAGACTCGTGGTGCTTGCAGGAAAATGCATCCAGCATCATATTCTTGACCACTTGCGCAGTCTCCGGCTCGTTCCAAACGTGCCGACGATTGAGGTGTCCGCCGACCGGCTCTCAACCTTCCCCTTCAAACAGTATTCGTACATCAACTTTTGCATCGAGTACGACGAGACGTTCAGTGACTCGCTTGAAAAAATCAAGCACTTCTGTGAGAGCGAGCGCACTATCTTTGCCAAAGTGGACGAGATTGCATACCACTTCATTTTCGAAAAGGGCAAGAAGTGGGCGGACTACACTGAGGCGGAAAAAGCGCTGTACACGGGGTTTCTTGAGTGCTTGAGCCGCATCGCAGGAGATAAAGTCACTCAGTGCTCGTTGGTCAACAAGTACGACATGAGCACGGTGTACATCACCGAAAAGGAAGAGTTGGCGCGGTTGGGCCAGGAAATCCAGGCTGACTACGCCTTATGGAAAAACTTGAAAGTGTTCGACTATGGCGACAACTGCATCCGCTTTCTTCCTGGGGTCAAGTTTTCCGACTCGGTTCAGGTCATCAATATTGGAGGCGGGTCCTCCCTCGAAACGTTGGCCGGGTTCAAGATGCCGGCACAATTGAAGGTGCTTGTGGCATGCAAAGGGTTGATTCCGTCGATAGACTACGTGGCGTTTCCCCAAACACTTGAGAGACTAGATCTCCTGGACAACCGCATTTTTTTCTTGAACTACATTGAGTTCCCGGTCCATTTGAAGGCGTTGGACCTCTCGCGGAACCACATCGACAGCTTGAAGAATGTGGTGTTCCCGCGCGGCTTGGAGTATCTCTCGGTGTCACAAAACCCGATCGAATGCATCAAGGGCGTGCGATTCCCTGAGAGTATCGAGTACTTGGATCTTTCGTGCATCCCCAATGAATCTATGACTGGCATCAAGTTTCCTGATGCCACTGTCTATCTCAATCTCCAGCAGTCGATGGTCAATACGCGAGGACTCAAGCTCCCTCCGTATGTTAAGGAGTTGAACTTGGCGTGCGACGGAGTCAACAGCATCAACCCGCTCCGGTTGCCTAACATGATCGAGAAGTTGTTTTTGGCCAACAACAACATCAAGACCCTAAACAAGGTCACGTTCCCCTCTGCTCTCCGCGAGCTCTACTTGGGAAACAACATGATCACCACCTTGAAAAACGTGCAGTTTCCATCTACTCTCGAGGTGCTTGATCTCGAGATGGATCCGCACAACGAAGAAAACGAGAAATATATCACTTCTTTGAAAGACGTGGTGTTTCCTCCAAACTTGCAAGTGCTAAAGTTGGGGTACCACCTGATCAAGGCGATTGAGTCGATGGAGTTTCCATTCCACCTCCAGGAGCTCAGTTTGGCCTACAACGACTTGCGGGTGTTCCGCAATATCCGGTTCGGGCCCAAGTTGCGAGTTTTGGACTTGAGCGGGAACCAGGAGCTCATGAGTGTGGACAGCGTGATGTTGCCCGAGTCGCTAGTCGAGTTCAAGATTCCCTCGCTTCTCCTCAACAACCTTCCGCCGTCGGTGGTGGAGCGGGCCAACAAGCACGAGTTGACTCTCACCAAGTCGTTGCCCTACAGTGTGTAGCTACACCAGGCCGACCGTGGTACGCTAAATATCGTGGTACACTGGATATAGATGTTTAATATACATGCGGGAAACAGTACTAGTCCTCCTCCTCGTCGGAAGACTCCTTGTCGTCGGCCTCCTTTCTCTCCAAAAGCGCTTGCAACTCCGCATCCTCAGTAGCAGTGACGGCCTTAGGAGCCATAGTAACCTTGCAGTTACCACCGGCCGCCTCAATCGACGCAGTCACCTTCTCAATCGCCTTCTCCAACAACTCAATGCCCTGGTTCTTGTCCAATGCCTGGGTGGAAATCACGTACAACGGCGCTGCCACCAACTTGGCCTTGACTTGCATCTGCTCGGTGGACTCTGCCTCCGCCGCCTTCAACGCACGCTTGATGGCATCAATACCCTCGTAAGAGAAACACGACACCTCCACGTCGGCTCTGATCTTGATGGCCTGGGGAGTCAATCTGCGGCTAATGTACAACTTCAACTCATCCAAAATTTCGGGGGAAATCGCGTCCACATCGGCGAAAATGGATGGGTCGGTGATCAGCAATTTGAAGGCGTCGTACACGTGGCCGTACTTTCTCAGCAACGGCCAGCCGACAGTCTGGTACAATTTCTCCAACGAAATGTTGAACTTTTCCGCACAGTGTCTCAAGATGGAGTGCACGGCCTTGGACTTGTTGTATCTCTCGTCACACTTGATAATGTCTTCTGTGGACACGGTTCTCTTGGACAAGTCGATGTAACCCTTTTCTTTGTCGACTCTCAACACAACCGCAACCTCGTTTTTGCCCACACGGATCAACTTTTGGATCGACCGGATACGTCTTCTCGACAACTCACTCAACAAAATCATACCTTCGATGTTGTCGTACTCGAGCAACTTGACGTACGCACCCATCTCGGCGATTTCCTGGACGTTAACCATCACCACCTCCTCGACTTCGGGGTATTTATTCTCGTAGAAACGGCAGTTGGAGCTACTCATATTGGTGGTTAGTGAAGTAGATTTGGCTACCGCTTAAGCCATCTAAAATTTTCCAGTGGGGGCGCGCACGACCTGAAGAGACGCAGAATTGTGAAAGTGGGCAAAGAGACTTTTGAGGCGGGGGAAAGGGAGCGATGAAGCGGGGGGAGTTAGAAGCAGGAGGAGAAAAAGATTTTGACTTGAGGAAATACGCTGTTGTGTTGCGGTGCAGAGCGGGCTTGATGCGATCTACTTTCCGTCGTCTGGGTGCAAGTGCGAATTGCTACTATAGCTGATGAGAGCAGAAATGGAGAACACAGCGTATTTTCAAACTTTGGTGATTTCCGATTCGCGTCAGCCGATCATCACAGCCGGCAAATGGATAGGGGATGAGTTTTTGACCTTCAGTGATTGGTCTTGGTGGTTTGTGATCATGTGTAATTACAGTGAGATTGCGTCGGTTTAGATCACGTTTGCCGATTTTCATCCAATGCTTTTTCCATTGCTATTCCCACTGCTATTCCCCATTGCTCTTCCCCATATACCCCCATTTTACACCGTATCACATCGTATTTCTCCATCTCTAATTTGTTTCACTCCCGTCTAATCTCTCGCCAGAGTTGTACCGCAATGTGTAGAGTCAACACCTTTTCGCACTCGCCGGCCGTTTTGTATAATGCCGGAATGGGTGCAAAAACCGCACAGGTATACAAAAGCACAACTTCTCTTTCAATCTTGACCCCCACCATGGACTTCAAAGTATTCAAGCCCGCCAATTTCTACGTCCACAAAAGGTACGAAATCCAAGAGATTTTGGGAAAGGGTTCGTACGGGGTCGTGTGTCTGGCCATAGATACCAGCGCCATAGGTTCGGAGCCGGTAAGATTGGCGGTAAAGAAGGTGTGCCGAATTCTCCGCAAAGAGGTTTTGCTCAGAAGGGCGATACGAGAGTTTCGCATGATGAAGTTTTTCCGGGGCCACCGCAATGTACGTCTCTATGAGTTTGCTCACACTAATCTCTCTTCATTCTACTAACTGCAGCTCGTTTCGCTTGTGGACGTTCAGTTTGTGACAATTCTGCCCTACGAAGGCCTTTACTGCTTCCAGGAACTTATGGACTACGATTTGGCTCGTGTGATTTATTCTGCGGTTCAGTTTTCCGAGTTCCACATCCGCAGCTTTGTGCACCAGATCCTCTGCGGCGTCCACTTTGCCCATTCGGCCAATATCGTGCACCGTGACTTGAAACCGGGAAACATTCTCGTGAGTTCGCATGGTGTGCTCAAGATTGGGGACTTTGGGCTCGCCAGATCACTTGTGGCGTCTCCAGCGGCGGCTCCAAGCCCCATCACCAACTATGTGGCCACTCGGTGGTATCGCGCACCAGAGCTCATTTTGCAGCAGTCCAATTACGGGAAGGCTGTAGATCTTTGGGCTGTCGGATGTATTTTGGCCGAGTTGTACGGCCGGCGTCCGTTGATGCCAGGAAAAAGCCTGCTCCAGCAACTCCACGAGATCATCAAGTACTTAGGTTCTCCTCCACATAGTTTGGCCCACACAAATTGGGACTTGCCCGCATGTAATATGCCGCCAGTATCGTGGGGTGCGGTGTATCCTTATGCATCAGACGAGGCTTTGGACCTCTTGGGGCAGCTATTGGTATGGGAGCCTACATTGCGGCTTCTGGCCGCGCAAGCACTTCGCCATGAGTATTTGGTTCCGGTGGGATTTCAGCGAGAAGTTCTGGCGGCAGCGTCGTACAAGGCGGGGCCGGAGGAGCAAGAAAAGGATATTGAGCGACTTAGTGTACTTCTTCAATCCGAAGTGGATCTCTTTCAGAAGGAACGGGCCACCGGCGTGGTTGCGAGTTGATACTAGCTTATCTGAGAAGACTGCAAAGTTACTACTTAAGCATTGACGAATGGTGGGAAATACAGGTGGCAGAGTAAAACAGTTTGAGAAATGGTGATGATCGTTGCCATTGTAGCGTTGGGTTGATCATAGGGCGCGGAGAGGTCAGAACTACGTAGTGTTGACGATGTCAATGAGTCTGGTATGCTTTTGTGTATATTAGGCGTCATCATTAGGAGTATTGTTAGGAGTAGTGAATGGGGTATCGATGGTTCTGTCGTGCTTAAGCGTGAATATGCAATCAGGTAGCAAAACTCAAGACGCTTTGACCATCGCTCGGGAATTTTGTAAGAGCAACGTCTGATGACAACTAACGGCGGTAAACAAGATTATTGAAGCGAAATTTGGTGAGATGAAACGATTAAATCAGGCTAAGCAAAAAGACTCCACTCAAAATTAAACACTAGAACAAAATCACTTAAACATCCCAAAACAAAATTACCAAAACAGAATTACCAAGACAGAATTACCAAAAAAATTACTAAAACAATTACGAAAAAATAATCACTGAAGCAAAATTACCGAAACAGAATCACCAAAAAAGAAAATCAAAAAAAGAACAATATTACCAAAACAACACTACAAAATCCTTTGAAACAAAACCGCATTTCGTGGGTCTGAACCATCCAGCTGTGTGCGCTATATGCAAACCGTGCAATTGACAGTGTATAGCTGGCCGTGGAACCGTCCCAATTGGTGAAGAAAATAAAACCGCCAGCCACTTTACCGCAAGCAACTTTACCGCCAGACACTTTGCCGCAAGCCACTTTACCGCCATCCACATTGTGTGTTCGTGTGACTACGGAAAAGAGTGTCCATTTAAGTAGCCGGTGCATGGAGCGTGCATAATGCACCCCACTTTTCTCCAGGTGGCTGTATCAAGGCACAGCCGAACTTCCCGTAAGCACGCCGACAAAAAAAAAGAGCAAAAGTTGGCCCGGAAGAACCCGAGCCGAACCAAGCGGCAAAACAACCAAATTGTCCGTGTAACTGCTGGTGCACAATAGTGGGAGAAGCAGGGCGCGCATGGAGCTCATGCACAGTTGATTGCGTAGTAGAATCGTGCAGCATTGCGTTCGTTTCGCTCCACCACCGCTTTTTCCCCTAGTGGACACTTCTAAGTTTTGCTGGAGCACAGATTCTCCAGTGGCGGCGGGTTTTGATCGACTTGAAATTGCGCCCAATTGCAACCGCGTTTAAGCCCGGGAAGAACACACCCAGGCGGAATAACCACACCGAAAGACAGTCACCGGCCCCTGACCACACTCGAGCCAACGACACACAAGGCGAGACCCACAGTCCGCAGACGTGACTACAACGCTGATTGCAAATCAAAGCGGCACCAGGCTGGCGACCAAACCGCAGCAAACTACCGCAACAAACTACCGCAACAAACTACCACAACCACTCGCTGCACCTTTGCCTCCACCATGCTGAGACCAGCCACGCACTCGGGAACGTGGTACTCGCGCGACAAGAAGCGGCTCGCGGCCCAAATCTCCGACGTCTTTGACGCCTCCGCCGGGCCCGTGCCTGGTGCCCGGGTCCTTGTGGGGCCGCATGCGGGCTACACCTACTGTGGCGCGCGGTTGGCGGAAACATACTCCGCGTGGGACACCACGGGCGCCCGGCGCGTGTTTATTTTGGGGCCGTCGCACCACGTGTACTTTCTGACGGCTGCCAAAGTTTCCGCCTTCACGCGCTATGATACGCCGTTGGGCCCGTTGCCGGTCGACACCGCGGTGTGCGCGCTGCTTGTGGGCGCGCCCGGGTCGGCGTTCGCGTACATGAGCGAGGAGGAGGACGAGGACGAGCACCTGTTTGAGTTGCACGCGCCGTTTGTGGCGTTTCGCAGCCAGCGCGACCGCGTGCTGGTGACCATTGTGCCGATCATGATCTCGGGGCTTCTGGCGGAGCTCCGCGCGCGCGTGGTGGCACAGTTGGCGCCGTACTTGGCCGACCCGCACAACACGTTTGTGGTGTCGTCGGACTTCTGCCACTGGGGCAGCCGCTTTGGCTACACCAAGTACACGCCGACGGCGGACTTGGCGCTCTTGGCGCCTTACAAGCGCCAGACGGGGCAGGCGGTGCACCAGTCGATCGAGTACTTGGACCGGTGCGCCATGGACGCGGCCAGCGTGGGGTCGGCACAGTGGGACCGCTACATTGACGCCACGGGAAATACCATTTGCGGGCAGAAGCCCATCTCTGTGGTGTTGCGGCTCGTGGAGGAATACGTGGCGCAAGGCGGCCGTGTGGGCGATGGCGTGATGTTCCAGTGGCTCGGGTACCTGCAGAGCAGCCACGCGGAGAGCGTGGTTGACCTGAGCGTGTCGTATGCGTCGGGGTACATCCGGTTGGAATAGGTCCAACTTCCACAGACGATTCGTGGATCGAGCGCACTGATCCAGATTGCGGCTGCTCTCTCCATTTTGATGCTCTCTCCATTTGGATGCTCTCTCCATTTGGATGCTCTCTCCATTTGGATGCTCTCTCCATTTGGATGCTCTCTCCATTTGGATGCTCTCTCCATTTGGATGCTCTCTCCATTTGGATGCTCTCTCCATTTGGATGCTCCCCACCTTTGGATGCTCCCCACCTTTGGATGCTCTGCAACATTCTCAGCTGTGGGAATTTATGATGGTTTATGTTTATAACGTCACTGCTACCTAAAACGAAAATAAATGAAGGTCACCATTGATCAAAAACATCTTTGTTCTACGAATTCATTGAATTCGGTATTTGGATTAGTTATTTGGATTAGTTGTTTCGACTGGTAATTTGGACTAGTTGTTTGGATTAGTTGTTTAAATTGGTTATTTGGATTAGTTGTTTCGACTAGTAATTTGGATTAGTTATTTGGATTAGTTGTTTGGATTGGTTATTTGGATTGTTTATTTGGATTGTTTACTTGGATTGGTTATTTGGATTGGTTATTTGGATTAGTTATTTGGATTAGTTATTTGGATTAGTTATTTGGATCGGTTATTTGAATTAGTTATTTATATTAGTTATTTGAATTGGTATTTGGATCACAACAGCGGGCAGCCTGCAAATAACCCACTTAATAATTGAAGATATCATTACATCTATAGCAGACAATGGTTGTTACTGACGCTCTACTACCCTATCCCTTAATCTGCAAATTGTATGAGACTTGCTTCTTATCAGGTCCTCACTTAGCTGGCATTTTCTTCACGACATGTGTATGCATTATGACTTTTGTCCATAGTTGATACCAGAAACCAGTTAAATACCACGTATTGAGCTGATGGTCCCTATTGTTACCGAAATAGTGGTAGCTGCTACAGCTGAATATATTGCGAATTGCGATTTTATGTTTGCAGACACAGTCAGATATCTACCATCATGCAATGACTGGTTCCCCTCAATTAATCGATTCCTATCATTCGAAAGCAAGCCAATCTCCGTTTTACCGAAAAAGCAAGTAATGCTTATCTCAACCTAGGGGCCGAAAGATTTGTAGAAGATGCCATAGGACATGTTCCGGTTTCCCTCAGACGTGGTGCACGATGCGCGGAGCCACCGGAACTCAGTAAAAGCGAATACAAAGCCAAAATAAAAGCAAAAACGAAGCAAGAGCAAAAAAAAAACAAAAAAATACAAAAACTAGATAGAGTAAACGTAGCCCACGCACCAAAGCCAACAGCACACACCAAACTACCCCGAACCAGCACACCCAAAGAAACTCATTCGCTAATCAACCGCACCTCATTGTGCACACCAATCAGTCGCGCTACCACCACAAGATCTACACCACAGCTACTCCATCCACAACCACACCCATGAGCGACTCCAAGTACTTTGCCAAGTGCAAAACGTCGGAGATCCGGGCCGAAATCGAGCAGGCCCGCAAGAAACTGAAGCCGCACGCGCGCGTGCTCACCATTCTCAAGAAAGTCGTAGCCAACATCATTCTTGGCAAAAACGACCTAGCCGCCCTCATGGTGCCTGTGGTGGAGCTCATGGCGATCGACGACTTTGCCATCCGCAAGCAGGTGAGTTTTTACGTGACGCACTACGCCCCGCTCAACCCCAAAGAGGCGGCACACGCGCTCCCGTTCTACACCCGGTTTGTGTCGGACCCCAGCGCCCAGGTCCGCACGCTCGCGCTCAAGACCGTTTCCTCGGTCAACTTGCCGGAGTTTTTGCAGTTGGGCGTGAACGCCGCGCGCCGGATGTTGGAGGACCCGACGCCCCGCGTGCGCACGGCGGCCGCATTTGCAGTGGCTCGGATGTTTCTGATGGACCAGAAGCGGGTCTTGGCCGCGGGCTTGGTGGAGCATTTGAATGCGTTGCTCTACGACGACAACGCCACCGTGGTCGCCGACGCGTTGGCGGCGCTTCTGTCCGTGACGGAGGCCGGAACTCTGCTCGGGTTGACTATCGACGTCAACCACCTGCTCACCCTCGCCCGCGGGCTCGGCGCGGCCAACCAGTGGCGCCAGTGCTACGTGCTCAACGCGTTGATGTCGTTTGTGCCGCAAACCGAGGAAGACGCGCTGGCGGTGGTGGAGGCTGTGCTCCCGTGCTTAGTGCACGCGAACGTGGCAGTAGTACTCAACACCGTCAAGGTGGTGGTGTACTTGAGCAACTACATTGCGTCGGTGGAGAGCGTGTTCCCCACCCTCCCCCAGAAGATGGGCGCGGCACTCATGCTGCTTCTCGGCCGCCAGCCGGAGGTGCAGTTCCTTGTGCTCCGGAATGTGATCTTGCTTCTTCTCGGGAAACGGTACTTGGTGGACGTGGCGGTGGAGCAGTTTTTCTGGCGGTGGGACGATCCGCTCTACATCAAGGACACCAAGTTGGAGATCATCTACCTCATGGCCGCCGAGGACAACGTGGCGGTGGTGTTCCGCGAGTTGGAGGAGTACGCCACGGAAATCGACGCCCGCACCGCCCGCAAGGCCATCCGCGCGTTTGGCAACCTAGCCGTCAAGTTGCCGGTGGTGGCGCTGCGCTGCGTCGACATTCTACTTGACCTTGTCTCCGACGGCCTCCCGCACATTGTGCAAGAAGCAGCCACGGTGTTGAAGAACATTTTCCGCAAGTACCCCACGCAGTTCGACCTGGCAGTTCCGGAAATCGTGCGCCACTACCGCGACATGGACGAGCCCGAGGCCATGCTGGCAGTCGTCTGGATCGTGGGCCAGTACTGCGACCGCATCGACGGCTGCGACGTCATTCTCCGCCACTATGTTAGCGGCTTCGCCCAGTGGCCGCTCGAGGTCCAGTACGCCACCATCACCGCCGCCGTCAAGTACTACCTCCTGCTGCCGGTGACAGGCGAGTCGCTCGTGCTTGCGGCGTTGCAGCACGCCACCGAGGAATCCGACAATCCCGACGTGCGCGACCGCGGCTTCTTCTACTGGCGCATGATCACCGCCGAGGCCAACAGCGGGCGCGCGGGCGCGTTCCAGGAGAAGACCAAGGAGGTGGTGCTCGACGCCAACCCGCTCATCACGTTGGAGAACGACAATATCGACCCGTCGATCTTGGAAGAGCTCGAAATGAACATCGGTACCCTCGCGTCGGTCTACTTGAAGTCGGTCAAGCACGTGTTCCGCTACGCCAAGCCAAAGCAGCTCACGCCGCTGCCGGCGTTACAGAAACGGCGCAAAAACGAGCCGCCGCTCAATCACGCCACCTCCCGGCCCATAGACACCCCGCGCAACTACAATTTCAAGCCGCTTCCGGAAATCAACCGTAACGCCAGCATTTCCGCGTTTTCACATCAGTCAAGCGACGTTGGGTCGCCGGAATCCGACCGCAAGGAGAGTTTTTCCCGCAAGGTTTCACGCAAGGCGTCGATTATTTCTCGCTTGAAGCACCGAGACTGAATTGCTGAGCGCTGACGATATCGACAGCACGGGGCTCTGAGTATTGGTGATTGCTAAAGCTACTTTCACCGAAACAAGCTACTAATCAAGACCGGAAGGCAGACGAACCGATACAGGCCGCGCTGCCAACTACTTCATCACTGCCAGCTCGGCATTAAATATTTCACGAAAGTTTATTCCTCTTCCTGCTTTACTAGCGGTTTTGCCTTCCGCACCGCCACAATTTGCACATCCGGCGCAAACTTGACACCGCGCCCGGTCTCGGTGATAGTCTCAACATTCACCGGTGGCATGTTCGGCTCTGGCCCATCCGGCACCTTAGACTTCATCTCCTCCAAGCTGTACCCTAGCAAGCTGCCCAAGATGATAATCGCCGCTGGCTTTGACATCACCAACATGTTTTCCTTGCAAAACGATCCGGTGACACACCGCGGACATCCCCAGTCGCAGTCGCATTCCACGATGCATCGATAGGTTGTATAGATAATTTGGTCAATGAGCTCAAACGTTTTTGCCGACATCCCCGTCCCTTGTGGCCCGCCCTTGGAATCGTAGAAAATAAGCCGCGCTGGCCGCTTCCGCTTCGACTGCCGCTGCGCAAACTCCTTTTCCGGTGCCTTGCACTCGGTCGACAACTCTGCATCCCCAAGACTCGAATTGAACCGCACATTCGGGTCAGTGGTAGCACCACCGGCAATAAATATCGGAAGCGTGTTCATGATAGCATGCTGTGCGGCATGAATTCCCCCAGCCGCGTTCAAGCGCTTATCTTCTATGGCACCAAGCACCCCACGGGGTATATCGACCCAGAAACCCTTGGACCGAATCACTACCGGTGGGTTTTTGACGTCCACTGCCTCCAAAATCTCCTGCTTGCGGCTGACCTTGAAGTAGCCAAACACGATGATGGTGGTTTCGACTGGGCCGTAAAACACGGGGATATCGGTTGGTGTAGTCACGCTGGGAGGAAAGAGTTGCTTCACAAGCTCAATCTGCACTGGGTCCACGTCCGAAAAGTCTCTCTGCTGTGTCAGCCATGTCACGTCCACCCGCTGCACTTTAGCGTACTTCTCGTCGGGATTGAACTCTTTCACGAGGTACGGGTAACCCTGGTGTAAAAAAATGCCACCCTCGTAGAGAGTAAAACTGGTGCGCAGCTCTTCAATCTCCTCAATTACCACGTTGCGATTGTTTGTGATATCGACAACGGCGTAGGCTGTTTCTTCTATGGCACGAAGAGACACTTTTTCGGCAGGCCACGGCAAGTACCTGGGATCAGTGCGGTAGGCGCCTCGGTTATCGGGATGAAGGTTCTCTTTGCACAACCTTACGAATTCGTCAGGGGAGTTGCGCGAGAACCAGCGCAGATCACGCTCGAGATCGATCGGCAACTCGAACGCGGCGCATTGCAAATGCATCGTCTTAAGCATTTCATTCAGCGAGCTGTCGAGAATACCTTCAATGCAGAGATCCTCATAGGACGACATGTCACATAGCTCTTGTGGGTGGTTCAAGTAGTAGCGGTCTACTGGGTTTGCACCACAAACAAGAATAGCCATGCTTCCGTTGGAAGAAGAGCCTCTTCCACCGCGGCCAAATTGTTGGTGCAAGTTCAGTTTCAGCTGAGGGAAACCGCATGAAATAACCACGTCCAAGTCTGCGATGTCAATGCCTAACTCGAGGGCATTAGTGGCAACAATGGCGCGGAGCTCGCCACGGAACATCTTTTGCTCGATCGCACGGCGGTCTGACTTGGAGTAGCCACCGCGGTATGCCATCACGTCGTGTTCATGAAGCGCGTTCCACTGGGTGTTGCGGTTGTCTTTGATGAGCGCCCGCACTTCTTTAATCACGAGCTCGCACATCTGGCGGATGGGACAGAAAACGATTATCTTGATGTTGGGAAAAGAAGTGAGGAGGTGAACGAGGATTTTTGCTGTTTCAGAGAGAATGCTCTCACGGGGAAGGAACAGAGAAGCGGGGCTAGGCAGGTCCGAACCCAGACCTTGCTGTTGTGATGTCAGATCCAGGTTGGATTCAACGCCCAGGTTAGCTTCAGCATTCGAGCTGGGATCAACATTTGGCGGAAGCCGACTCTGATGCATTGGTCTTAGCAGTGTCTGGGGTTTATATCCCTTGGACCAATTCGAGGGCAGCTCGCCCCGCTTATTCATTAATACCGGTGGTTCCCATACCACAAGCACCTTCTCCTTCGCGGCACTGCCGTCTTCCGCCACGTGAACTACCTCATCGGTTGCAGTAAGCGCACAAACAGCGCGAAAGTGTGCCTCCGGGTTGTTGATGGTCGCAGAACACAGCACATACACCGGTCGGGCTCCCATGTGCGCCAACATACGGTTGAGCCGCGCCATTACAAAGCTCACGTTGACGCCAAAGGTGCCGCGATACACATGAAGCTCGTCCACCACCACGTAGCGGAGATTGGTGAGAAAGTTGGGCCAGCCGCGGTTTTCCCCTTCGAGCGCATTGGGGAGAATGGCAGCGTGAATGGCGTCAGGGTTTGTGAAGACAATGTCGGCAAATCTGCGCACGTGTTGGCGGTGGCCCGAGGCGGTGTCGCCATCGTAGGTGTCGACCGAAATTTTGCGCGCGCCGGGCGGGAGCTGGGCCACCAATTCAAGAAGATGTCGTTTCTGGTCCTGGGCAAGCGCCTTGGTGGGGAACACAAACAACGCGGTGGCAGTGCGCGAGTGGGTGTTCCATCCCATGTCAGCATCGTGCAAGATGCGACTTATGATCGGAAGCTGGTAAACGAGCGATTTGCCCAGCGAGGTGGCGGTGGAGATGATGGTGTGCGTTCCTCCAAGAACTGCGTCGAGCGCGCGCGCCTGGTGGGTGTAGAGCGCGGCGGGGTCGATTCCGCGCTTGCGGAGCGCGGCAAGGGCGTGCGGATGGAGATCAGCCGGGGCGGGCGCGAACGACGCATTGCGTGCGGCGGTGAGGGGTGCAGACACATAGTGCTGGTTGCGAAAAAGAGGAGCCTTCTCAAGTGCAGCGACCATGGCGTCGCAAGATACAGGAGATTCAGGTAGCGTTGGGTCAATGTTCCCATTTTTGTTGCTCTCACTCAACCTCCCATTTGTCGTCTCACTTTTCTGCGACTCTTCCACCGGATCTGCTAGGGTGGGAGCAACAGGAAGAGTAGCCTGTGCACGCGCGCAAAGGTCGGCATACGAACCGGGCCACGCCGCCACTGCCGAGTCGAACCGCGCATTTCGCGCCCGTACCGTCGCCTGGAGCTGCAGCTGCGGCAACGGCGTAACCGCGAGCTGCGCCGACGAAAAAGGCCCGCGCTCCTCTTTTCTCACGCCGCGCATCCGCCCCGCCCGCGCCACCGCCCCAACGGTCTGGGTCTTGGAGTCGCAGAACTCAAAGAGAAGAACAGGCCGCGCCGGTTCCACTGGGGCATAGGCCGCATCCACCGCCAGTTGCAGCTCGTAGCCGCGAGCCCAGGAAAACTTCACTTTTTCCCCGAGCATAATCTCATTTTCGTCCACGTAGCCAAAGGTCACGCCCGTAGGCATGAGGAGCAGGATCATCTGGAGGTCGCACGCGGTTATATTAGGGTCGAGTGTCTGGAGGTGCGAGAGCGAAGGAAGCGTGTGGCGGGAAAAAGATGCAAGAAACGTCAAGTGCGTGTTGATGCGGCGGAACTTGCGCCGAAGCGACAAGAACTCAGCGGGAATAGACGGTTCTGCTATGTTGGTGGTAGTAGTGAGTTGCACATCTGAGTGATGCACTGTTCGCGCAGAGACATTGATCTGCATTTGGTTGGCGCGCACCACAGTTACTAGGAAGAAGCTAACCGTAGAAGCAGTAACCGGCAAAATAAAGAGGTGACTAGTCAATGAAATGGCCACGATGATACCGAGGAGATCAACATTCAAGTCGCTGCTATATTTTGGTGGGTGACAGGCGGAATGACGAGTCGGCGATCTGGGGGGTGCATTATTTTGCACCCATTGTTGCGGTCCGATATCGCTACCCATTAGGATCATACCTTTTCACAACTACTTCAGAATGCTCCACATACCACAATTTTCCACCATATTCCATTGGATTTGATGATTCTGCCTTAAAGGAACCGTTACATCGAAATAATGTCTCTTTCCAAGTCTCCGTCACACCACAGACAATCTCGCTCACGTCTCTATCCACAAAACACCATATCATCGCGTCAAATATCACTGTACACCCATAAAAACATCCTCTAGACTCACCAAACCTTCTCTCGCGCCTCCTTTCTCGGAACTTGCTGCCTGACGTTTCCCCACAGAGCAATCAATACGGACCTGCACAATGACTATTGCTATCCTAGTCTATTGGGGTATATTGGCACCCACCGACTCTCTGGTTTACTGGTTACACTGATAAATATACGCTGAAAGTCGGCAGAGAAACGTGAATCTCCCACTTATTTCTCTCTAGTTCAGTACAATGGGTCTTTCTAAACTTGTGAACAAGCTCAAATCACACTCGGTGGCAGATCTTGTGGAGGCCGAACCGGCAGTTGGAGGGTCTCTTCTGCCCCGCCAGCTCTATCAGACACGCTACCACTTTGGGGTCAATTTTGGTGGCTGCTTCGTTGGGGAAAAATGGATCTTTCATGGAGCATTTCCCGAAGGCACAGAATGTGAGTTGGAGGCAGTCGAGGAGGGGACTAAGAATAATCAAAATGACTACAAAGCCAGTTTGGAAAAGCGATGGTCAGAATATGCAACCGAAGATGACTGGAAATGGCTCCACGACCATGGCGTGACCGCCGTGCGTATCCCTGTGGGCTACTGGCATGTAGATGGAGGGAAGTATACCCACGCCACGAAATTCGAGCGCTATAGTGACGTTTACTCGAATGCGTGGAAGATCTTCAAGCAGAAGTTCGTGGAGCCGGCTGCAAGTCACAATATTGGAATTTTGGTGGATTTGCATGGCGTTCCCGGCGGCGCTAACGGCGATGCACATAGTGGTGAGCAAAGGGGCGGACAGGCGCAGTTTTGGGACAACGATGGCTACCAAAAGTTGGCCACCGACGCTTTGGCGTTTATTGCTCGCGACCTCAAGCATTATGACAATATCGCGGGCATCCAAGTGGTGAACGAGGCGCAGTTTTCCGACTCGGCAAAGAGCCAAAAGAGTTTCTACGCCCGTGCCATCAACGCTATTCGCCACGAAGATGCCAGCGTTCCTGTGGTGATTCTGGATGGCTGGTGGCCCGACCAATGGGTCCAGTGGATTCAGAGCGAACAGAAGGGAGACCGTAGCATTGGTGTAGTGGTGGATCACCATTGTTACCGCTGCTTTGACGATAAGGACAAGCAGAAGGGTGCAGACCAAGTTATAGACGACTTGGAGGGCGACTTGCTCACGAACCTCTCCGATTCGGGCAACGGCGTTGACTTTATGGTGGGGGAGTGGTCGTGTGTGCTTGACGGAGCCACCTGGGACCGGTCTCATGTTGACGACGCTAAGCGTGCAGAGATTGTGAAGCGGTATGGCCAGAAACAACTGCAGTTGATTTTCCAACGCAGTTCAGCGCTGTATTTCTGGACGTATAAGTTTGAGGCCGGGCTGGGCGGTGAATGGGACTTCCGCCACATGGTGGACCATGGTCTTGTGGCACCCTCGGTCAAAGTTCCAGATCAGGCTCTGTTTGACGAAGCTTTGAAGGGCAACTATGACGGTCATGTGAACTATTGGAACCAGAATGGCGGTGGAAGCAAGTATGATCACGACCAGTACAAGGCAGGCTTTTGTGCGGCGTGGAACGAGGGATTAGAGTTTGCCAAGCAGGGGGCCTTGGTAGGACGGCGCCAAGCGGTGAAATTGGCTCGCCGGGCAGAGCATGTGGCGAAACATGGAAAACTGGAGTATTTGTGGGAATGGGACCAGGGTTGGGATAAGGGCATGGAGGAGTTTTCCCGGGCTGCAACTTGCTAGACTTGCTAGCATTGGTGATCATCTCTGGTTCATCTACACTTGTACTGTTTCAGCCATTGTGTAGGTCAAGGTTTAACTTTTGGTTTGTCGTAAATCTGCCATTGTAGCTTCTGTCGTTGTTGAGTAGAGATATTGTGAGTATGAGTTGAAGAAAGTCAAGTTCGGTTCGAGCGATTGACCAACTCGTGCTCAGTGCTCTTTACACTCCCTTATTAATACTCTAGTGTTTCTTCATCGAACTCTGTGAAATAACATAATGTGGTATATCTCTAGCTTCCCTCTGATAATGCAGTTGCATGAGAGCATACTGACCTTGTCGTGAGTGATGTGATATATATTATCTTTCTTCTTTTCCAATTCTTTTCCTTGCTTACTGTCTAAGTTCTCCAACTTAATTAACCTTAAATGTAGTCACTCAGTTACTCAGGCAGTCTGCGATGGCTGCGAACAACGAGTAAACTAGCCTCATTCTGAGTCAAACGGTAGAGCATTCTAGAACTAAAAAATCATAAGTCGCATATCTCAATCAGATATTGTTATCATGCTGGTATGTCCCCATTGATTTGAATGTGTTTGCCCATGGGCCAGCAACCTGATTCGGCCTTGTTGTTATGCTACGTAGGTTATCGCCTGCACAAAAGCGCTGGTCCGAGCCATTTACAGCCAAAATCGGACTCCTTTAGGTCGGAGGCACGGGTGCAGTTTCCCCTTGTGACAAGGCCGATTTTCGGCCACAAACACATACCTGGCATTACGAAAGGTGGATGTGCTTCGATAGGGAGTAATGGTGCATTCTTGTTCCTTTTATAGTGGCAAACTCCGCGAAATGTCTCGCGCAAGCGACATTTGCTCTTTTGCAGCCACCGTTCCACAATGAGTGACCCCACCTGGTATATAAAGGAGCGCTCGCCACTATGGTTTTTATCTTATCTACCACAGTTCTTTATCAAAGGTTTCCACAACAACACTCGCTCACCCAGTGCGCGGAACTTTTGCCTAGAGAATTGAATCCGCTAGAAAACCCCTACTATGAAGATCTCCGTGTTGGTGGCTATTGCCACCGCTCTCATTACTGGAGCCGATGCTAAGAAATACTCTGCTAAGTTGAACAAGGTACCAGTGGAAGAAACATTGGATGCGCAAAGCTTCCACGGATACACCAAGGCCTTGGCCAACAAGTATGTTGGTGCGTTCTCTGCCGCTGGCTTTGGTGGTGCCGCCCAGAAGCAGCAAGTGGCTGAGATTCCTTTTGTGGCTGAAGGGGAGCACGAGGTGCCATTGACCAACTACGTGAACGCACAATACTTTACTGAGATTCAGCTTGGTTCCCCAGGGCAAACGTTCAAGGTGATCTTGGACACCGGCTCCTCTAACTTGTGGGTGCCCTCGCAAGACTGCAGCTCGTTGGCGTGCTACTTGCACACCAAGTACGACCACGATGCCTCGTCCACCTACAAGGCCAACGGCTCTGAGTTCAGCATCCAGTACGGCTCTGGCGCAATGGAAGGTTACGTCTCGCAAGACTTGTTGGCCATTGGCGACTTGGTGATTCCAAAGCAGGACTTTGCTGAAGCCACGTCCGAACCGGGTTTGGCGTTTGCCTTTGGTAAGTTTGACGGTATTTTGGGTTTGGCGTACAACACCATCTCTGTCAACAAGATTGTGCCACCAGTGTACAATGCCATCTCTCAAGGTCTCTTGGACTCGCCTCAGTTTGGTTTCTACCTCGGTGACACCAGCAAGAACGAGGAAAATGGCGGTGTGGCCACCTTTGGTGGTTACGATGAGTCGTTGTTCAGTGGCAAGATCACATGGTTGCCAGTGAGAAGAAAGGCCTACTGGGAGGTTACTTTCGACGGTATTGGCTTGGGCGATGAGTACGCTGAGTTGACCCTGACCGGCGCGGCTATTGACACTGGTACCTCGTTGATTACATTGCCATCTGCGTTGGCTGAGATTATCAATGCGAAGATTGGCGCCACCAAATCGTGGTCTGGTCAGTACCAAGTTGACTGTGCGAGCCGTGACAGCTTGCCAGACTTGACCATGACTCTTGGAGGCACCAACTTCACATTGAGTGCATACGACTACATTTTGGAGGTTTCAGGCTCGTGCATCTCTGTGTTCACGCCAATGGACTTTCCACAGCCTATCGGTGACTTGGCCATTGTGGGAGACGCCTTCTTGAGAAGATACTACTCTGTGTACGACTTGGAGCGTGATGCGGTGGGATTGGCGCCCGCCAAATAAGCATGAGGATAAGCCAACCTCCAGCCAGTAGCAAATACACGCGCGGCGCAAGCCACCCTGTAAGCGGCGGCCCGTCCTGCGGCTGTTTTACTGTGCAGGATAGTGCACTTACCTTTCCCAATCGGGACAGCCAGCCAGGTGTTGGTGGGCCTGCTCCCATCGGATGCATTACGCTGTGTGGCCTTTGATCTACTCTCTACTCACACTTTGATCCACTCTAAACTGCGATTTACACTACACTGCGATCCACTCCACATTGTGATCCACCCTTCTATCCACACCGTGATCAACCCTTCTATCCACACTGATCTCTGTGATACACTATTCTGATCTTCAACGAATCTGATCTGCAATATCCGTTCTCATCGATCTGGACTACCTTCGCATCAAACGTGATCCGCAGTTGAACTTGAATTACCGCATCGCCAGTTTTTTTCCCACTAGACCCATCTCCCCAGTTGAATCCGGTCTTCATGTCGCTGACACCCTACCGAACCCCACATGGAGCCACATACGGGCTCGCGCTTCCTCCATCGCCACCGGCAGAAACTCCGATTAGCCGGGGCACTATGTCCGCATCACTCAGCTCGTACCACAGCGGCAGTGCAGCGTCCGAGGTTCTCACGTGCGAGCTCTTGGCTGCGCTGGACGGCGACCGCCACTTGCCCAAGACTACGCTGCGGTCCTCCATCGACGACCTGTTTGCACATCTCATGAACGATGTGACGTTTAGTCTCAAGAATTCCCCCGCCTCCACCTCGCCAGTGTCCGACCAATTTCCCACACACTCCGCCCACCCTGTGCGCCGCCCCATCTACAACCACTCCAACTACTCGGGCCTGGTGGACACCGTCAATCTCTTGGGTGGGTCCGGCAAGCTGTCGCCTACTGGCAGCCTGCCGCGCCGACAGCCGCACCGCGCGTTCGACCAGGTGCCAAAGCGGTTTTCGGCTTTTATTGTCGAGCAGCAGACCGCGGCCGCGCGCAACACCCGCGACATCTCGGACCTGATGGGGTCGCAGGCGACCATCTTCTCCACGCGCCCCGACGACGGCGACGACCGGGCGCCGCTGCCGCCCCTAGTGCGGCGCCGCACTATCCGCGCCCGCCGCGGCGGTGTGTGGTACCGGGCG
>JANIJR010000027.1:0-131991 GCA_030557995.1 Clavispora vitiphila
GACTGTGACGACGTGGAAACCTGTACTGTTTATGTCGTTGAAGATCATGTGACGACTACTACTACTGAGTTCACCAACTCTGAGTACCCAACTGCAGGTACCTACACTGCGTCCGACTGTGACGACGTTGAAACCTGTACCGTTTACGTTGTGGAAGATCATGTTACCACTACTACTACTGAGTTGACTAACTCTGAGTACCCAACTGCAGGTACCTACACTGCGTCCGACTGTGACGACGTTGAAACCTGTACTGTTCACATTGTTGTTCCAAAGTCTTCTAGTAGTCTGTCAAGTTTCAATTTCTACCCTAATTCAACATCTACAGGAATAGATGCAAGAACCTCCAGCTCTTTAATGAGTGTGGCCTCTTGTTCTGAAGGTGAATGTTTGTCGATTGCGTCGTCTGGTATTATTACCGTTATAACTACTACTGTTGGTAACGAGGTGTCGGTATTCACCACTCTTTACCAAGTGAGTTCCTCACCTGGCTCTATTTCAGGTACGAATGCGGGTACTAGCACCGTGAGTATAAACACTGGTACTAAGCTAGCTACTACTTCTGGCTCTAGTGTTGCAACAGGTGCTGTAACGACAACTGCTACTACTTCTGGCTCTAGTGTTGCAACAGGTGCTGTAACGACAACTGCTACTGGGTCTGTTACTAAGCCTGCAAGTAGCACCGTTAACAACACTGTTAGTAAGGTGGGAGCTGACACTGACAATAAGCCAGGCGCAAATGCTGAAATAAGTACTGTCAGTACTAACTCTGATACTTACTTGCACACTAACCCCGGCACGCAGACTGGTATTAGCACCGTCATTACTAGCTCTGCTACAAGGTCTAATTCTTCGGGTCTGCTCTCCTCCAGCATCAACGAGATATTTGAGGGATTTGCGTCCAAAAACCTCGTTGGAATTCCCGCCTTTGCTCTAGTTCTCGCATATCTCTTTTGATTGAACTTTCCCCATCAGTATGCGAATCTGCATCTACTTTCCCTTTCGATATAACCTATACTTTTGATTTTAATGTTACTGGAGATACATGCCCTTTCTTCAATTATTTTGTTTTTAGAAAATTTTAATTATCTTCGCTTTTTAGTGGTACTGATGTTTTTGTATGCTTATTAAATGCTGTCCGTAGCTATAGATTCAGATCCAGATGACATGAGAAAATATTGCAGTAGAAAATCAGAATTTACCGAATTCTCTTCGTCGCGAAGGAAAGTGAAAAAAGTATCAGAGTGTCCATATTCACATAGTCGAGATAATAGACAATTACACACAGTTTTTGGAACTTTAGCTTTGGCGTGAAAGACAAAACAGATATACATGTGGTATTCAAAATGTTGCAATCAGAGAAGTTGTTGCAGAAATACTTTCCTTAATGACTAGAATTGTTCAGCATATAGAGATTGTTTTTGATACACCAGCGTTGCACATGTCAACACAATCTCGCTAGCTCTATAGTATGTAGTTTCCTTACAGATTTACAGGTTGTGAGCCATTTTGAAACATGTTTATCAATATCTCTCAATATTCCAGCATCTTCACTCTGTTACAAACATGTAGACCAAATCTGTTTCAGGAATATATATATAAAATTATGAACAGTGCATGCTTAACGTTATACACTGCCAAAGTTCTTTGGGGAGGTACTGATGTTCCTTATCTTTACCACATGTCAAGTTGACTGAATTTGAATGCAAGACGTCAGTGAATAATCTAAATCTGGAATCTCAGGTCTTGGGACCTGGCATTTCATGTTGTGAAGGTCCATGCTTCCAGCAACACTGCTACTCAGTTGATTACTTTCGAAAAAGCCTAACCAACCCCTAAGGTGCACAAAACGATTGGCAATTAATAAGAATCTACAATTAGTGTATACACTTCCATTAGAAAGAACCATTTCTGAGTAACTCTGAAGCGAATAGTTTATTATATCTAGCAAATGTGTTTTCCATCGCACATAAATTTTTTGTAGTCAGCTTTAGACCTGATTAGGATATGTTCTGCATACAACTATTGAGGTCCAGCGATTGTTGGATTTTATTACAGAGAAAATCAGAGCTGACATTAATCCAATCTGTGGGGGAATCCATGGAAAATTTCACGTGGAATTTGAATAGCCTCTTGTTAGCTTATATGAAAGGGGGGAGGGGGTCAAGTTAAAAGTGAAGCAAAAAATCGCTACATATTATTTCTCAGCAAGCCTGCTGCTGCGAACTGCGGGGCAATATAATATGATATTATATGCAGTACACCGATTTTCCCCAGGTTTCTGACGCGAAGTATCCCTCAAAGTAATGTCCAAATATGCCAAAGCTAACAACAAGAACGACAAAATTTACAATGATCCACTGTAATGATGAATTTGGTATTTGGATTGTAGATCTAAGAATTTAATGGAAAAACTAACTCCCAACTCCCCACTATAATGAGGCATGTGAAACTGGCTTTCGTTCCCCTCCATGAACCACTAAACCCTTCACACAACCAAATCCTTTCATGTGATACTAATAAATCTGTGATTTATATATATTGAGATTTGTATTTTCTATTCCAAACGAAATCTCTTTAAGATGATTTTGTCGCAATTTGAATCAGCTTGGGCGACTTTCTCGTTCTACTTGAGCGATAACGTGTTACTTTATTATATGGAATTGGCTATTATCACAGTAACTCTGTATTTGTTTTACCGCAGAGGAAGAAAGTGGTATTTGTGCAAGAAATTTGGGGCGGAACTTGCTCCGACGTTTCCCAAAAATAAATATACCTGGCTCAATAGTGTTCCTATCAAAGAGATCATCGACAGCAAAAGCGATGGTTACCTTATTGAACGACTCTGGGAAAGGTTCAATGATAACAACGAAAACTGTACTGTCAAAGTTCTTGGAACTGAAATGTTCGTTACTATCGACCCCGAGAATTTAAAGGCATTATTAGCCACGCAGTTTAACGATTTTGAACTAGGGATTCGGCATGCTCACTTCAAACCTTTATTAGGCGATGGGATATTCACCCTAGACTATGAAGGATGGAAGCATTCCAGAGCACTTTTACGACCTAACTTCTCCAGAGAGAAATTGAGTCATCTTCACTCTTTGGAGTCACATCTCCAGGTTCTCTTCAAACATATAGATAAGCACAAGGGGCAACCGTTTGATCTTCAAGAGCTCTTCTTCAAGTTCACAGTCGATACTTCCACAGAATTTCTTTTTGGTCACTCGGCTGACACTCTTTTGGACGAAAGTATCGGAATTGTCAAAGCGGAAACATTTGAGGGAGAGCGTGACTTTTACGCTTGTTTCAATTCGGCACAGACAATATGTGCAACTAGGGCTTGGACTCAAAAAGGCTATCTATTTACTGTTCCATTTCTTTGGAGAGAATTTAGGCGGTGCAACAAAGTGGTGCATAATTTTGCAAACTATTATGTTAACATGGCTCTTGCAATGTCCCCAGAGGAGCTTGAGAAAGCGAGTTCAGATGGGTATACTTTCTTGTACGAGTTGGCGAAGGAAACGAGGGATCCAAAAATTTTACGGGACCAAGCTTTGAATATTATGATTGCTGGAAGAGACACTACTGCTGGGTTGATGTCGTTTACATTTTATGAATTGTCGAAAAGACCTGATGTTTGGAAGAAGCTCAAAAATGAAATTTATGAAAAGTTTGGCTCAGGTAATAATGTGCGTCTCGAAGATATCACGTTTGAATCATTAAAGAAATGCACTTACTTGAAAAATGTTATTAATGAGGTATTGAGGATGTATCCCAGTGTTCCCGTGAATTACAGGCAAGCGAACAAAGATACCACATTGCCTCGAGGTGGAGGACCCGAAGGAGACAAGCCGGTCTTGATCGAAAAGGGTAGTCCTATCGGATACGTGATTTCAGCTACCCATAGATCCGTCAAGTATTATGGAAAGGATGCAAACGAGTTCAGACCGGAAAGATGGGAAGATAAGAGCCTCAAGCCAGGCTGGGCCTATTTGCCTTTCAATGGTGGCCCACGTATTTGCCTTGGTCAGCAGTTTGCTCTCACCGAGGCGAGTTATGTCATTACAAGAACCATTCAGCAGTTCCCAAATATCGTTGACCATGATTTGGAACCTGCTGCATATCCTCCAAGAATGATTTCTCAATTGACCAACTCACTTGCAGCTGGATGCCACATTTCGTTGAGCAAATGAAATGTTTCAGGAAGTTTGCTGTTCAGATTTATACTACTTTTTAATGACAATGACCTTTTTACTCACATAAGATCTAGAATAATTATGAAATCCACCGCGAATATGTAATCGAGATGGTGCAGCTCGAACCAATTCCTAGAAAACGATTTCGCGATTATTTTATGCAATGAGGTTCAGAGTCTCACATGTGGGGAGACACAGGCATCACTGTTATTCTCGCCATAATTCTCGCCAGAATGTTCATTGGTCGGTTTTGGATGCAAGTTTTAGACCGTTAACCCGAATTTTCCATTAGTTAAATCAACTCCCGCAGTCGGGACGGACATCAACACAGTTGACGGTCTCAGTTCAGAGATTCACCCGTCATTGTTGTCATCGGTATGCTATTATTGTGATTCACTTCTCCGCGTTCTTGCTGCTCAAGCATATTATCAAAAAATGTATCTCTCAACTCTCTCCACCTTGTAGAATAAGTAGAAAGGGCCACCAAACAAGCACCACTCAACACTTGCAAACACCACCATAAAATAGAAGTTGGAAACTTTCCCGTGTACAACCACACAACAATTAGATTCAAAATATGCACCGTAACGGCAAAGTCCCAAGCAAGTTTGGACCGCCCCACAATAATCGTGACGAAGGCAACGCAAAGAAGAGAGTCGAAAAGCCAAAGCGCAAACAAGGTAAGACCCATGGTATTATCCGCTTCTACCAATTCCCACGAGAATATCCAATCCAAACTAAATTCGTATCCATTGAGCAGTGCAACAAGCCAAAAGACCACTAGGGCTGTGAGGTAGTAAAAACACTGTAATATGAGAATTTGAAATGCGATCTTCAGCGGGCTAGTGGACGACACGTCTCTCCCTAGAAGTTTATAGTCACTAAATAGCATGTTAGATATTTTTGAAAAAGAGAGAATCCAGTGGAGTCAAAGGAAGATGTTTCGAACACGGTAAGTCGATCCCTCAAGACGACAGACTTGAAATCGGGTAAATCACGTGACAAAAATCATGGTAGAGCAGTAGTCTGTTATAAGCCGTTTAGGTGTAAATGTTAGTTATTTAATTAAAATTATCGCCCCTAGAGTACCTTTGGTTTTGGTAATGCTTTTAGTAGATAAAAATGGAGCAAATACGATATAATTCATAGTTTCCTCTGCGACAACGTGCGACAAACTGTTTCTGTGTCTCAACTACGAGTATAGAAAATTGTTGAAGAAAACTCTGGTGATGATAGAAACTCCCCTTATAACTGGTCCAACTCAATTTTCTAAACCTCGCGCAACGTAAAACCCGACTCTTATTCAAATCTATGCACTCTATCTTCTCTTGTTCTTTCCACCCTTGTTATTTCTCGCCTTACCTTGAGTTTTTGAACGGTCAACCATTGTCTTTTTATACATGCGGCCACCTTCGCTTCTAGCCTCGTTCATCTTTCTCTTTTTCGAGTTAGGCTTGTGCTTGTCTTTTGTTAATTGTTGCATGACCAATGACTGACGCTTTTTCTTCTCTTGCTCCGACTCGAACCAAGTTCTTCTTGGTCTGGAACGGATGTCCTTTCCATGCTTTATGAGATTATCTGCCTTAAGTAATTCCATTTCAGCAGCTAAGACTTCCTTAGCTGCCTTTTCCTCGTCCAAGACCTCTTGGACCACGTCATTCTTTTCTTCAACAATCTTGTGGTAGGATTCAACTGTAGGCCAGTCCACGTTTCTTGATACAGCCTTTTGTTGTGATTCTGACGACTCCAACGATTTGATGGCGGCCTTGACGATATTTCTGTCCGCCGCGGCTTCTCCCACAAAAGTGATGGATCTACCTTCTCTTCCAGCTCTCGCAGTTCTTCCGACTCTGTGCAAGTAAATCTCGTGGGTCTTTGGCATGTCGTAGTTGATGACCATTTCGATCTTAGGAATATCCAAACCTCTGGCAGCCAAATCCGTACAGATCAACACAGGAACCGTTAAGTTCTTGAAGTCGTTGACGTTGTTAAGACGTTGTTCTTGCGACAAGGAACCATGTAACTCAGAAACCTTCATACCTAACAAACCCAAGACAATTCTCAACTTGTGAGCGGTTTCCTTACGTGCGACGAAAACCACGATACGACTTTGCTGTGTAGGATCAACCGCCTTGAGCAAATGGTACAACAAGGCCGGTTTCATCTCATCCTTTTTACGGATACGCACGAATTCTTGAACCAACTTTGTAGCAGCAGACTTGGGAGGATCGATCATGATACGCACAGGCTTGTTCAAAGATAATTGAATCAAATCTTGAATCTTGGTGTTCATGGTGGCAGAGAACAACATAGTTTGACGCTTGTGCTTAGGAATCAAAGACAAGATTTCCGTAAGTTCAACCTGGAAACCTTCCTCCAACATACGATCGGCTTCGTCCATAACCAAAATTTCTAAAGAGTCCAAAGAGAAGGATGCAGAGTTCCTAATGTGGTCGATCAATCTACCTGGAGTGGCAACCACAATATCAGGTCTGGTCTTCAACTGTTGTTCTTGTTGTCTTAAGTTCAAACCACCAACGGCCAAACCAAATGTCAAGTTGTTGACGTATCTTCCGATCTTCTTACCAACGTCGCAAACTTGGATGGCCAATTCTCTTGTTGGTGTTAAAATCACTACTCTGGTAGATGCAATCTTGGTAGGCTTATAGAGAAGTCTTTCAATGATTGGAATCATGTACGCAGCAGTCTTACCCGAACCAGTCACAGCACCCGCAACAATATCCTTGCCCAAAAGAGCAATGGGAATCGACGAAGATTGAATTGGAGATGGCTTAGAGTAGCCCAAACTAGCCAACCCCTTCAAAACAGGACGGGCAAGATCAAGACTTTGAAATGTGACATGGCTTTGGTCCTTGTCTTCGGCCTCGGCCGTTTCATAAAAATCAGCAATGGCCTCAGCAGAATCTTCATCCTTTTCTTCATCATCTTCATCGCTGATAGAACGTTCCTCAATATCGTTTTCTTCCTCTTCATTGTTCTCTTCTTGGTCTTCATCTTCAGACGAAGTTTGTTCATTTGCACCCATTCCAAAGCCATCCATAGCCAACTCATCGTCGTCTTCTTCTTCATTGACTTCTTCCGCTTCAATTTGCTCAGATTCAGATTCGGCTCCGTTTTCATCCTCGTCTTCCTCGTCTTTACCTTCTCCTCCAATAAGACCAGACAAACCACCCTTTCTTCTCAAGATATCGTCCAAATTCACTTCTTTTTTCTTGATAGCAGGGGCATCTTCGGTAACACGAAACTCCCAGCCGTCCATAGTGTTAGCTGCCTCGAACCCATCGAGAGAAAACTGGAAATCTGGGTTGATATCTTCATCTTCTTTGTCTGCCGCATCTGCTTTCTTTACAAGATCCATTTCAGGTTCAGAGTCTGATTCTTGCACGGGTGCTTCCACTTCCGAATCACTGTCAATGGTCAAAAGCATATCTTCCTTTACCGTTTTCGACTTTCCCTTTCCCTTCGCCATGGTGTGAATTTAGCGTATGCGTCTTGGTCCGATGAGGTCTTTTTTTCTCTGAGATGCACTCAAACACCGTGCGGAGTGCACATAGACACGCTACCATACGTTACTTAAAGCGACATGAATTTTGAAAATAATAAAGATACACGAATTAAATAAGCAAAAGCTTCAAAACTTACTACTGATAGTGAAACCCGTTCAGCACCGCAGTTAACTCAGTCAAATCGTAAAAGTCTTCATCTTCGTCGTCATCGGTCGAGTCAATCGTCACATGAATGAATTGTTTGTCTCCAAGAACAAGCAATTGAGTGTTCCTTCGGATCTCCTGCAAAGACTTGATCTGAGCGGAGGTTTCCAGCGAGAGCTCTTTACTATCAGTGATTCCTTTCAACATTTTCAATCCATCTAGCCACACGGCCTTGCTGTCTTCGGAATCGGTGTAGAAACTCAAAAGTGTCTTGTGGTTCTTGTCCAAAAGAGTGATTTTCTCATAAGAAATTGTTCCCTTGACTGAAATTAACATCGAATTTTTTCGCTGGTCTTCTTCACCGATCAGACCGCCGATTTTGATTGATTTGAAATTCACAATATGGTTCAAGTCAATGGACTGCGCTTCCATGTCCTCATAGGAGGGTTTAGTAGCGCTGATTTCATCAAATCCCTTGTAGAAGAGCGATTTTCTGTTAGGACTCAAAAGGATGAAGTAATAATTATTTCCAGCTTTCAGCTTCAGTCTGTTGAATAAATAATCAGCGTGGGAGTCAGTGTGGACCCAAGAGCCCTTGAGCAACTGAATAGCTCTTTGCTCACAAACGAAGTCAGTCACCTCCTCAGCTAAGTTTCTATCAAAATCATGGAACTGAGACGCCCACTTCAAGGCATTTGCTTCCTTAATATCAACAAACTGGCCATGTCTTATCTGTTCTGGAGTTCTCGCAGTAAAAGCAAGAAGACACTCTTCAATATTGTCGTTGAGTGCCAAAGAATGCTCCAAGTAATTGATATTCGACACGAGCATTTGAATAATGCCCTCGATATCTTCAGTGTTTTCCAGCTTAGACTTGGTTTCTTGCCACAAAAGTAAACAGTTGTTCATGGAGTAGTAAATCATCAACTCCCACGAAAGAATATGGACATGAATTCTAGGGAACTCCTTTCTGTTCTCAAAAGTCTTGATCCAGGTGTCAGTACACTCCTTGATAAAGAGGTACATAGGGAAGGTTCTGTTGTGGTCACTCATGATCAACTCTTCATGAAATCTCTTTTTGAAAGTCATGTTTGGATCTTTCAAAAAGACTTTTAAGTCCATGGCGAGCAAGATACTAAAATTGTCAACCACAAACTTACGAGGGTTCGAGGTGAATCCAGCCTTGATATATTCTTCCGCAGAAGCAGGTCTGCCAAACTCATTCAAAGAAACATCCAAGAAAATAAATAAGTTATTCAACATGACTTTGTGCGATTCCAAAGACATGTCGAATCTTGTCTCGGAAAGGTAACCATTTAATTTGAAGTAACTTTCCTCCAAAGCCACGATCGCTTCCAAAATCAGAGAATCATTAGTTTCGATCAAGTTACCAATGGTCGAGAAGAATTTCACGTGTTTTAGACGTCCAGCCAAAGTTATGATTCTATCGTATCCAGCACGTAAAGCAATGTTGATAAGCTCTGTCACCAATTTGATGGAGTTGAATAAAATCTTCATATCGGATAAGTAAAGTTTTTCTGTAATCACGTCAATAGAGTCCAAATAGGTGATGAGACTCTTATAGAGAGGAAGGTGTATTTCGATTGAATCGCCCCCGAAGTTGGGTGGATAAGGACCCTTAAGAATAGTGAGCATAGAGATCTTCAAGATCGCCTTGTAAGTCTCAGTAGACATTTTTGGAGAAACGATGGAAAATAACGAAAGGAACAATGTTTCGTCCAAAATCTCCGTGAATTGTGGAGAGGTGGCATCTGAGCCTGGAGTTGAGATACAATCAAGGAGTTTGGCAAGAACAACGATAGAGTTCACCTTTTCTTGCTTATCCTTTCCAAGAATGTTCGATTTCAACGTAAACAGGTAGCCCAAGGCAGTCTCTGCGTCGAGTTTGGCTTTGGAGAGATTTGTCTTACTTAACAACTCATTAAGTTTGTGGTTGATAGTCCGAGAAGATTCAGACATGGTGGAGGAAGGTCACAAGAAACCGCTGACAGGAAGTAAACGAGGATTAAGAGAAAAAAAATGAGGAGGAGAGCCAACAGTTTATACCGTATGAATTCGAGTAACTGAAACTGGTGCATAATCAAAGTTTATATGACGAAGCGAGCTATCGAACGTTGTGCAGTACACGCATAGAATGTGCACTTGAGTTGGCCCTTCCTGACAAAAGGGTTCGGCTACGCCTAAAGAGTGATGCGAATAATTTGGAAAAAAATACTGGCACATAGACCGCGTGGTAATTTTGGAACGAAATTGACTGAAATAAATCGTAGTTTGTTGTTTTAAAATTGTCAAAAGGGGGGTTAACAGGAAAAAGGTTAAGCGGGCCAGGTTACATAGGAAAATTGAATGCAGTATTTATGGCCGGATTGTGCAGCGAGCAGCAATAAAAAAAATGTGTCTCCAGGATCAAAGTGTTTTTAGGCGAAATACTCGGGGCGAGATACGAACGCCCAAATTAGGCCCAACGCACGCTAAAACGGTTAGAAAAATTTGCAATGTTTTCATTTACGACCACCTCATACCCTGTTTGGTTCAGATTTTTCGATCAGGATATAGGACCAGAAATACAAAAAAGATTGGGAAAAGACGTGGCAGCATGTTGCAGCATAAATTTTTTCGCATTTTCCTGTCCCGGACGAAACTATTTTTTCAACTACACAATTTCGAGATCTCGAAAAATTATACACCACACGTTAGACATCTTATCGCCATATTCATTTTTGAAATTTCCAATCACCAGGACAATAAGTAGGATCAATATCCTTCGTTTGTAACAGACGCCTGTATTGTCATGAGTAGGAAAAATTGCGGAGGAAGGATAAAAAACGATTCTTCACCTCAGATTGAAAGCGCAGTCCCACGAATAACTAACGAAAAAAGAAGCCCTACATGGCCAATTTCTCGAAACTGCAACAGTCCCTGGTCATAAGCGGTGCAGGAAACTCCACTCCGGGCACGTGTTGTTTGGCACGTGCACAAGGGCTATTCATTACGCAGGATGTATTTTTGATTCTACCTCATTCCTATGAAAACTGCCATTTCACCACTTTATTGGTTTTGATAACCCAGCCATCGCTCATTTTTCCAAATCCATATTCTTGGGTCACAGACACAGAACTCTTGATTATGGGGCTACCTCCCTATTTTGCAACATTCCTGTATGAGGCTAGATAAGACCTCCAGACCTCTCACCGTGGGTGGCCAAACACGTCTCACGTTCATTGCCCAACATAGCTAGCGCCATGAATTTCGCCGGAGTATGTCTTCCTACCCGCAAATTGAGGGATCCGTACTAACATCCAGTCCTTGTCGTTTTTGGATAACCCCGCATTTGAGTGGAAATCGATTGTGACTTCGCTCTTGGTGGGCAAGTATGCTTTCGAAACTTACATCAACTACAGACAGTACCAGGTTTACCAAAGAACCCAGCCTCCCGCTTCCATCAAGAAGGAGATCACGCAAGAAACGTTCTTGAAATCGCAAGAATACTCCAGAGCGTCGAAGCGTTTTGGTTTCTTCTCCGATGCGTTCGAATTGGCTAAAGACATACTTTCGATCCAGCTCGATGTGTTGCCTCGCCTCTGGTCGTGGGCTGGCTCCTTATCTGTCTACTTGTCTAATGTTTCTGTGATTGGCCGCTTTTTTGGCGCTGGAATCATGTCTCAATCTCTCGTTTTCTTTGCCGTTACTACCCTTATTTCCACCGTGGAGTCCTTGCCGTTTTCCTACTACAAGACGTTTGTTTTGGAGGAAAAATTTGGTTTTAACAAGTCCACCCTCAAGATTTGGGTGACTGATTTAGTGAAGCTGACTGTTCTTCTGATAACTTTGGGCACTCCTGTCGTGTATGGTTTCTTGAAGATCATAGACCACTTTGGCTCGTCATTTGTTTCCTACGCATGCGCATTTGTTTTGGCTATCCAGCTCATTTTCATGACTATTGCTCCTACGTTGATCCTTCCTCTTTTCTACAAGCTCACCCCTCTCGAAGACGGTGAGTTGAAGACGGAAATTGAGGCTTTGGCCACCAGAAACAAATTCCCGCTTTCTCAGTTGTTCGTCATGGACGGCTCCACCAGAAGTGCCCACTCCAATGCCTTCTTCGTTGGTTTGCCATGGAGCAAGAAAATCGTGCTCTTTGACACTTTGATTGAGCACAACTCTACCGAAGAAACCGTGGCCGTTTTGGCGCACGAGATTGGCCATTGGAAATTGAACCACTTGCCCCAAATGCTTCTTATGAGTCAAGCTTCTGTCGCAGTCACATTTGTGCTCTTTTCTGCGTTTTTGACCAACAAGTCTTTGTTCCACTCGTTCGGTTTCACTGATGCCTACCCTGCTTTCATTGCCTTCACCTTATTCAACTATGTCAGCACTCCTGTCAACTGTGTGATGCAGTTTGCCAACAACCTTTTGGTGAGAAAGAATGAATACCAGGCGGATGAGTATGCCAAGAACCAAGGATACACCGAGCAATTGGCTTCTTCGCTCATCAAGCTCTCCACCAAGAATTTGAGCTCATTGAACACCGACTGGTTGTACTCTGCGTACAACGACAACCACCCAATTTTGGCCGACAGATTGAGTGCAATCGGATACGTCTCGAAGGAGAAGGTGGGTAACGTCAAGGTAGATGTTGACGAGAAGCAGGAGTAAATTATGCCGTAAGTAAAATACACGCACATGAGAATGCTTGCCAAGTAGGAGATAAAATTTACCAAGATTTATTTTCTATACCCTTCCCGTCAGTGATACTTCTTCTTGTACTCCTCGTATGATAGTCGCATCTGGACGTAGCCCAAGTGAATTTTTCCGATGAAATGATCGGCCAATCTACGATCACTATCCAAACGAGATAAGTACGCCCCGCAAACCTCGCACACCTGTAATTTTTGCTGAGAAAACTGTCCCACATTTTCTGTGATGTTCTGCGCTTGTTCTGCAAGCTTCTCTCTGTCCTTCATCAAGGCTTCTAATTTCACATTCTCATCCAACGCTTTCTGTATCTCATTGCGCTTGCCCAAGTACTTGATTTCTTGAGTCATGAGCCCAATCTTACTATCAAGCGCATCTAGCTGTTTTGTGACCTCGGCGATCTTTGCCTTTTCTTCCGGTGTATGGTCCAACCGTCGAAGTGCAGTAGCTGTAGCAAAATCGATTTCGCTAATGTACTTCTGTAGCGTTTTGTAGTAATCGTACTCAATATTTGGAAATGTCTCGCCTTTAGTTTTGGTGCGGTATTCGTATTCAATTTTATGTTTTTCGAGATGAAGCATCGGACACTTGCCAATATTGAGCTTTGTTCCAGCAAAGAGATCATGAGGGCAGTTTCCCACCAAGAAAGCTTTACACACTCTGCTGCTGGTGAAATCAACATCTTTTCGTCTGACTTGCGGAGATATAAGGGCCTCCTTGCCCATAAGTTGCTCCAAAAGTCTTCGTTGATCGTCTGCCATTCTGTTGAACTTGACTTGGGCAGTCAAGAGCCGCGAAGATACATAGTACCCCAAGTACACCCGTACACCAGACAATACTAGAATTACAGGCGGACCAAATGCCGGATTGCAATGGAGTTTGAGAGTTTTAGAAAGTTTCTGCAGCTGTACTGAATTGTATTGTTTCTCCGACATTTCTCCTGCGCATTCGCACTGAGGTAACTTGATGAATTTGCACTCTTCATCGCTGGACAGCATCTGTTTCCATCACGTGGCGGTAAGATTTCACCCGTCTTATTCCAACCTATTCTTCGTTTCGCAAACCGGATGCTGAAATTCACAAATTACTCTCTTGAAACTGATCTGCCCACCGAAGTGCGAGCATGTGTCTCTACTAATTACCGTAATGGCGATAGTCGCCTTGAATCTGGCGCGGCTAAGTAGACATAGATGACGCACGCATTCCTGTAGTTAAAAATCGCTTCTAGTGTTCCACGCTTTCAACCAGGTTACTTCTCTGCGTCCGAAAACGAAACTTTATTCTCAGATCTAGATCTATTATCAGCTTGACAGCATCATCTATCTCCTCCAATCATTAGATACCCTTCTAGAAACACGCCATCATGAAGAAGTATCAACTTATGGGAAGAAAGAAGGTGGTTTCCAATGTCGCAAAAGCTACGTACCCTCCTCTCCATTTACATTCCCTCCCATATGAGATTCTAATGCATATCTTCGACATTCTTGCCGGAGACCTCCAGAACATTCTTTCTCTTGCATTGGTGTGCCGAAAATTCAACAACATTGTCTGCAAAAACTTCTTGTACAATGCACTCCACTTTCATTCTCCATTTCAGTTCCTTCGTTTTGCCCAAGCCCATTTGGGCCAGAAGGCTTCGCTTTCATTGAGATCCAGCGGGCCAAGTCCGCGAATAAACTACATTCGGCTGATCAGTTTTGTCAACCCTCCTTCAAACGACGTCGCCTCAAAACTGACTCTGATAGCGGGTACCTATGACTTCGATCTTCTGCGAGAAGACAGTTCCGTGCATCAGAGCTTTGTTGCAGAGCTCAGAAATCTTTTGAGTGAAGCATACGGCTTGAAAGAGATCCGGATGACAGAACTTGCCCCCCAGTTCGGGTTTCCCCCACCGGATAACTCTTCAGCTTTTTCGAGCATAAAGCACCACTTCCGTTCCCCTAAACCCACTCGTTCGCTCACCAAACTTGTTCTTAGCGCTCAGTCAGGGTGGAACATCCCGTTCAAGTTGTGCCACATCCTGCTTTTCTTAGAGGTGTTCGACCAGATTGGTGAACTCAAACTTAACAACTTCATTCTCAACGAAGCCAAACTTGTCTCCGAGAGCCTCCCCAAACAGGTAACTGTGAATTGTTTGGTGCTGACTGCGTGCATGTATACTCAGACCCGAAGATTGGGCCAGAGACATGAATGCGCATCCTTGTTTGTCAAAACATCCTCGCTACTGTTGGAGAAGATTCGAAATACCGCAGACTTGTCGCTTATAGACTTCATCAAGGTGAACGACCACTTGCGGCGTCTCAGTATCGATGTGAGCTCTCCGATTTTTTATGTGAGTGACCCCACAGACTTCTCGCCTAAGTTTGATTTTACAAGATTCAACAACTTTTTTGAGTTGGTGTGTTCTGGCCAAAAGGGCTATAGCGGCTTAAAGGAACTCGTTTTAACGAGCTTTGACTTGTTCAGCAGCTACAGTCATGAGCACGAGAAAAATAATTTGGCTTGCATTGAAGAAGAAGATGAAGAGGAGGAGGAGGAGGAGGAAAAGGTAGAGGAGGTGATAGATCCCTGGACGAGAAAGTCGAAAAATACATTTGACAATTTTTTGGAGTCTTTGTCGAAAGTCCAGTTTCTCACAATTGTGGTTAAGGAGGCACCGAAGGTAATGCACACTTGCAAAAATTGTGGATTCCGTGTGGAAGAAGAGTCAAAGACTGTTTCTAGTCTACTCCCATACGAATGGGCAATCATTTTGGCACCTATTCTAAAGAATCCTTCATGCTCGGTGTTAATTTACGATCATGCTTTACAAGTGCTCTTTTCACGGTCAGTAGTCAAATGATGGTATTTACTACTCTTTTGCCACTGGATGGCTTACATATATGTTTAAAACAATGAATGCATCAATCTATATATGGTTTATAAAGATCCGTATGCAATTGAAAACCAGAGAATTCCAATCGAAATCATTATAGCAAATGATTGCGAAAGAAGGTTCCTTCCTGCTTAAAAGCACGTTAGTATTATAGGATAACCTCAAAAAGTCAATATACATACCGCTAACTGCTGTAGTAGAGTATTTGGGCTTTGAAATCGTCCAATTTACGTTGATAATTTCTCTGGTCTCTACTCTTGGACTTGAAAGATAAGAATTGCCTTGAACATCGAGTACTTTGAAAGGGGACACCAACTCCTGTGCACTTAGCTCAACATACTTTCCCTTTTTAACTCTAACACCCGTCCGGATCAAGTCCCCCGCCAATGATTCTGGAATACCACGCGACACATCTAGATTTGAGTATCTATCATCACAACGGGGACTTGATCTGTGTTGACGTTTTCTTCTCTCTACAGCCGATAAGGAAGATCCTTGAATCTCTTCAGAAAGTGAGCTTAGTTGGGTTTTGAATTGAAGAAAATCTCGCATGATTCGAACGTCTTTGTTAGGTAAAATCTGGACAAGACCGTAGTTGTTTGGTTCTTGCGTGAACTCGTAGACAAGTCCTCCGCTGAATGCTACGTTCATTTCTTCAGAGTAAATCGACTGGATTTCGTCGAACTTTCTTGGTTGTACCTCATTGCAACCGTATCTGGGGAGTTAGTTGAAATCTTCATGCAATTAAAAATAACTTACTCAGAAAGAAAAACTGGTCTGGAATAATCAATGTAGCTTTGCACCAAGACGTCGTAACCACTGGTGTAGAAAGATTGTCTTCCACACCACTGATAAGAATTCACGCCATAGAAATCAACGGCTTCTGCTGGATCGTTATCGATACACTCCAAGTATTTGGAGAGAGAAACCCTGTATGAGAGATCGTCAGCAGCGGAGTATCCAACTGGAATTTGTCGGTGAAGGTTATTCTTCATATAATGCTTGATATCACGAACCATCGCCTTGATGTAAACAGGGGAGTTTCTAGAAGACAATCTATCGTTCACGATTTCGTTTCCCGCAAAAAAAGCTAAAGTGTTGTTATATCCCGAGAATTGATCAACAACTTCAAACACGTTCTTCAAGTATTCTTCGTTGTACGTTGTCCATGGTTCGTACCGATTGAGATGGAAATTAGGTAACGCAGAATTAACATCCAATACCAAATAGATACCAGCAGATGCAAGCAAAGTCATACAAATATCATGGTCAAGGTGGGAATTTACAGAATATACCCGAATGGTCTGTGGTAAGTACAATGCTTTTGGCGCTGCGGAAATATAGAACATACGTTAATTCCCAATTTTTGCAAAAGGGAAATATCTCGGGCACATATTTTAGGGTCTGAAAGAGGATCTGCATCTTTTGTGAAGCCCGAAGATCCTCCTGGCTGGTAGTCTACTCCTTTGATATAGAACTTTAGGTTAACTATGTGGGCGGAAAAAATAAAACAAACAAACATACCAGCTTTCGAGTTACACTATCGACAAAGCTTTTCCCTTCAATGACAATTGGATGGATGTAAGCAGAAATAGACACAATAAGCCAGAATATTGAAAGGAAGTTCATGTTCGAGCAAGCGAACTTAGCCACTAGTGTGCTCAAAATTAATGGGTGCAAAATGGTTTTTACTAGACGCACTTTTTTCTTGTACAAAACGAAAATCAGTGTCAAACATTCGCACAAATTAAAAACTTTTGAAAAATAAAAAAAAATAAAAGTGCTCACTTAATGTAGTCAAAAAAACATTCACTTGAATTTTCTATGCGATTGGAAACTGATTCGAGCAAAAGCATATAAATAAAGCATTACTATTGCATAAGAGATAGTTGTATACGGTGATATGTACACACAAAAACAGAAAGATATAACAGCCTGTGTGGCGTAATGGTTAGCGCATTTGACTTCTAATCAAAAGATTCCGGGTTCGAGTCCCGGCATGGGTTCTACGCGGTTTTAGCTCAGTTGGGAGAGCGTCAGACTGAAGATCTGAAGGTCCTGTGTTCGATCCACAGAAATCGCATTTATTTTTGTTTATTTTTTTAACGACCTTTTAGTAAATCAAAATTATTTATTAAATCTGTCCTATTCCAAGATTTGTGCGAAATATTAAACTTCAATGTATTTCGACACAGAAACCATTCCGCGGTCTCCATTAGCCCAACTGACGTAGCTTGGCGAATAATGTAACAATTCTTCAAAAGCAGGAACACGCTTTTCAACAACCGGATTGCCAAATTCATCTTTTTCGGCGACATCTCCAAGATCACCCCAGAAGCACTCGATATTCACACCCAATTTCTTGGTACTAATTTTCTCAACCCATGTGCTTTCAGATTCAACTATTTCTGGAACCCATTGAAAACCAATATGATAAGGTTTATCCCAATCGAGCTTGTTCAACTGTACTTGGCTAATTCCATCGGAGTCCTTGAAGATAGAGTTGCCATGAGAATCCTCAGAATAGCCTTCAGGAACCCCCGTGCCAATGTAAGAGGTGGTCTTGTTCCCGTAATTTTTATCCTTGTAGACGACAAAAGTTCTCACTGGTGACCGCTTAGTGTCTTTGAAGGACGCGTCCGACAATTTGATCACAGTGTCGGTCATGTTGAAATTGATCTTGCAGTTTCTATTTTTTGGGACTTTGATTTTGAGCTCACCTGACAAAAAGCCAAACGGCGAGTCCGTGACGGTAGAGGAATCCTTGAGCACATCGATTGACAAATAGTCGGTAAAATTTTCGACACCTGGAACAAGATGAGGAGTCAAGGGAGACACATAGGAAAACTTCAGCATACCATCACCAAGAGGCTCAATCGATAATTTCTCTTTCGACTGCTTAAGAGATGGCATGTCTTCCAAAACATTCTTGACCAAATCAATCAGACGAGCATTGACATTCACAATATTAGTTGGAGGAACCGAATTCAAGGAGATTTTCTCCATGAAGCGCAACTTTAATGGGTTGGCATTGTCAAATGGCTCGGTGGTATTCAAAATAAGCGCACCGTACAGCAAAACAAGCACCAATGCCAAAATGAAGATACGGTTTACCTTGAAGATAAAGGGCAAAAATGGCACCGCCCAAACCACCACAAAGAGCTGTATCACCTTGTAGATAAAATCTTGCGACGCCAAAGACTCTTGGATCGACTTTGATACGCCACTCAAAACAAGGGATCCGGAGTTATAAATGAGGAACGACGAGAGAGGCACGGTGACAAGGAATTGCACTAGCCAGTCGTAACTGAAAGACTTTGTTTCATGAGATTTGCACTCCTCGGAGGATTCAGAGTCTAAAGACGAAGAAGAAACTGAAGGAATAAGAGAACCATCATCGTTGGAGCCGTAGTCCTGCGCATCTGCACTCAACAACGGGCGAGAGTCGTTAGCGGAAAGAGAAATCTTCTTCGAGGGTTTGAGCGTCCAGCCCAACAACCCGAACAAGCAAGCAGTAGCCTGGAGAGTAAACAAGAGCGGAATGAAGAGTTCACCTGTGTGGTCATCGCCGTGCTTGTTGTGGGAAAGCTTGACGGTGGACCATAATAACACCACCCACGTGAGAAACGAGGACTGAATGATTACAATCAATTTTTCATCGTGAAGGTGGCCCTTGAACGGCTTCAAGATGATATTAAAACCATTCAAGATCGCGTAGTTCAATAAGAGAAACAAGGAGAAGAGGGTAGCCACAAGGAAACCGACAGAGCTATTAGCCACAAACGGGTTGGAAGGAACCACCACCACATCAGTAGCAAACGACAAGATGAGAACGGATGATACGAACGAAACCGGGAACTTGATGGAGTTAACAAAGTTGAAGTGCCAGCCCTTGCGGCAGCGGAAAATGACAAACAATAAGAGCAAAGATATCACTGGGGCTACCACCAACAAAAAGATGTTGGCAGACACCACCTGCGATACAGAAAAAGCGAAGAAGTAGTTCATGAATGAGGTGTACAACGCCAACTCATTGGAGGTTGCGGCGCCGGAAAAGTACTCGTCATCCAAGTCGATTTGCTGCGACACCATGTGGTTGACAAAGTCCAAAGATGACGACAACATGTGCCATAGTGACTTTTGGTTGACGTTGCGGATGTTGTCACCGGTGGTGTGGTACACGTCTCGCGGCTTGTAAAACGCCAAGTCAAGTCCACGGAGCCCTGCTTGGATGTAGACGGAGTAGTCTGTTTCGCTGTGAATAAGTCTGTTGTTGAAACCCTCCTGGAACAAGGACGCGGCGTACGGGAACCGCACCGCGCCAAAATGGCGTACAATGCCCACGTCGGTGCCGCGGAACAAAATGGCCTTGCCACCAGCACCAGTACCTTCCAAGTTCAAGAAGTAACCAATTTCATGAAACCACGGATGACGCAAGAATGCGGTGGCCCCGTACAAACCAAACTCCTCGTTGTTGTTGAAGTTGAAGATGAGCGTGCGCTCTGGCTGAGCCACTTCCTTGCTGGTGTAATACGCGAGCAAGCCGAGCATAGACGCCACACCCATGCCATCATCCGTAACACCTTGGGCAGTAGGAACCGAGTCATAGTGTGCACTGACCAAAAGCGCCGGCAAGGAGGCGTTAGAGCCGTTGATGCGCACCACCAAGTTGTTGCTCTCGTAGTACAGCACCGAGTCGTACAGCAAGTACTTGACGGCGAACATCAAATGCGCCGTAGCGTTGGCGTCGTTGTCGTAATCTGCATAGGACTTTTTGGCGACATACCGGGCGATTTGTTCCTCGAGGTAGTCGTGGATCTTGTCGTTGCCGCTTGAGGTGTAGGTGTGTTCAGTACTCGCCACAACCTGGAGTGACTCCCACAGCTGGTGCAAAATGTGCTGTTCCAATGGGTCCACTGGCATGGACACGGAATATTGCAACAGATTGTCGACCACAGAGAGCGCCACCGACGCGGCCAACACAAGCGCCACCAAAAGCGTCAAGGACGTTTTTCTGTAACCAAAAACCGCCCGAAACGAACGCACAAACCAGTTGGTGCGGCGAGTCGCAGTACGAGGTAAACTATGGGGCAACAGATTACCTCGGTGTTTGTTGGAGCCGGATCCGCTCTGAGTAGGAGAGGCCGGAACGGCAGACATTGTAGGATGAAGAAGGAGAAGTGAGTCCAGAGTTCGCTTACCTTGAGCGCGCACCCGTGCACCTTCTGTTTTGGGGTTGGGGCCAGCCGTTTGCAGATAAGATAAATGGAGACACCCGTACATATAAAGATCCGTACACCTGATGGAAAGCAACCCGTGCATGCAGAATACAATCGCTAGTGGTGTCGCGTGCCAGAGGTGATAGTGGACAGTGCAGAAGTGGCAAAATTCAGCAGCGGACGCTATCAGCGGTCAGTACGAGGGCTTTTTCGATTTTGCATTATGATAAAATCGTCTTTTTGTGAAATCCATGGAAGAGGTACCGGTCTTAGTGGTTGGCCGGTGTGCTCAGAGAAATGTCAGCTCCTTTCGATCGGTAAAGTTTATACAGAGACACCCAGCAAACCAATTGCAAAGGTGGAGATGTAGCTACCCCAGGCGGCGCATTTCTAACGGTTCTAATTACCTGATGTAGGTGAATCCTAGATGGGACGTGCATATAGCCATAGCAATGTACCGCAGTGCATCGCATTGTTCAACTGCCGTTCTATGCTGTCACCAAATAGCTGACAGAGCGGCCAATTGGCTTTTCGACTGAGAAGTATATGTGGGTGACCGAGCTCCTAAGTGAGTGAAGTTTTGTATAGATAAAAGTGTTAGTAGCATCATTAGCCCTCTACTACCACTGAAACACCCTAATGTGCCATGTCGTATCCGCAGACCCGTGCCTCCTTACCATAGATCGCCCAAAGCTGTCGGACTTAGACTCTAGATTTCACCAACCATGACGTTTCCACCCTTGAAAAACGACCTCATTTTGAGAGCCGCTCGCGGCGAAAAGGTCGAGAGACCCCCAATTTGGATCATGGTACGTCCCCAACCCACCACTTAATTCGATTTCTTCTACTAACGTGACAGAGACAAGCAGGCAGATACTTGCCCGAATACCACGAGGTTAAGGCCGGCAGAGACTTTTTCGAGACCTGCCACGACGCCGAGACTGCGGCAGCCATCACTATTCAACCAATCGACCACTTTGATGGCCTCATTGACGCGGCCATCATTTTCAGCGACATTTTGGTGATTCCTCAGGCCATGGGGTTCGAGGTCGAGATGGTGGAGGGCAAGGGCCCTGTGTTTGTGTCGCCATTGCGCACCCCGGCCGACTTGGACCGCGTCATCATGAAACCAGACATTTTGACCTCGCTTGATTGGGCTTTCAAGGCCATCACCTTGACCCGCACCAAATTGAACGGCAGGGTGCCTTTGCTCGGCTTCTGCGGTGCCCCATGGACCTTGCTTGTGTACATGACTGAAGGCCAGGGCTCCAAGATGTTCCGGTTCGCCAAACAATGGATCTACGAGTACACCAAGGAGGCCCATCAGTTGCTCCAGGCCACCACTGATGCGTGTGTGGAGTTCTTGGCGCAGCAAGTGGTTGCGGGCGCGCAAATGCTCCAGGTGTTCGAGTCTTGGGCCGGCGAGTTGGGTCCACACGAGTTTGGCGAGTTCTGCTTGCCATACTTGAAGCAGATTGCGGAGAAAGTGCCTTTGCGGTTGAAGGAGTTGGGTGTGGAGGAAAACATCCCGCTCACGGTGTTCGCCAAGGGCGCGTGGTACGCTTTGGATGATTTGTGTGAGGCAGGCTACGATACTGTTTCGTTGGACTGGCTCTACAAGCCCGAGGATGCAGTCAAGACTGTGAACGGCCGCAGAATCACTTTGCAAGGCAACTTGGACCCAGGTATCATGTACGGGTCTGATGAGGTGATTTCGCAGAAGGTGGAGCAAATGATCCGTGGTTTTGGTGGTGGAAAGCAAAACTACATCATCAACTTTGGCCACGGCACACACCCATTCATGAAGCCGGAGAAGATTGAGCATTTCTTGAAAGAGTGTCACCGTTTCGGGTCCCAATAGATGCCTTAGGGATTTGCACCAAGATCAGTACGAGGATATAATTTGACGAAGCAGACACCCTTGAAAATTAGCACGTTGAGTGCCGGGAGAGTTTTTGAAAATAGTAGTACACACAGCCTCCCCAATACTACCACGTATATGAGCCGTAGGTAAAATTGCCGTACGCGGTGATTCCACTCGAATCAAAGAGATGAACCACAGAATAATAGCACATTTTGCTGCTTACCACCGCTTGGAATCTAGCAACTAAAGTCTCATTGGTACCCAGTGGTGCACACAACCTTAGTAGTGCCGACCAAGCCTTCAGTCTAATTGGTGCAGAGCCTCTAAATGAGTTGAGGCAACTTGACAATAGATAGTCCAAGGATGCAATCTCACATAAATACCCTACAAACAGTCTCAATCACTTAATTGGCCAAAATCAGTCACTTGCCACCAACCAAAATGCAATTTCCCATCGTACTGTATGCCGACTCATCAGTGTTGGAGTGCATGAGCTACTACTTACACCATCTAGCTGCCCCATTCTATCATCCAAGACACAGCCTATCATGAGTTCTAAAGAGGATCTTTACATTTATTCGCTCCGAGAAAACTTCTTGGAGTCGCTTGCTCCTGCAAATGGCGAGATTACAGTTGAAGCGGAAGCACCTCCACCAACTTCAGTTCCTACCCAGGTGAAGAGTCTCAGCGGCTGCAACACATGCGGAGTTTACTTTTCCGAAGAAATTGGCCAAAAAGAGCGGCTTGCTCATTTCAAGTCGGATTTGCACCGCCTCAACGTGAGGCTAGTGTCGCGAAACGAGAAACCACTCTCGGAGTCGGAGTTTGACGATCTCGTGGAAACACAGTCGGTGGAGAGCATCTCGGGATCAGACGAATCCGAGTCGGAGTCCGAGTTGCCCGCTATTGAGAAGTTATCCACTGTTCTTGAGACTGTGACAGTCGAGGAGGAGCTGGAAAGAAACCACTCGCCATATGTGTTTCTCCGATCGCCCAGTTTGGGGCCGAACAGCGTCTACGGAGTTTACAAGGCCCTTTTCGACGAGGGTGAAGCGCCTTCAGCCGCACTCGAAAAACTCAAATCATTCAGCGAGGAGCCATCCCGGCTGGGGATCTCGGTGGTGCTTATGATCGGAGGAGGCCACTTTGCCGGCGCAGTGATTGGCCACAAACTAAAAAATATTAATGGAAACGCCAAGAGCCGTGAATCTCGCCACGAGCAGATGGTGCATGTGATCCACTCCAAGACATTCCACCGGTACACTACTAGAAGGAAGCAAGGTGGATCCCAAAGCGCGTCGGATAATGCGCGAGGAAAGGCCAATTCGGCCGGTTCTAGTATCCGGAGATACAACGAGCAGGCGTTGCAGAAGGAGGTGCGAGAGCTTTTGACGTCGTGGAAGGAGTATCTTGCCAAGGCGGAGCATGTGTTCATCCGTGCCAATGGTGCGGCTAACAGAAAGATTGTGGTGGGTTACGATGGCGCAGAATTGGCCAATGGCGACAAAAGACTCAAAACATTTCCCTTCACGACCAAAAGAGCAACGTTGTCGGAGGTGAAGAAGGCGTGGGCGCGCCTCACGTATTTGGCGGTGGTGGAGCTTCCGGAAAAGGAGAAGAAGAAGCCGGAGAAGGAAAAGGTAGAGAAATCGACACCAAAACCGTCGCCCGAACCCAAATCTGCCAGCGACGTTCATACCGAGGAGTTAATTGCACTCATTAGAAAGTCTCGGGTTCCTCTCGTCACGAGCTACCTCAAGAAAAACGGACTCGACGCCAATTTTGGATTCACTCCTGCAATCAAGTACGCCAACACACCCACGCCATTGCACTATGCGGCATCACAGGGATTGCACCAGATGGTGCGCGTGTTACTAGTTAACTTAAAAGCAGACCCCACCGTGGCCAATCTGTTTGGGAAAACTGCGGCGCAAATGAGCTCCACCAGTGCAGCCAAGAGCGCTTTCCAGGTTGCGCGGAGTGTGCTTGGTGAAGATTACTGCGACTGGGAGAAGGCTAAGGTGGGCGCGGCAAAGACCGCAGACCAGATTGCAAAAGAGGACGAGAAGAAAAAAGAGGAACAGAATGAGCAAAGCCGGAAGTTGATCCAGGAGGAATTGGCGAATAAGACAGAGCTTGAGTTGAAGAAACCATCTCATTCGTACCATGGAACGGTGGGAGGGAGGCCCGCAGCCATTCTGTCCACCAGCGGACTTAGCGACGCGCAGAAGATGAGAATTATGCGGGAGCAAAGAGCTCGCGCGGCAGAGGCGAGAATGCAACAGCGATAGATGGTAGCGGCGAAGTGTATTATCAGGCAAGAGTGGTAAAGGTACGCTGTGCTGGAAAAATACCAATCCTACTGCTACATTGTAATAGTGACAAGCGCAGCACTGCAACACTAATATCGCTGCAGAGTAGGTTTGAAGTCGCACTGCGATGTTGTGGCTTTGATTTCGAACGGTGCATTGATGTTATTGCTATATAGACCGTGAAAAGCGGGAAACATTGTACGCCGTGGCACTAAAGCGCCGGTAGTCTTGCATAGTACCTGATCCATACTGATGTCTCTGGATGTAGCCTAGTAGATGGCGCCTAGTACTGGAGCGCACTGTGAAGAACGTCCGACCGCCTCCATGCATGCGGGGATAACAACGGCAAAGACGGCGATAGCACGGCGATAGCGAGGAAAATGCGGCGTTAACAAAACACCGTGTAGCAGATTGCACAATGTAGTGTGGCGAAGGAGTTATCGCCGAATCCGACGTCTCATACAGAAATCTCCGTGTGGCAAGGTGATACTGCCGCGTGGGCAGGAGATGTGCTGAGTCTGAATCCCCGACTGGTTGCAGATTGTGCAGGGTTCCGCCTGTCTGGAAGTGAAGCGCGCAGCTTCGGTGATAGCACTTGGTGACCTGAAGGCAAATGGCGGGGGAGTGGGATTTCCCGAGTTTCATTCCAATGTGGCGACCGGTGCTTTCATTTTTTCGCAGGTATCATTGTGCTCAATTGGTCTGCCGGACTCACCGGCTAGGCGAGGGCCTTGCTGTTCATAGTTTTTTTTTTTTTTTTTACGGACGACGGGTCCAGCTGTCACTCGCGCCGTTCCACGCACCGCGGCTAAACGGACATAACAACTGATGCCCCAGACATATATAACAGCCGAATCATCACGGTTTCGCAGAAGCCAGATCAAAATGGCGCAAAACCCAGCAGAAGAAAAAGCCGCTGAAAAGGCCTATTTTGAGAGTGATGCCGGTGACGGCACCAAGAGAGAGGACATGTACCTCGAAGGAAAGGAACTTGTGCTCTGCTTTATTTCCGTGTTCGTGTGCTTCTTTTTGTTTGCGTTGGACCAGACCATTGTGGCTACAATCTTGACCACTGTGGGTAATAAGTTCAATGCGTTTGACAAGATCGGCTGGTTGTCCGCCGGTTTCCTCATCAGTATGTGTGTGTTGGTTGCGGTTTGGGGCAAACTTGCGATTATTTTTGGCCGCAAGTACACCATGATGGCGGCGATCGTTTTGTTTGAGGCTGGTTCTCTTATGTGTGCTCTCGCCAACAATATGAACATTCTCATTGGCGGCAGAGTGTTGGCTGGTGTTGGTGGCGGAGGTGTGCAGACCGTGACCTTCATTATCATCACCGAAATTCTCCCCATGCACAAGAGACCGTTGGGAATGGCGGTGGTGGCTATCGTGTTTGCGGTAGCGTCTGTTTTGGGTCCATTGATTGGTGGTGCCTTCACCTCCAACGTGTCGTGGAGATGGTGCTTCTACATCAACTTGCCTATTGGCGGTTTTGCGTTTGCCTTGTTCGTCTACGCCTTCAACCCTCCCAAACCCCAGGGCAACTTGAAGCGGAAGCTCTTAATGATTGATTACCCCGGTGTGGTTTTCATTTCGGCCGGCTTGGTGATCTTCCTTCTTGCGTTGACTTTTGGTGCCAGTGGCCAGCACCCATGGACTTCGGCCGCGGTGATTGTGTGCTTTGTTTTGGGTGGAGTGTTGACCATCGTCTTTTTCGTGTGGAACTTCTTCTTTACAAAGAACCCCATGCTTCCGTGGGAGGTGGTGAAGGTGATTGGAGTGGAGGCTTCGTCGGTTGCCCTTTTCGGAGGCTTTGGATACTTCATGTCCGCAGTGTTGTATCTCTCCGTCTACTTCCAGGTGATTCACGATGCCAGTGCGTGGCGCTCGGGTGTGGACTTGCTTCCTCTTATCATTTCCGTGGTGGTCACTTCCTTCCTCACGGGTTTGCTTGTGAAGAAAACTCGCTTTGTGAAGCCTTTTGCCGTGTTCGGTGCCGTCATGGCCATGATTGGCTGTGGCTTGCTCGTTCTTCTTAAGGTGGATTCTCTGTCGTCCAAGAAGATCGGCTTGTTGATTCCTGCCGGCATTGGTATTGGTGCGCTCATGCAATCGTGCATCATTGGCGGTCAGTTGGAAGCACCTAAGGGCCCCGGAGGTGTAATTATGGCCACGACATTGATCAACTTCTACAGATCATTTGGCGGTGCTTTGGCGGCGAACTTGGCTGATGTGGTGTACTCCACCTCTTTCCTCAACCACGTATCGCCTGCACTTGCCAAGCAACCACAGGATGTGATTAGCGAGTTGTCAAATGTGGACATTACGGCGTTGATCAACTCTACTGCAGCCATGGCAGAGTTGTCTCTGGCCGCGCGTAGTTTCCTCAAGCAGCAGATGATGTCGGCCATAAGAGACACCTTCTACATGAACTTGGGCTTCGCTGGACTCACGTTGATCTCGGTGATCTTCGTCACCAACAAGCGTTTGCCAAAAAATGTGGCAGTACAGGAGAGAGAACAAGAAAAGACCGAAGACAAGGAATCAGACGAATCAGAAAACTCGGGCGAAGCCCAAGAGTCTAAGAATGATGTCGATTCGCGTGCCAGTGTCTCGGCTGTCTCGGCCAATGTTGAGGGCGAAAAGTGATATTTGTAAATAAAGTGGGAATTTTGGACGCTATTGATAAATTAATTGAGTGGATTAAATATAAGAATATAATTTGACTGTTGACGTAACCTCTATCATTACAAGACCTGACATTGAACAAATATAATTTTTTTTTTTTTTTTTTTTTTTTGCATTTGCAATTGATATAGGTCGATATTTTCATCCTCTCGTATTTCTACAGAGAAAAGCATTGTAGCGATGAAGGGTACTGGTAAAATACAATAAATATACCACTGCAAATCTACTTACTGTACAAGGCATCTGTATCAGCCGTGTCCTCCGTCAACAAATCAGGTTGACAGACATTTGTAAGCACGTAGGTGATTGCCTTTTCTGTTTTCATCGTCATCATTAGCTTATTGAGGATCGCGTCACCAGTGTCCATTTCCGAGTCGAATATCTCGGGATCAAAATGCTTGTAGCTGGAAAGAGCCGTCCGAATCACCTGCTTTTTGACTGCACTGGTTTTGTCCGTTTCTTTAAGCTCTAATGCACTCATCCACCCGGAAGATGGAAGATCCTCGTCTTCTTGGGTATCATTGGGGTCAGGTTGCGACAAATCAACAGATTCACCTGCACCATCACAGTCACAGTCGATCAAATCGTGGGTATTGCAGTTGGTGTCCACAATGGTGAACAAATCTTTAAGATCGTCAAAATCAAAGATATTCAGCGCCGATTCGGCTTTTTCATCCAAAAACATATCACTCAAATTGTTTTTCATCAATTGGCGTTGGAATATCTTCTCGTCGATTGCTCCAGTAGTGAAAAGCCGATAGATGAACACCGGTTTTTTCTGTCCATACCGGTGCACTCTTGCCATTGCCTGGAGATCTACCAGGGGGTTCCAGTCATTGTCGAAAAGAATCAAACGAGATGCACCAACTAAGTTTAGTCCAACACCTCCTGCTTTGGCCGATAAGAGGAAAACCTTGAATGTGGGACACTTGTTAAAATCAATAACCAATTTATCCCGCGCTTTTCCCGGAGTGGATCCATCAAGACGGCAGTATTGAAGATTTAATTTCAGAAGCACGGTTTCTAGAAAGTCTAGGGTTTGGGCATAATTAGACACCAAAACCACCTTCTCGCCCATCGCATGAAACTCAAGAAGCAACGGAATAAGGACGTTGATTTTGCTTCCGGTGGTTTTCGACGAGAGTGGGAGCGACAGCAACTCAGAATCCTTCGAAAATGAGGCGAAGAGCAGGTCGTCTTGCAACAACGAGGGAGAATTGCAAATTTTGCGGAACAAGAGAATCATTGAAAGTACATCCTTTGTCTCCGACTTAAGGACGCAATTGAACCGTGCCGATTCTACCACTGCCTTGAAAAGCGATTTCTGGAGTTTTGTTGGTGCACAAAACACAATCACGTCTGTTTTTGTCGGAAGGTAGTCGTTGATTACATCTTTCGTTCTGCGAAGAATGAACGACTTGGTCAAGTTGATCAACTCGGCAGATTTCTTCTCACCTTCTTTAATGGTACCTGGGTCCCGGCAGTTGACATCCCGAGCTCGCAAAATCGGACGAAGATAATTTTTTTGAAATTCGGCCGCCGACCCTAAAATCCCCGGATTGATAAAGTTGATGATTGTGAAAAACTCGTTCAAGTCGTTTTGGATCGGTGTCCCAGTTAGTATTAACCGTCTTTGTACCTGCAATGCCAGCAAAACCTTGAAAACCCGATTGGCACTACTTTTTAGCCGGTGGCCCTCATCACAAACCAAAAGATCTAGTTTTAGCGCACTCAACTCTTGAGAACAGGATAACGCCTTTTCGTAGCTCATCACGAGCACCTGATACACATTATTTTTGCCGAAATTGATTATGTCATCCTTTTCCCGTGCGGCAGAGGATTGCTTATTGTTCAAACAAAGCACGCCGATCCGATATGTCCCCAACCATTTGGTAAACTCACGGCGCCAATTATCAATGAGCGATACGGGACAAAAAATGACAACTTTGGATGCAATTCTCTTCGTTTCTGGAAACGGGCTCTGCTTGAGCAATGTCCAGATGACCGAAATCGTCATCAACGTCTTCCCGAGCCCCATTTCATCCGCCAAAAGCGCACCGTAATAATTTTCTTGCCTGAAACCCAAAAGGCACGAGTACACAAACGCCACACCCTCTCTTTGGTGCGGCTTGAGGTGTTGTGTAAGAAGGGCATCCACTTTCACTGTTTTTGCACCCTCAACATTTGCGCCAGTAAGGACTAGCTCTCGGTCATTTGGGGGCAGTTCAGGCTCTGGTGTTCTGACCAAGGGCGACTGGAGCCGCGTGATTTCCAAGATTTTCTGGCCCTTTGGCTGCTCTGATGTCAAGTTTGTTCTGAGAGATGTTGACCGTGGGGCTGGTGCTCTTGGAGGCAGAGAAGATGGCGGCGCGACCAGATTCAACTCGTCTTTCGTTGTCTCACAGTCGACTTCCGCCTCGTAAGCACCGAACCGTAGAATGCCTGCGATGTCGGTGTTTTTGGACCGTCCAACCGGCCGAAACGAGCCCTTCTGTTCGATTTTCAACACTGAGCCATCTTCAGTCACAATAATGCAGCCGTCACCTTCCCACGGTTTATGTTTCCGATTGGATCGTTTTCTCCATTGCGCAGTGAAATAGCGTGCAGCCACTTTGGTTTTCTTTGTTTGCGGTTCACCATCCGTGATACGGGGATGCAATTTGGGCGCCCGAACCCTCGCTGGCTGCGCTTGTGATTGTGGACGTGGAGACAGATCGGGTTGTGGATCGGACGGCGCCGTTTGGGGAAACTCCTGGCTGTCACGTGCAACAGGCGTCGGCGAAGACGCTGGCGCTCGAGTTGCAGTTTCTTGATTGCGTGTGTCGGGGCTGGTTAGGGTGTGGAGATTCTTGACTTGCGAGGGCAATCGCTTCTCCGGCCGTGTTCCGAGGCGGCGAGCAGTCGGCGCCGGAGCAGACTCTGGGACAAAGAGGCTTTTCTCCGGTTCTTTCCGAACTAGACGGGGCGGCTTGAACTGGGCATTTCGGTACATGGAGACGCGACGCGCTAGTTGGAGTCGCGATCAACAAGATACAAACCGGGTGTATACGGTTGATGGTATGTGATCGGGATGATGCCCGCCGGGCCGGTTTTTCTTACATGGCACTTGTTTGCAATCTTCCTATTCTGCCATCTGCTTCCTATTCTGCCATCTGCTTCCTATTCTGCCATCTGCTTCCTCGCCGCCCGTTCTACCTTTCCCTATTCTATTCCATCACAACTACACGTCAGTTGTAGCTCATATTATTACTATTATTATTATATATCCCATTCTTGTATCCACAGCGCCGCATTAGAGGTCCACATTTGTTCCGGTCAAGTAGTAGTATCCTCTGCCGAAAATAAAGGGCAAGTATGTTGGCACACTGTACACCGCGTAGATGATGAAACTAACAAATGACACAAGGAATGCATGCAACCAGATCCGCTCCACAGGCGTTAACATGTAGAACGGGAAGTGGTGGTAGTAGAAGCCCCATACCTTCTGAGGCAACGACCTTGGGTCCGAGCTGGTTTTCGGTGGTGACATTGAATAGTCGGTAGTAACGGTCGCACGAACGAAAAAGGGGACCACAGTTGGGGTGGTCACGTGACCGCCTGTGCCCGTCGGGGAGGCGGCAGAACGGGAGAACGGCCACGAATATGGTAGAGAGACATGAATTCGGTGACGCGTGCGTAATATTTGGTTGGCGCTGTTGACGACCCAATGTGGTGGAATATGCGGTTCCATGCGGCGGCCGTGGTATGCTGTACAATACGGAGTGATTTGGACTCGAAACAAGCAGCTTGGCGCCTCTTGCGCTCGAAATAACGCTCTTCCAAACAGTTGTTGCCTACAAGCAATGTATCACCTTGCTACGAAAGAGACAGTCTGCGCAAGTGTGTGGAATTCTAGTCCGGAATCTACCGCGCCTTCCATACATGCTGCCACCACCGAAAGAAATACGAGGTGGTGTCGCGTAGGCGATGTAGTGCTTGAAAAAGGCATTTTTCTAGAGTTCCCAATCTGTGTTGTGTGGGCATATGGAAATTGAGTCGCCGTGGGCATCTGCAATCTCAAGAATGCAGTGTGTCCCACTGCGCATCAGTTGGGCGACCGGGAAAAAGAAAGTGTTTGCCAGTGAGAACAAGTAAGACCTTTTCAGAGTGGCCTAACCAATGGTACCAAACAATCGACTTGACATTGTCTCTGTGGAGGCGATGATTTACTCATTTCATGCGTTTGACTAGTCTGTTCAGGCGTGAGAGTAGGTCTAGTGGCTGACGTCAGTATACAAGTGCCACAATATGGCCAGGCGCCAAGAAGCCACACTACAGCCCAAAGCACAAGAAAGACGTGAGATTCCCGACCCTGTCCACCACATGTAGTGCCCTCCGATGAAAATGAGCCGATCCACAAAATAGGACTCCATCTCGGTGCGCGAACTCCATCGCGAACCACCATGGCTTCTTCTGTCGCGCAGTTGAAGAAAGCGTTGATTGAGCAAAACCCCGCTGTTTTGGACGATGAGTTCGCGGCGCATTTGCATTTTCTCGTGCAGAGATTGAAGCAAGGCGAGGGGTTGGACGAGGAAACGGTGCTAGTGGTGGATACGCTATCGATCTGGTTTCTCCGGGCATCCACCAAGAGCAGGAACGGGAAGAGAGAGGGCGAGAGGAGAGAGGGCGAGACGAGAGAGGGCGAGACGAGAGAGGGCGAGACGAGAGAGGGCGAGACGAGAGAGGGCGAGAGGAGAGAGGGCGAGACGAGAGACGGCGAGACGAGAGACGGCGAGACGAGAGAGAGCGAGAAAAGAGACTCCACAGGCAACACGGCCAACCACACCAACGAGACGCGGAAACAGACCAACGAAGAGAACCCAGAGCAAAAGAAGAAGAAGGCAAAGTTGACCTCTACCGACGCCGCTGGCTTCGCAGTCGACCCCGCCCTCCTCACCTACATTTTCCGCTTCGTTTGTGAACATGCACATGCGTCTGGAAAACTCGCCAACGCTGTTGCCGCATTACTCACGCGCCTCGTGGCGTTCACCGCGAGCTTTTATCCTGAGGAAATTCCCCTCTGGCTCGACGCGGCGTTGGCGCTGCCGCCCGCCCACAAGAGTTATTTTGCTGTAGTGGAAGCATTGCTCCGTGCACTGCCCCGCGCTCGGACAGAAGTGGTGCACTCGGAGTTCGCCCTGCAGTGCGTGGCGGCCATGGCGCGCGGAGCCGTTGCTCACGGGGCGGCACGCGCGGTAGGCGCGGTGTTTCTCGGCGCGGACGCCGACGCCGCGCTCGCATTCTGGGCGCCGCTCTTGGCGCTGGGCTTGCACCTGCGGTCCACGCGCGCCAACACCGCAGCACTCATACTCCCGGCGCTTTTCAAGCCGTGGCCCCACCGCTTCGCCGGCTGGACAAAGACCCTAAACACCACCGAACCGCGCGTGTTATTGGCGGTGCTTCGTGCCGGACCGTCTATCGACCCTCACTTTGACCCGTTTGCGGCGGGATTGCTTGCAGAAAACGAACTCAAAGCTTTTCTCGGCCACGCAGATGCCGATGTGCGGCTCGCGGCACTTACAGTGGCAGTGGCGGGCGTCCGCGCGTCGCGGATGCCGCTGGCAGGAGCGCTTGCGGTGTTTGGAACCCCAGAGATTCTCGGGGTTCTCTTGCGGTACGGAGAGAGCCCGGAGACGCGATCTACGCTCGTGGCGACGCTCCGCAAGCCGTTGGTGGCGATGAAAGACTATCTTGCGCGGAACAAGAAAAAGCTGCTGGCGGACGACAAGGAAGAAGACGTCTCCTCCGCCATTCTTCTGTTCAGAGACTACATCATGGGCCTTCTCATTCCTGATTCCTCCTACTCCCAGCTTGTGCTCGCCTTTGACTTTCTCGAAATCTTTATTATAGCAGGCTTTGATGGGGTTGCCCGCTCTTCCTCCAAACCTTTTTGTGTGTTTCCTCTCTTTGACTCGACCCTAGTGGACCGCTTACTTCGCTTTTCCTCCAGCAACTACGAGGATATCCGAAAAAGAGCCAGTACTCTTCTTTCAAAGGCGCCGTTCCAAATTTTCGATGCTACTTTCCAGGCGCTGCCGCCGCAGATGCTCCAAAACTCCATCAAGCTTCTCAGCTCGCTCAAGGGCCGCCAGAGTGACGCGGCCGCACAGCTTTTTCTGACAATAGCCCACTTCTACCAGATGCACGACGACTACCCCCGCTTTTTTGACATCACCAACCTTCTCGTGCAGAATTTGAACAATCAGATTGCGTCAGGAGGAGCCTCTCATGGCTTCTTCACCACTCTTGCTCTCATATTCCTGTCGTTGAAACGGGAAACTCTCACGCGCCATAGTGACTACTTCCGCTCCATCATTGTGTCGTTACTTGAAACTGTGCGCCAGATCTGGGAAACTTGCAAGTTCCAGTTGGCTTTGGGCCCATCACAGGCAGATCAGATCTCCGATACAGACTCGTGGAGACTCATAAAGGAATCAAGTATACTTCTCCGTGTGATCATGACGCTCAACCATACCAATGACTGGGTCTTTTTTGATCAGATCCAATTTCTTGACCTGTGTGACATGATTATCAGCCAGCTCACGCATGTGACGCATCGCGGTGCTTTTCTGGCCATTTTCCCCACTTTTGTGACAGCGTGTGAGGTGTGCTTGGATTCTTCTTTGGCTGATAAGCCCTATTTGTGGCTTTTGGCGAACATTCGCCTTTTGGAAACCAAGGAACAGCTCATTTCCCGCCGATCAGCGGGATTGCCATTCTTGGTTACAGGAATCTTGGAGGCTGTGGTTTCTGACGAAAAAAAATTGTCCGAATACTTGCAGGTCACATTCCATGAGCTTATGCGGATTGCCACCATTGAATACGCTGTGAATGCAAACGAGAAAATGGATATCCCTCAAGTTCATGCGTTTAATTGCATGAAACATATTTTCAACGATTCCACCTTGGGAACGTTGGCGTTTCCATTCACCAATGACGCCTTGAAGCTTTCATTGAACTATTTGGACCACGAATCATGGGCCATTAAGAATAGTGCGGTGATGTTGTTCACTTCTTTACAAAGTAAACTCTTTGGCTCCAGTGCGCTGGATGATAAGCTTTCCAGTACGAACGCTTCATTTTTCTTCAAGAAGTTTCCCGGCATTAAGAGCATTTTGATAGAAAAGCTCCAAGCGGCCTATGTTTCTGACTCTGTCAATTTGGTCATACCTATTCTCGCCATTTTGGCCCGTTTACTGACCCTTTCTCCCACTGAAGACAGTCTCGACGCGTTTGTTGATACACTCAAGGAGAATTCTTTACAACATGCTCTGTGGAAAGTACGTGAAATGAGCGCTTCCCTGTTGAGTCGAATGTTACACGACTCGAAGTTGACTGATTTTGCGTCCGAATTACTCTCTCTTGCTCAAGATACTCTGAGTAACAATGCCATTCATGGCTATATACTTTGCGTCAAAGAATGTTTAGGCAGAATTTCCGACAAACAGGAATCCTGGCGTGTTTCTAGTGTTGCTAGCTCACAACTACAAAAGACTATTTTGAAAGGAAATCGGCCATGGGCAGTTTTGTCTGCCTATTTGCAGGTTGTGGAGTTTGCCAATGACTCCGATCTTGAACTTGCAGTGATTTTAGAGCAATGCGTTCACAGTGAGATCCAAAAGCTGAAATTGGATCATTACCCTGATGGATCCAGGCAACTATTCTTAGCAAGAGCGTGCACTTATGTGTTGAAGTCCCAATCAGAAAGATCCATTGAATTCACAAAAGCTTGCTTGCTGGCATGTGCCCTACATGAAGTTCAGATTGAATGCGCAAAGTTCTGGGCCGGTCAGCCAGCCCAGATACAAAACAATAATGAGATCAAAGCGATTCTTGTTGAGTTGATCAACGGGCCACTGACATGGTCGCCAGTCAAATCGGCATTTTTGGAATTAATCATTGCGTCTGGGTGCTCTACACTGGGAACAATTGTTCCCGAACCAACCTGGTCAGATGAAATGATTGAGAAGTGGATGGTGATCACAGCAGATACAGAGGACGCGGTTGGAATATCGTGGTTTGTCCAATCAGTTTTGGAATATTCTGACGACCTGCAACCAGAAGAAAAGATTGAGCTTGCCGTAGAAGCGGCAAATAGGTTTCTTGTTTTCAACGAAAAAGTCTTATCCGCTGATGTGGCGAAGGTCCAGTTTTGTCTTTTCCGCAAACTTTCTGACGACAGCGATACAATCAGAAACCTCAGTGCCAAATACCTCTCACGCTCTCTTGGTGAATCTGATTTATGCCCTGCTCTTGTAGGTGAGAAATTTCTTGCGCAATTCACCACCAAATTCGGAACATCGGCCACCTTGATCTTGATCGAACACTCCTTTACTCTCATCAACAACTTGAATGATGCCATCGCTGAAATGCAAAACACCTTGTTCGACATTGAGAGAAACAATCTCTTCATCAACGAAGTCGCTTTCCATGGATCGCTTGTTCAAGCCATTGTCCCGTCCCTCGACTTCAACTCACGTGAAGGCCAAAACTTTGAACAGTGTGCCGTTCAAGAAATTCAAAACCTCGCTCATTTCGTGTCTACCCACCCTTATTTGGTCCAGTCATGGTCTTTTAATGTCCACGTGGACACTGCGATCAGAAAGGTGATGAACTACTGCTCGTTGAGCGATAAATGCGTTCGGGTTAAATCTGAAATTGACGATTTGCACTCTCTCTTGACTTCTTTGGGATATCCCGTCCTGATGGCCTAACGCCAATCCTAGCATGATAGACTATGTCTATAAAAATAGCCACAAAAAAAACATGAGCAATCAAGCATTCTCATGATAGGCAAATAATAAATTAATATATACGATACTGGAAACATTTTAATTATTAGAGTAGCAGTATGCTTGCCCTCATTTGCATCCATCAGAGTGACGGCCGGGTAATGGCGCGCGAAAATATAAAAGTAGGCACTCTTCTCGGATTTCCGGTTCCCCCAAGAACTCTTTTTCAACTGGTATGTGACAACAACTAGTGTATGATGATGAATTATTATCAACGAATTTCTTCACCTGAATAACCATGTGGATTAACTATAATATCAGAGCTTTTTAACCCTGACATACACGACCCTTTATTTTTTCATAACTCTTACTAACATTTCAAGTCTTTGTCACCACTTACCTAATCCTCGTAGGACTACTGTGTACTTTGGACTCACAAAAATTCCCGGCCAAATTTTTTTGGGTCTTTTCTCTTTCCCGGCTCGTGTTATTCCGCATCTGAAATAAGGCTGCGATCAAGTCTCGTAGTCTATTTGTGGGTGTCCCGTCCACCGCATCGAGTCTCCGGTATATTACTCGTTTTCATCCCACCTCTACTACATTCCCAAATGTCCGAGTTTCCGGTGGTGTGTAACCTGTGCTTGGGCGACAAGGACCATGTGAAAATGGTCCGCCAGCAGTCGGGTGAAGAATGTAAGCTTTGCACCCGGCCATTCACCGTATTCCGGTGGAATATTCTGCAAGAGCAAAAACAGCTGAAGAAGACCATTCTTTGCAAAACTTGCGCCCACAGCAGAAACTGTTGCCAATCATGCATGATGGATGTTACTTATGGTATTCCTCTACAGCTTCGGGATGCGGCGTTGAAAATGGCTGGAGTTCCCAACGAGTTTGGCTCAACTTCAGCTACGCAGAATCGAGAGGTTAAGGCAATTATGGCAGACAAGCTTGAGGCAAAGCAAAAGGACAGAAATGTCGACCTTGAGGAGCAGCGGGAGAAGGCAAGAGCCGTTCTTGAGATTCTTGCGGCAAAGCTTTCGAATACTACACCTCAGCCCAAAACCTCGAAGCAAAAAACGAGCGATGTGCCCAATCGCGAGGTTTCGAAAATTGTCGCCAAACTCCCGTTTAGCGGGTCATTGAGCGTTCCAGAAGACGCTTCAGACAAGTCGTTCTTCATCTTCGGCTTCAGTCCCGACATGCCGCAGTATGTCATTTCATCGTTTTGTGAAAAGTTTGGTTCATTGAGTGTGATCAAAGTGGTCCACCGCGCCCGGTGTGCGTTTGTGACGTTTCTGAAAAGATCTTCCGCAGAAGCGTTTGCGCTGCATGTGCGACAAGAGAAAATCAGCCGCAGTGACACCACTGCTGGGCTCATTATTCTCGAAAAGTACCCGGTGAGAATTGCGTGGGGAAATCCTCGGCTGTTGGGAACCACCAACGACCACCACAACAAAATCGGCTTGGTAGTGACAAAAGTGATGCAGCAATTGGCAGATAAGGATAGCGGGCTGAAGCCAAAGAGAAAGACACCGGAGCCGAAAGTATACAAGGCAGCAAGTGCGGATGTTGAGCTCTAAGGAGAAAGGAATAGTATTTATAGAGTTATTAAAATTTAATGGGACCATGCGTAGTTTCAGTTTGGGGTTGATATCGCGAGAATTGGAAGAAGTGGTGTCGCTTTGTCAATTGTATCTTGTCGCATTTCACCTTTGTGTTCTGGGTATTTAGCAATTTTTGCTTTTTTCTGTGCTTGAGATCAAATCTTCAACCCTTTACTTGATCATTTTATGTTGTCTTGGCTATTTATTCTTGATAATCTACTCTAGACTCTACTCTTGATTTCTGCGTTCTCTTGCCTTCTACTCTATACATTTCTTCTACTCTCGACATTTCTTCTACTCTCGACATTTCTTCTACTCTCGACATTTCTTCTACTCTTGAAATTTCATCCACACTTGACATTTCTTCTACTCATCATTTCATCTACTCTTGAAATTTCATCCACGCTTGACATTTCTTCCACCATTTGAACTACATTCACAAACGTTGAATTTCTTCCTATCTCTGTGTGCTCACTTCTCGCTTCTCCACAAATTCGCGACTACATGTGCGCACCTACTACTTCAACACATACTCCACGCTCATCATGTCGGAATCGTCTGTTCTCCTCAATCTTATTGTGATACTTCTTCCCTTGGTTCTTTTTACGCTCCGCCTTATTCGAGTTCTTCCATGTTTACGTTCTCGCCCGGCAAATTCACCACAGCCACTTTCTGGATCGATCATGGTCTTTCTTGGTTCGGGCGGTCACACCGGCGAGATGTTCCGGATGCTTAAGACCGTACCTCTCCAACTGTGTTCTAGAACCTGGGTTGTGTCTTCTGGAGACTCTTCCTCTCTTGAAAAGGCCAAAGCGTACGAGCAAACACTTTGTTCGGGCAAATGTCAGTACGTGCAATTGCCGCGGGCTCGGAAGGTGGGCGAGCTGCTCTTTCTGTCATTTTGCAGCACCTTTACTTCTCTTTGTTCGACTGCACGCCAGATCTGGCGCATGGGTGGTCCGGATGTGCTCTTGGTCAACGGACCAGGCACGTGTGTGGTGTTGGCATATGTGATCTTTGCCATGAAGTTCTTGGGCAAAGCACGCACCCGGATTGTCTATGTCGAGTCTTTGGCACGAGTGAATAAGCTAAGTGTTAGCGGCAGGTTGATTTTTCCCGTGGCAGACCGTTTTATTGTGCAATGGAAACCTTTGGCAATGTCGTACCACCGTGCAGAGTATCATGGAATTCTTGTTTGAGTGAACTGGAAGTTGTGTCTATTGAGCTTTTTTTTGCACACGAAGACAGTTTCTGAGTTGAGCAGACACTAAACCACACTGTTTCTGATCTGAGCGGACGACGCCCGAAGCAGAAGTGCGGACACATCTCGCTTCTTCTGTTGTACGAGTAGGTTCTTCCCAGAGTTTCTTTGTGGAAAGAAAAGTCTTCTCTGAAAAGAAACGCTTCTCTGAGATAGAGATCCTTTTCTGGAAAGGAAACTCATTCCTCTTCTGTTGTCTTTATTATTGCCCATTTGTGTTCTTGTATGCGCATTTGCGCTTTAAAATGACACATTTATGATCTCTCGACACACAAGAGAAAATTGTATTTGTTTTTTCCAAACGTATCTTCCATCTATGAAGCTATGAGTGTGCTACACATTGATCTGCGAAAACGTTTCAAATTGCTCTCCAAAATCCATAGATTTCCGTTTTTTTTTTTTTTTTTTCTACCAGAAACGGATTCAACCTTCCATTTTGAACTACCCTTGCCTTTCCTCGATGAGGCCGATGTTTGTCATCCATACCAAGTACTCTGTCTACTCACGTCCTACATCTTGAGGGAAGGTGCGCACCAGTTTTCGCACCCAAACCTACTTCATGTCTTTTGACGGAATAGTGGCAGAATTTCCGTTTTTGGGTGTGGACCGTTTCAACACTTCTGCACGTATATTTTTACTCACACACTGTCACCAGGATCACCTCGTTGGTATTCTGAATCGGTCTTTTTCGGGTGTGGTTTACTGTACTCCACAAACACGTCTTCTTTTAGCATCTACCTCCAATAACGCGTCTCTTCTAGCCCGAGTTAAGCCGGTACCTTATAACACACCGCTTATACTTGCTCTTCCACCCGATGTGCAAAATGTCTATGGAAATATCACCATCACGTTGATTCCCGCGTATCACTGCCTTGGTGCATGTATGTTTCTTATAGAGGGAGAATGTGGCGGCGCTGTACTTTGCACAGGTGATGTCCGGGCGGAGAAATGGTGGGTTGATGGTTTGGAACTGCTGCCCCAATTTTCTCCATATCTTCACGGGTTCAAATCGCTCGACAATATCTACTTGGATACCACTTTTGGCTATCGGGGAGAACCCTACATTGAGATACCACCCAACAATCTGGGCATATATGCAGCAATAGACTTGTTGAAGAATTACCCTATGGATGATCCGGAAGTATGTTTCCGTTTCCGCGATACGGTGCTAGGTTTTGACCAAGCTTGGGCATTTATCGTGAGCTACTTTGGAGCGTCTTTAGAAATATTGGATGAGAAGCTCAAGAACGTGATGTCATTGGTAGCTTCTCAAGATACGGTAAATGGTCCTGTGCTTTCCCATGCAATGACTAATCGTATAAACACAGAGAAGAGTCCAACCCTACCCTGTTTTGTTGCGGGAAAGGGAGACACTTCAAAAATCACAGTGCGTATTGTCCAATGTATCGACTTCAATATTATGGACTTGGCAGGACTCTTTTACCCTCTCCCGCTAGACACATTGTCTAAAGCTGAGCGTCGTGCTGTTCAAAACCCCACCCGGATCACGGCTTCGGGTAATGCAGTCGTTGAGCTTCGTGACAGGCTGTGGATCCTACCCAAAAACAGCCAACATCTTCTCCCCACTGAAATCAAACTCATTTTCTCCAGACACTCTTCTTACTCAGAGTGCGTGCATTTAGTCTCCCGGTTGAAGCCCCGACAAGTCTACCCTTGTTGGTATAGTGCGACAGCATGGAAAAACGGATTTTCGATGAGCAGACTTTTCGGGAAGTATTGCTCGGGATCCTCGTTTGCTTATGATGCAATTATGACTAAATCTTATGGTTCCGTTGCAAAAGAACGAACTGAATGGCCCGTTGCTACAATTGACCGGTGGAAAACTGACGAGTGCGAGAAGGAGAAAGAGTTTGTGGGGCAGTTTCTCGAAGCAAGAGAGAAAGTCAAAAACAACTGCGGTCTCATCAATGTTCGGAAAGTGGCTAATGTTGCGGTATACAACAAAAGACGCATTTTACATATTGACGACCAGGATAACACCAATCGAAATAAGTCGCTGAAAGTATCTTTGAGTCTTAATAATCTTACGGGCCGTGGAGCAAAGTCAGTGAAAGCCTTCATCGAAGCCCAGCAACAACTATACTATAAGAAACATAATCTTCCTCAGTACGAGCGAGACTTTGAGCATCCCATGTACCACAACGCATTTGGCTCTGGCATTAAAGGTTCAAGTGAGGTGGACTCGCAAAGCAGCGATAGCTCCCTTGATTTAGTCACTATGGGTACGAAACGTTATTCTTTCCGCTCAAATTTGTCATCTGATCTGCGGGAATCTTTAATCAACTATGAACTGGAACACGAAGAGGACTTTCCGGTTGTTCCCGCTTCTTTTGAGACCGAGCGCTTACCTAGACCTTACAACTCCGAAAAATTGCTTCTGGGGGTTGTTGCAGCTAAAGCGGATGCCGGTGGCTCGAGTAGTTCATCTGTGACCAAGAGCCTGCGAGTATTTGAACGAAAAGGTGATTCGGAAATCTTCGAATGGATGCTCTCTTCAGTCCCCGTGTCCTTGCCTAGTGGCATTGAAGACTCTTTTCCTCTTCACAAAAAGCGTTTGGTGGACGTCAATGTGTTTCGGCATCCGATGGTATAAACTGAAAATAGGTCCCTCTACACTTTCAGCAAATATTTTGTTCATTATTCTATATTACAGTGGCCCTCAGGACCCGGGCAGTACCCATGCAATCGACGGCGGAATTTCAGCTCATAGACCAGATTTTGTGTCGAAGTCCCGTCAAGTTATCTTCACTAGTTTTCTCTCCATTGGTGAGAACACTTGGTACACTTGTAGAATGTGGTCATAGGCTCATCTGCAGAACGAATTTGCAACTGGAAGAAATATGCCTTGTCATTTCCACAGCTGTCAATAGGACACTGAGCAGCAGTTTGGTCGACGTTATCCCAGGCTCCATCTCCGCCCAAAACATCGTCAACATCTTTTCTAGGTAGCATTTTTCTTTCATACATCTGGAAGCCAGAGATACGGAACTCGTAGGGACAGGTGGGACAGTAAAGTCTGTTGCAGTTATCTTCTCCCTGCGAGACCAAAAGCATATTGGAGCAGTAAGGGCAGAAGGAAAGCATGACTGATCTGACACTGTGATTTCTCGATGTGACAATGCGATTTGGAGATGATGTAGTAACTGCCTAGTGTGCAGGTTGCTGTATCCTGCGAGGGCCGATATAGCTTTAATATCACGGGAGTGGGTGGGGTCCGAATCAGTTGCAAATTGTACTTTTTTTTTTAGTACCGATTTCCTCGCCAGAATCTTTATCAAAGGTTGCGTGGTTCCAGTCCGCCAGCCCTGCTGATACGACCGCAGTCACGTGCACGTGTGGTCTGCCTGTATTGAATCGTACAGGTTGACCAAGACATAGATTCAGCCGCCACAGAAGTTCCAATTGCGGGAAGAAGAGATTTCAGTGCGAGCAAAATGGATTTCAACACCATACTCTGCTCTTCGCCTTCCAATTCGCCTAGTCGAAGAGGAATTCTACGTACAGACGCACATGTCAACGGCGGTAGCCGATCTCCGACGAAAACCCCAAACGGCAGGGCTGGTTCAAGATCCCCAAAGAAGAGATCAGCACCAGCGCCGCCTAGCTCAGAGCTGAAGACGGGCTCCAAAGCCTACGCGCTCCTCATGGAGGAATTTGATGACGACGACGAATCAACACGACAGAAAGAGTTGGACGCGGCTCAGGCCATCATCGACGAGTCTAAAACCGGCAGTATAGCAGAGTCGATCGAGGCGCCGCAAACACCCAAGAAAAAGAGGGGACGGCCTCGCAAAGAGGAGGTGCAAAAGAAAATCGAAGAGCTTGAGTTGACTCCAAGAATGAGAGCCAGACGAGCGGTGGTTGCGAAACGAGAGGAAGAAAAGAAGCAAGGAGAACTAGAAGGGTGGTTTACCAGTGACGACGATGATGTGGATGACGTATATAATGACTCAGAGGAGGAGCATACGCCAAGAAAAACCAGAACTCTTAAGAGGAACCTAACACTGGCCAAAAAACCGACGGTGAAAAATGAACCGGACCTCTCAAGATCAGCAAGCAATGGCGACGGAAGTGGCGTTGAATCTCCTTTTCTGTCACCCAGAAAGGAAGAAAAACGTAAAAAGAAAGGAAGGCCAAGCAAACAGGAAAACGTCACCAAGCAAGTCCACAGCATATTTCAAATGGATGACCTCGAGTTTTTCCAGGATAATATCAACTCCGAAAAATCCAGCCCGGCGAAACTGCCCCGAAAAGATAGCTCGGCTGTGTCCCTCAACTTCGATAATACCGGAAAAAGCTCCTATTCCGCCGTTCCAGTTATCAGTGGAATTCCTCAGCAAGAAAAGAAAACGCCAGCTGAAGCAAAACGAATCACCAAGTTTGAGCCTTTGCCCGTACCAGATGTTGATGAAAATGGTAATCTAAAGGATCCAGAATACATCCACAAATACCTTTCTGATGTCAATATCGATTTAGATGGAACGGGTAGACTTACAGATGAGAGAGCTTTTTTCCTAGAAGGAAGTGAAGGGTACTTCGAGCAGCACAATCTTCGTTTTCGTCCCTCGTCCAACTCTCTTGCTCTGAACGCTCCCATGTTGGAGTACGAAGAGTTTATTCCAATGGTAGAGCTCGGGAAAATGGTTTACAATGCAGAGAGAAAGCAGTTGTTTGAATTCCATCGCCAAATATACCATCAGTGGTGTTTTGAGCTCAGTCAAGGATACAGCATCAATCTTTTTGGAGTGGGCTCCAAAGTCGAGCTCATACTCGATTTTGTAGAAAACTACTTAATGGATTGGTACGAACACATGTTCCAAACAAAAGACGAATACCCAGTTATGATGGTCGTTAACGGATACAACGGCTCCACCAAGCTCAAGACCGTGATCCATGACATAGTGTCAGCTATTTTCACCCCCGAGATGCAAAAACAAAACAATATTCGCATGCCGAAACACGTCTCGGAGGCTTTTCCATTCCTTATGAACCATCTCAAAAAGAAACTATCCAAGGAACACAGTATGGTTAGGCCAGATCTTGTTCTCATTGTGCAAAACATAGATGGCGAGGCTTTCCGAGACGAGCGGTCACAAAACTTTCTTTCTCAGCTTTCAGCGCTTGCGAATGTGTGGTTCATTACTTCAACCGATAACATAAATTCTAGTTTACTATGGGACCTTTATCGGTTCAAGAACTTCAATTTTCTCTGGCATGACGTAACGACTTACCGTCCATACAGTGTTGAAATGTCGTTTAAGGATGTGCTCAATATGGGTCGGTCCAAGAAATTTGTTGGTAGCAAAGGTGCTCGTTATGTCTTGACTTCTTTGAATGCAAATTCCCGTAACTTGTATCGGGTGTTGCTTCAGATGCAATTACAGAAATTGCGCGAGGGTATATCCGCGAAGGCTGGGAAAAATGGGCTTCGAGGAAATGCGAAAAACGGTGTTGAAATGCGCTTGGTGTACGAAAAGTGCTTACAAGATTATGTTACCTCGAATGAAATGGGCTTCAGAAGTATTTTAGGAGAATACGTGGAACACAAAATGTGTACGCTAACAAAGAATAGTGGGGGTACAGAAGTTGTATTTGTGCCATTTTCATATGATGAGATGGAAAAGATATTAAGGGATGACTTTGGAGAGCTGTAGTTGCATGGCTGCTGCTCTATCAAGATGCAAAGGTACATTGGGTAATTAATTCGAAATCACCTGATTAAAGCTCTTTTATATTTGATATATAGGACGAAATACAAAACAGTAACAGTCGCTTATCCTCGATTTTCTGCTGTGACGCTCAAGTTGATTCTTGTCTACCCAACTGACCAAGCATGAACTAAACGTTTTCTTGACTTTGTGGCTATGTTGAGTATTTTATGGTAATGCGCGCTAGATATTCCTCTCGCTTGAGGTTTCTAGTTATGCCAGCTAATTCTTGGGGACTCCTTGACCAGCGTTTGATAAAATATACCCTCATGATTTGTTGAAAGGCTTACTATGGAAGTAATTTGAACAAATGAATGTATTTTACAGCTTTCAAATCACCATCGCAACATGGTCTTTACGTGCTTAATGAAGTGGATGTTATAATTGATACCACATTTTGAAAGAACAAAATATTCATACTCGAAAATGTCATCGTCGGATAAGTAGACCGATGCACATATAATGATGTAGTTTACTTACTCGAATAAGGACACAAACGAAAAGGAAATCAATCAGGAAATCGGGATACGTGATGCAGACAAACAATCACGAACATTCCGCAACATTTGCGAATTTCTCACAAAAAAACTTTTTGTAAGTGCTAATATTTTTTTGGCCCATATTACCGTATGTCACCGTAGTAAATCAATTTTCGTGAAAAAGATATTTTATTCATAAAATACACTTTAAAAGAAAAGAGGCATCCATTTAATGTTAGCCCGTGGCGCATTTTCGCTTCAAATATGCGAGATCGGGATCGCGCGCAGAAGAGTACGCACCTGGCCATGCATGAATGTGCATTAAAAACGCTAAATCTAGACATAAAGACTGGCTGCGTCCATACTTTGCGAGACTTGTATGCAATGTTGGCTATGATGAATCTAGGCATGTGTGTCTTCAAATTGAGCCAGCACACTTTACGAGGACTACGAATGAAGGTACATGAAACTTCTCATAGAACCAATCAATACAAATATTTGCGGCCACCAAACTTCTGAAGTTAAAACATCTACAAAGAGATAAATTACTCTATGGGGAATCCTGTAATGCTTATATTCTACAAGAGACCGGAACGTTCGCATTGATGCACGAATTTCGAAAAGTAAGAACTCCTAAACCATTTGCATCTATTGCCAACTTTGAAGAAGACCAAGACAGGAATCAATGATGCTCCTTGCTGTACACCACCACCTTAGATTATGTCAAAACAAAAAGAGGGAAGAGTAGATCGAGCTTTGCATAGAGCTGTTCAGAACTGGACCTTAGGTTTTTCTCAATTAAGTTGAACTGAGAGACTCTTCTCAAATCAGAACGTCAACAGAGCTTAAGTAAGTGTGGATCAAGTAACAAAACCAACACCAAATACATTTGTATCCCTCTCTTCACAATGTCAAACCTGACATTGGAACCTCGAGTGCCATTGTGCTAAGCAAGCACTGCTACACCTCCAAGCAAATGTTTATCGGAAGAATTTTTCGCACGGAAGTCAATTTAAAATTCAGAAGAAGCAAGCCGACTCTCGTAAGTTGACCAAATCAACCACTATTATCATATGTCCCTTATTGAGAAGTTTTTGTTCCAATGCGAATGAAGATACTACACAAGTCAATACATTATGAGGCATAAAATTGATGTCAAATGAAACTAAAACGGAAAGTAAAATTTTCCAAGACTACAAGAGTCCAACTGCCACCAGGAGCTTACTACACCGGAGATTATTCCCAAAACCGAAACAGTGCGCCACTTAGACACTATGGATGGAAGTTTGATTGACATGAAGGCGCGGCAAACAAGTTTTCGGAGGGCTTAATTTCGCTTCGCATTCAAAAGTTGGATTACACTTTACAAAAAAAACCCTCCGCCTCGGCATTGAAAATGTTCTCCTCAACTGATGCATTTTTGCAAGTAATGGGTGCAACCCGAGGCAAAGGTGCCAGAGAGTGGCGAAGAAACATGTCATCATGACCTTGCGAAACTCACTAAAACACTTCGCCGTGTTATAGCTGAGTTCTTGCACCCGTCCTTGCATTCAGTCAACTGCAGCAGATCCTGACCCGGAGGTCATCGTATATTCATGTAGAACCACCAAAGATGAAGATACATAGGTACAAAGACATATATTCGGGTAATATACTGCCCACGGACCCACACCCGTACACCACGGCTGCGGCGACGCCGTCAGTTTCGGGTAAATTCCCAACGGGTGATTTTGTTGCGTATCTCTCTTCTTCTCTTGCTTTGCGCCTGTGTCACTTGCAGATCATTTTGAGCCGAGGCCGTCTCTGTTTCAATCGCGACTGTTGCTTTGTTCACTGAGAGTGCAACATTCACACAGCCCAATTTCGCGGTTCGGTTCCCGTTTCGCGGATTTGGTTGTGGTACTGATTCAACTTCTTCCCCCGGGAAACACAACGACTCCAGCTCAGCCTGAAGTGCCGCTCCCGACTCAATTGCAGCCAAACACAACTACCGGCTATTCCCGGATTTGCAGCCACTTCTGCGTCTGCACCACCGAGCCCCAGACCCACACGGTCGTGCACCGCCCACAGCCAGACTTAGGCGCTCCACCCCCACCCTCCCCAGACCACCCACCACCATGCCCCCCCTCCCGGAAGGAACCATCCTCACGGTGGGCACACACCGCGTCACGGTGCAGGCCTTCCTCCTGGCCGGCGGGTTCTCCCAAATCTACCGCGTGGCCATGGATCCGCCCGAACAGGGCTCGGCCACCGGGTGTCTCAAACAAGTGATTGTCAACGACAAGGCCGGCTTGGCCACGCTCCGCAAGGAAGTGGACGTGATGAAGACGTTGCGCGATGCACGCTGCGTGGTGCGCTACTTCGATTCCCACGCCGAACGCCTTGCCGACGGCACGTACCAGGTGTTGGTGCTTATGGAGTTGTGTCCCAACAAGTCGCTCCTCGAGTACATGAACGCCCGCATCCGCACCAAATTGAGTGAGGCGGAGATCTTGGTGATCATGCGCGACATTGCAGTGGCGCTCTACGAGATGCACCGCCGGCAGCTAGTGCACCGCGACATCAAGATCGAGAATGTGTTGATTGGCCAAACCGCGGGCGGTGATCGGCGGGACGCGCACGGCGATTTGCAGCCAGACCAAGCCTTGGGCCGGTTCAAGCTTGCCGACTTCGGGCTGGTGGCCCGCCCGACGCCGATCCCCACAGACCCGGTGCTCCTTCTGCAGCTCGGCCACGATCTCTTGTATCAAACCACGCCCCAGTACCGCGCGCCGGAAATGGTGGACTTGTACCGCGGCGTCGCAATCGACGAGCGCGCCGACATCTGGGCGTTGGGCTGCTTCTTGTACAAGTTGTGCTACTACACCACGCCGTTCGAGGCGCAGGGCGACGTGGCGATATTGCATGCGGCGTACGGCTTCCCGCCCGCGCCGCCGTACTCGGGCGACTTGAAGAACCTCATTGTGATCATGCTCCAGGAAAATGCCGCGTACCGCCCTAACATCGTGCAACTCCTCATGTTGGTGGCACGCATGCGCGGCGACGACTTTGCGCTGTTGAACGTCAAGGATTTCTACGGCGCGGGAGAGTACAACTTCCATGCGTTGCACGAGATGCAGCGCCGGGTGCAGCAGGAGCGCCAGGCGCACGCACAGGCACAATTGCACTCCAGAGCTGACTATGTGGATGGTCGCGACAAGGGCACGCCCGCGCCGGATGGACAAATGGCTGAACTTTCTGGCGTAAAACCCTCCGGCATGCGCTCGAGAACTCCGTACTCCGCCCAACCCTCCGGCCAACCACCAGGCACCTCGCATACTGGAACCTCACACGCTGAAACCTCACACGCTGGAACCTCACACGCTGGAACCGCACACGCTGGAACCGCACACGCTGGAACCTCACACGCTGGAACCGCACACGCTGGAACCTCACACGCGGGAATTTCAAGCGCTGAAACTTCGCATGCTGGAACTCCACATGCGGGAACTCCACATCCTGAAACCGCCCGTTTGGGTCAAAGTTCGGCACCAACTCCCGCAAGCCCCGCGCTAGTAAGCCAAGATCCATCGAGCTCCATCGCCAGTCCTCATAGCCATGTCTCTGAAGGGTCTGACGTGGATATAGACATTGGCGAACTTGCATTGGAGGATGCGGAGGTACGGTACCCTTCTCTCGACGAGCTCGACGTACCCGTGACACTGCTCTCCGAGAGAGCAAAGTCGTACGAGAGTGTTCGGTCCAGTGAGCGGGAGCAGCGGGTGGAACAGGAGGACGTTACGCCGCAGTCTGCAAAGCCCGGAGCCGGGGTGGAGCGGTTGGACCAGTCGGAACAGCTCAAAGGCTCTAGGCGGTCCGTCTACGAGAATGTCGAGGCATGGCAACAGCAGGTGAGCTCGTCGCTTGACAAGGACGCCGAGCGCTTGGCTGAGGCGATTTTCGTGTCGCGCTCCGCGTCTGGCAAGAGCCGTACGCTGGACCGCCCCACCGCCGAGTCTCCGGTCACGCCGATGTACATCGACGAGGCACGCCGTCTTCGTCGCCGGGAGCGTATGGAGCCAAGCGGGGACCAGAGCGAGCTAGAGAAGTTAGCTGCGGATTCCACCTCAGGGGAGCACAACGACCCTAGAGAAGCTCCTAGACAGTCTCCAAGAGATGCACATGAGCTGCGGCCACTTCGGGAGCCACAGCCACTTCGGGAGCCACAGCCACTCCGGGAGCCGCCAAGAGCGCTGACCAGAGAATTACCTACAGAACAAGATAGAGAACCAGTTAAAGAGTTGGCCAGAGAACCCCAGACTAGAGACCAAGTGGAGTTTCCCAAACCCAAGGATGCTGGGTTTCCTCCTCAACTCCCCTCCATTCACATGCCCGAGCCTCCCGCTGAACTTCCCTCTGCTCCACGCGAATCAGTGCCGTTGTACGGTGCACTTGCCCACAAGCGCGACAGCTCAAACCCGTGGGGCAACATGCTTGCCCCTGGAGCCGAGTTGAAGCCGCGCGCGGCACCCGCACTCAACCTCATCGACCTCGACGGCGCCCAGGATGCACGTGGACACATTCCGTCTCCGCTCATGGCGCCGCAATACGAGGAGGTGTCGTTGCTCGATATAGACTTGGATGCGGCGCGCGAGGTGGCGCCAAAGCCGGTGTTCAAGAAAAAACGCGACATTCTGAGCCAGCCGCTTGCGTTTCAGGAGGAGGTGATTGATTTCGCATCGGACGACGAGAATACCAACTCAGAAATGAGTCGCGTGGCGATCCGTGACTCGTTGAGACGGCCCAAGGGCCGCAAGCCGGGCGAGCGCCGCAGTGATAGTACCCACACCAAGCGGCGGCTGTTTTTCGGCGAATGACCACCCTAGCATGAATACACATTTCTATTATTAGACCGTTTGGTGACATTTGGTTTGCATGTGCAATATGCGACGAAGATAGTAACATTAGAGTAGTTCCGAACGAAGTAGAAAGCATGAGCTACAATGCAAGTAAAGAGACAAGGCATATCAAGAAAAAAAAGGAGCAAACACATAATTGAAGCTTAAAAGATACAGGGGAAAAGCCCAATCCACCAATCTGTCCAATAAAAACGTGATGGTTCATTTATTTTTTTCGCCTCGTACCTTCTCTGCTTTCTTCAAAGTTCATGTTACCCGTTGCATCTGATGCGACCGCAGTCCTGCTTGGCGACTGCGAAATCTCCAGCCACAACCCACTTACTTTTTTTCATCCGCACTTTCAGCACTTCCATTTTCTTAATCTCTGGGAGCGCTTACGCTCTTTATACATCTCTGGACTCCCGCTTTCCGTTCTGTACCGGGTAGAATCTGCAATTTGCCACATCTTTCCCCCAACCCATAATCTGTTTCTGAGGTTCTTGCCTCGTTCCTGTCTGCACCTCTTTCGTCCTGCCTACTCCGCTACACCATCGCGAAACCATCTCTTCTCTACTCTCCACCATGGATATCCCCACAGCGTTGGCGGAGCTTGTGCTTCTCCTCCCGGCCGAAAAGGCGGCTGCTAAAACCACAAACACAGCCCCTGAAATAGCCGCCGTGGCCCGCATTCTTGCGGGCGACTACGCTTCGCCGTTGCAATTTCCTCTGGCGCAGGCGGTTGCCGCCGACTACCCTGCTCGCGACTTGCGCTCGGTTTTGGACGCCATGGCTGCCATTTTGGCCGCTGACCCGCTCCAGGGCCAGCTTGCTGCCGTCGCGCTCCTCCAGCTCTTCATCCAGGCCAACTTCACCGGCCCTCCGCCAGAGGTGACGACGCTGGTGTGGTTTGGCCACGCCGACGCCGAAACCGTGCGCCGCGACGCGGTCCGGCTTTTGACTGCCGAGGGAAAAGTGGCGTACGATCTCATGAACGACCCCGTGCTCCTTGTCTTGGCACTCTTGGTGTTTGAGCGGCTCCAGAATGTTCCGCGCGAGGCGTCGTTGGTGGAGCGCGACCCAGCACAATCGCTCGAGGTGGCTGCAGCGCACGCGGCCCAAGTGGCGGCGGCAGTGCAGCGTGACCGAGACGCTGTGGGCGCGTCGCTCCTGTGGTGGCGCGCGCGCGCGCTCCAGACCCACTTGTGCGTGCTCGCAGAACCGGCGGACGTTTTGGCAACCGTCAGCGCCGCGCTCTTGGCGCCTGCAGTTGCAGAAATTTTGGCAGCCACGTGCACGGGTGAGTTGAGCGAGTATGTCAATGTTGTTTTCCTTTTGGAGAGCGCACGTGGCGGCATCCACGCCCGCACCGAGCACTTGGCCGAGCCGTTTTTGCACGCGGCGGCCGAGGCGTCGCACTTGCAGTTCGTGCTCCTGGGCGCGCGCGCCAGGCGCACCAAGTTCCAGACCTTCGCCACCGCGCTGCTTATCTTGTTGGCGAAAAGCAAAGCGTCCGACCTCTACGCCGACGACGGTCCTGACGCACCAGCTGCTCTCGAACTCGACTCTGACCTCCTCTTGGAAAAACCCCAGTACGAGTCGTTGCAGGACTTGGAACAGCCGGAGAACGACGGCTCCAAGAAAATCCGCCTCGACTTGTCGCACATGGTGGATGACCGTCCGCGCCTCTTGCCCATTGCATCTACCGAGGCCGACATCCCGCCCGAGCTCCGCGCGCTCGACCCCAACGCCCAGCCGCCGCTCTCCAACTTGGACAATGTGCAGTTGTTGCTCCGTCTCACAACCTTGAAGCAGACGTCACCCGCAGGCAACGCCATGGTGGACGAGGAGTTGAACGCGGTGGTCAGCCGTATTGTGTACGCTGCGTCGTCCAGTCCCAACTGGACCGTATTTGGCCGTGCGTTGTGGGAGCGCTCTGTGCTTGAGACTGGCAAATCCCGCACGGTGGAGCGTGGTATTTTGCAAATGACCGCGTTGGTGGAAGAGGTGGGAATCAACATCCGCACCCGCGTGGTGCCCCAGGCCAACGACTCGGCTGACCCGCATACTACTGCTGCGTCGCGTCTCCGTTTCATCCACCAGCTTCCATTGATGGCCCAATGGGCCATGGATGCTCAGTTGGCCGAGAAGTACATGTCGCTCGGTGTCCTCAAGTCCGCCATCGACATATACTTGCGGTTGCACATGGTGACGGAAGCTGCGTTGTGCTATGCTGCTGTGGATGACGAGCCCGAGGCTGAGCGTCTTCTAGTGCAGTGGATCGAGTCTCACCCCAATGATGCTCGCGCCATTTCTATCTTGGGCGACATAAAGCAAGATCCTACATTGTGGGAGAAAGCGTGGGCTGTCGGTCGTTATGCCAAGGCTCAGGCGTCGCTTTCCCACTACTACTACGCGCCTCCACCCTCGTCGGGCCTCACAAAAAATTTGCCGCTTGCCATCGACCACATGCACGAGTGCCTCCGTGCCAGTCCGTTGTCGTACGAAAATTGGTTCTTCTACGGTTGTTGCGGTCTTGAAACAAGCAACTTCGATCTTGCTGCAGAGGCCTTCTCTCGCTGTGTGGCACTTGACGACACAAACTCTCATGCATGGTCCAACTTGGCCAGCGCGTTGCTCAGACAAGACAAGACCCGCCAGGCGTTTACTGCGTTGAAGCGCGCATTGCAGCAGGGCGAAGGTGCAAAGCGGCTGTGGCGTATTTTCGAGAACTACCTCTTGGTTGCGGCAAAGTTGGGCGAGTGGAACGATGTTCTCCATGCCACGCGCATGTTGATCGATATCCGGAAAACTGAGGGTGGCGAGGTGCCCGTCGATATTGTGGTGTTGGAGAAATTGTCTCAGCTCTTGATGGAGGAACCGTATGATCCTGACACCAGACCCAGCCACTTCCAACTGCTGTGTGTGGACTTGATCTGCAATGTCCTTCCTTCAGTGATCAACCATCACGCACGGTGCTGGAGACTTGTATCGCGGGTGGAGTTGTGGCGTCAGCGGCCATGGGCGGCGCTTGAATGTTATGAGAAGGCATACCGTGCTACCGCTTTGCGTCCAGAGTTAGCGTCCAGCGAGGAGGCGTGGAATGAGGCAGTTGAGGCATGCAGCGATCTCGTTTCTGCGTACGAGTCATTAGGTGAGCTTGAAGGTAAGCATGGTGCTGGCGATGTGGTTTGCAAGGACTGGGCATACAAGTCACGCACGGCTATTCGGTCTTTGATGTCGAAGGGCCGCAGCATGTGGGAGGATCTGGAAGGATGGGAGACGTTGGTGCAGTTGAAAGAGGATGCGAAATAGTTGAAGGAGGAAGAGAAATAATGAACGATCATAGACTCATAACAGACTTGTATAAGTATATGAGCATTTGGAGTCTTACAAACACATGCAGACGTATGATGCACAAGTAGTGAAGATACAAATTCGATGCAGCCGGAGAAATCTATTGTAATTCTGCCCAAAAGGTTGGATATAAACATCTATGGATTTCAAGAGTCCATATCGTTGATCACATACGGCTCTAAAAACGATCTGTTCCTCTGCCGACAGTTTCCATGGGAAAGGAATTCCTCTTCTAGACCAGGATCTCGCAAAGCCAGGTAGGTTTCTCTTGCCGGTGTAATGTTCAGTTTTCGTGGTTCCATGAATGGTTTCCCAGCGTTTTCCGCCCGCAGAAAGACCTGGGTTATTGGGTATTTCTGCGAAAGCTTTTTCTTCAGAAACGCATCGTTAACCGTAGCTCTGCGCTGGTATGCCGCAATCTGTTTCCGGACGTGAGATTCAGAACCTTGCGTTTGCTCCGGTGTAATGTTTGATAAATGACTTTGCAGGTTTTGCCCTCGTGGTGAGTTTTGTGGCGGTACCCCGGTCTCTATTTTAGCTTCACCGATTGACTCTTTTCGTGTCACTTCGTTATCACCAAATATCTCGATGTCCAAGTCTACGGGCACAAAACAGTAAAAATATCTCTGGAACACCACGAGAAGGCTGACTACTGTCTTTGAGAATGGAACACTTGCACAGACCATCACTAACGTATCCACCACGTTATGCACCAACAAGCGGGCCATGCAGCAATGTACAAGCCTCTTGCAACAATTCCAAAATATGCACAAAAGTGGAATCAGCAGGGTTTGGCCCGTGTACCAGTGATAGGCGTAACACCATACAACCGCAAATTCCATTCCGCTGGCTAACGTAAGAAGAAATGGCTCCGTTGAGCGGAGGAGCTCAATCAGTATCCACTGAAGCGGGGTCGGATCTGCAGCCTCGTGTAAGATATACCACGAAATATTTAACAGAGCATAGACTGCCAGAGGAAAGAGCTTAATGGTCGAGTGGGGAGTATTGAGGTGAAGATACGCCGCTGCAAGCATAGCGGCGTTTTCTGAATCGAGCAAAAGTGCTAGTGGAACTTGATCACTTGCCGGCTGTGACAGAATTCGGGCCGAATGACGAGCGATACTTAATGCATAAGTAGCTACAACTGCCAATGCACACGTCGTATACCAGTGGGGAGAATGGAAGCACAAGAGAGTAAAGGAAACGACACAAGTGGAATGGCACAGTATCCAGAGCGGTTTAAGCATGGTGAAAATTTACTACCGCTGATTGGTGACCGGGCCTACCAGGTTACAAAGCTAGTGGATTGAAATTGCAAGATGCCACAGTTAAGATGAGGAATCGATCTGGTCGCGCTTGTTTAAGAGCCGGGCACTTTCAGTGTAGGCGAGGACTCGAATAACCAGAGATGTCTCGTGTAGATAAGAAAGGATGGTGGCTTTTTAGAAGGGAGGTTTCAATTTCAATAGAAGTGAGTGCTCAAGACGAACCCCAGAGTGTGAAATAAAAAGAAGCAACGAGCAATAAAAACTCACGTTTAGAAAAATATGGCGACGAGTATGAAGGTGAGTAGCCACAAACACCTTGTTGCACCTTGCGCACAAATGCAACGAGCACAGTCGCACGCAAAAAACTATAGACCGTTTTCTGCCACTCACATCGACCAACTTTTAGCTATTTTTTTTTTTTTTGTTTCAATTTTTTGCTCCCTTCTTCAACTAACGGTTATAGGTGTTTTGGGGCTATCTTCAACTAAGTTACTATGTGGGCCGCGGAAGCTTGAGAGGTTTCTCAGTGTCTACGAACTGGTCAGCGTGGACACCACGCACAGAAGGCCCTGGGCGAAAAAAATACTCTGAGCAAACTTAAGGGAAAGCTGTTGTTTTTACTCTCCTGCGCAAGCTTTTTTCCCGGTTCGTAACCGTGGTGGACTCGCTTGGTGATTTTTTCAGCAAACTGCATTTTCGCCTCGGTGCCTAATTTAACGGTGCGCCACTCACTGCAGACTACACCTACTACTCCATCATGGCGCAAAGAACATCAGAACCTCCAGCAAGACGGAGACCCAAGAAAACCCGAAAAACGCCGCGGGATCTGCGGCTCCCCGAGCTCACAAAGCTTGTTAAGCGCCATATACCCGTGACCATCAACGGAATTCCCGTGGCGAAGATCATCGAGCTAAGCGCCGCGAAATTGGAGGATGAGAGAGCACGGAGTGAAAGCCCAGGAAACGAAACAAGAGAAAGTGGAGAAGAAGACCATAGCGAGCAGCCTCAGCGGAACTCCTCAACCGCCGACTCGGACGCCAGTCCTCAACCAGATTCGAGAAAACTTAAGGAAAAACGCAAAAGGCTCACGAAAAAGGAACGGGCCCAGGCTGCGGGAGACCACATTGCACGTGTGCTCAAGAGAGATCTGCTGCAGGCGATTTATCTTTCATTTATGCTTCGTCTTGCGCTGGATTTTGCGTTTGACTTGACTCTGCTCAATTTCAACCTTACGGTTCCACCAAACTACCCAGTCGAGCCAGCGTCGATCATTGTTTTGAACAGCGACATTCCCCGGGGCTTTGCCATCAATGTGGAGCAGGGTTTCAAAAAAATTGCGCGGTTGGCCCAGAGGGGGAACAATAAGACCGACAAGACCAGCAAGACCGACAAGACCAGCAAGACCGACAAGACCAGCAAAGAGGAAAAGTCAGACAAGGCAAACACCCCAACAGATACAGATTCTGCGGAGGAAGATCCAGTTGCGTTGGTGGATGGTGCGGGCCTTCTATCCCAGGTCCAGACTCTCGAGAAATACTTGGAACACTTTCTCAAGCAGGAAAAACGGCAAACGATGAAGTTTGTGTCGTTCAAGGGAAAATCTTCCACACCCGAACCCACACCAAAGCAAAAGCACGATCCACCAGCTGTCCCACTGCCAAGCATCACTACAGATATTACAGAGTCTGCGACCGAAACCGTCTCTCCAGAAGGCTTGGCCAAGCGCAGTGCAGAAATCGAACAGTTTAGCACCAAACTCGCAGAACACACCAAGCTCTTCAACAAGTCTGCGCGAGAATCTCGCTATAAGTTGAGTGTTCCTATATTGTCTTCAAGCGGATTGCCTCAGCTCTGGACATTCAACAACCAGACAGTGGACATGTTCTTGTCTGTGCCGATCTCGTACCCGGAGGAAGCTCCAAAGTTGAATGTGGTGCCCAACTTCAGCACCAATCTTGTGGTGGCGAAGAAAACGGCGCTTGAGGCACATATCGCCCAATCGGGCATGACCATGGTGTCGCTAGTGGAGGAAGCAAAGAGGGCGGAGAAAAATGTCCGCGCAAATGTTTCCGCCTGGCTCGAGACCCACCCGCTGTCGTTGGTGGGGATGGTCAATTGGATATGTGCTAATCTCCAGTGGCTAGTGCTTCTGCCTGCCGAGTACACCACCTATGTGGAGAACATGGGACGTTTGGCGGTGAATGGACTGGTGGAGTGCTGAAGACGTCGCTCAGTGGATGTGCACTCTAGTGTTCTGGACACACTGCGCTGGACACATTGCGCGCTCTGGTCAGCATTTACAGGTTGGTGTGGTATTGGTCTGGTGCCGTCCACCAGTACTACACTAGCCGCGGCATCATATATAGTAATCGTGGCATGTGAGGTCTTTACTAGTGGTGCGTCTAGCGCGCGCCACATCAAATCGGCCAATTTCAGGCTTGCTCGTAATTCACCATTGTTTGGGCTGCTTTCAAATGCGCGCTAAGATCATGCCGTATCTGACGCACGCGATGCTATCCACCCGAACCTTTCTCTGACCGTGCCTCCACATTCCACCACATATATAGAGCAGCAGGTGGCCGTGGCGCCTCGGCGATAGTGACACCCATACCTCTCGCATCCACCCGTGGCCCTCGTCACCGATAATGCACACCCATACATCCCGCATTGGGCGGTAGCGCTTCTCGCTTCTCCTCCACCTTTCATCAACTCTCCACCGCATGGACGAACAGGATATAAGTTTCCAATACGCCAATGAGTGTGACTTGGAAATCCACTGCTCGCCTTTCGGGCTCAGCGGTGTTTACATAAGAGTCCCGGGCACCACCGTCATGGGGATCGGGTCTACCATGGGATTGATCACCGGCTCCACCAAAGGAACCATCCACTACAACGACAGAGAAGACATGGAAAACCAGCGATACAAGCTCTTTGCTGATATTGACGACGACGGAATGCTCCGCATAGACTTCAACAAGATTGTGGCGATGTTTTCGCCCGAGGAGGACCTGGGGGAGCTGGAAATGAACCGCGAGGAGGACACGCCGTCGCTTGTGTTCATCGGGAAGTGCCCCGAGGGCCGGCCGGACAACAGAGAGCCGTTCATTGGAATATTTTCCTTCGAGAAGGAGGAACGGTGACTGCAGACGGGAGGTTGGCCACACATGTGTATATGTATTATATCTACTCCCGGTGCAAAGTGTAGATACCCCGGTTATGAACTCGTAGTTTCGGGGCGGAATTGTCCAACCGACGGTTCCATGGTCGGAACCGAGACGACCGCATCTGAGAAAAAAAACCCGACTTGCGCAACCGCCTTGAGCAGTCGTCGTCCTCTGAGGAACGGACGGCTCCGAACTCAAGCAAATCCGAGTCATTTGTCATCACAACTACGGTTGCGCGGTCATTCTTGCTACATACGCGGCACAAACTCCAGTCGGAGAAAATGCCAGACCCGTGATTTCTCCACAAACACCACTGTTGCAAACAAACCTGGGGTCCAACGGCAAATGCGTGGGGTCCTCGGTACCTAAACCCATGCCTCCCGGATCACGTGGCACGGGTTTTTTTCCCTCGGCACCCGCGCTGCGCTCGACCCTCGGCCTGGCCGCAGAATGACCGGCTCGCGCACGTGACGCGTGGTCGATCCCCCAGGTGTACGGGTGTCCTCGTTGAGCGGCCGTCTTCTTCAGGCCCCCCGGGCGACAGCGGCTCTGGCTGGCGCCGAGCGTCTGCTGCACTCCTGCTGTCCGGGAGAAAGAAACAAGAAAGAAAAAAACAAAAGTGCTCGGACCGACCGCTGAGTTTGCCACGAGCCTCGGCATCCAGTGCGGGGCGCGTCTGCAGGCAGAAATCAAATGCGGAGTGGGTGCAAGTGAATGTGAAGACGACAATATAAAAACCACCGAATACCCCGTGTGCAACAGCAACGACTGAATATCGGGTCAAAGTTTTCTTTCAGATTTCGATTCATATCATTCAAGTTTTGCTATTCCGATAGACCTCCCAATTTACCCCGATCGTGCTCCCCACAACAATATGGACAGATTAAACATGATAGGCGGCCAGTTGAGCCCCTCCTCCAAGCAATCGTTGTTGCAAAAAAACCCAGACGATGTTGTCATTGTGGGTGCGTATAGAACTGCCATGACCAAGGGCGGCCGTGGCGGCTTCAAGGACGTGGGCTCGGACTGGATCCTCACCAAGTTTTTGGAGGCGTTTTTGAAGAAAACCGGCGTGGACCCCAAGTTGATTGAGGATGTTGCGGTGGGAAACGTGTTGAACCGCTCGGCCGGCGCGCTCGAGCACCGCGGCGCGTGCCTCGCTGCGGGAATTCCCGACTCTGCGGCATTCATTGCTGTGAACAGGCAGTGCTCGTCCGGGTTGATGGCGGTGTCGGACATTGCCAACAAAATCAAGTGCGGGGAAATTGACTGCGGCATTGGCGCGGGCGTCGAGCTGATGTCGGCGAATTACGGCCCATCGTCGGTCCCCAAGGTTGACCCGGAGTTGGCCAACCAGCCGGACATGGTCAAGTGCATGATCCCGATGGGAATCACCAACGAGAATGTCGCGCTGCGGTACAAGATCCCACGTGCGGAGCAGGACGAGTTTGCCGCCGCGTCGTATGCAAAGGCGGAGAAGGCGGTTTCTTCGGGCGCGTTCAAGGCGGAGATTTTGCCGGTGGAGTCTTATATCCGCGAGGAGGATGACGAGGACGAGGATGCCGAGCCCAAGATTAAGAAAATCACGGTCGACACGGACGAAGGACCCAGAAAGGGTGTGACGGCGGAGTCGTTGGGCAAGTTGAAGCCTGCGTTCAGAAAGGACGGTGTGACCCACGCGGGAAATGCGTCGCAGATTTCCGATGGTGCCGCCGCAGTGTTGTTGATGAGAAGATCGCTTGCCGAGGCAAAAGGTTACCCTATCCAGGGTAAGTTTGTCATGTGTAACTCTGTGGGTGTTCCTCCGGAAATCATGGGTGTTGGTCCTGCGGTTGCAATTCCTTCTGTTTTGAAGAAGACTGGCTTGAGGGTGGAGGACATTGACGTGTTTGAAGTGAATGAGGCATTTGCGGCTCAGTGCTTGTACTCGGCCAAAAGTGTGAACATTCCACCGGAGAAGTTGAATATCCGCGGCGGTGCTATTGCGTTGGGCCACCCATTGGGCTGTACTGGTGCGAGACAGTACGCTACGATTTTTTCTTTGTTGAAGAAGGGCGAGATTGGTTTGACGTCGATGTGTATTGGTACTGGCATGGGTGCTGCGTCGATTGTGATCAAGGAGTAAGTAGAGGAATAAATTATTGGATTGAGTGGGGTAGTTGCACCAAGCTGGTAGTACTATTGTGGTAGTGGTAGTACTATTGGTTGACTATTGGTCGACTATTGGTCGACTATTGGTTGTACTGGTGGTTGTGTTGGCAGGAGGACTATTAATGGTTTTACTCTTGTTGGCACTATTCGGGTTCTACCCGTACTATTGGTAGTACTGGTACTGGTAGTACTGGTAGTACTGGTAGTACTGGTAGTACTGGTACGGGTAGTACTATTGGTAGTACTATTGGTAGTACTATTGGTAGTACTATTGGTAGTACTATTGGTAGTACTATTGGTAGTACTATTGGTAGTACTATTGGTAGTACTATTGGTAGTACTATTGGTAGTATTTTTGGTAGTATTTTTGGGAGTACTATCGGTTGTAGTGGTAGTCAAGTGAGTTCATATTAACTGGCAGAATCAAAATCACCCCTGAACCCCGGGCCACAACTGACGGGATTTTTCCAAAGCACTAATTACGCCACTCTAATTTGACAGAAACGGTCTTCTTTCAGCTACACCGTGCTCACTGCAAATTCGTTCACGTCCCCACAATTCCAACAATATGTATTGTTGAAGGAAAGTCCATTTGTTGTACAGTGCAACCAGTACGGGCTTGGCACAAACCCACACCATCTTTGGCCGAGGAGAATAGCCCCCGGCACCAAATCCTAGTGCGGGCAGTATGATATGCCAAGTGTACACCTCTTGCGCGGGGCCCGACTTTTTTCTGTCGGAACGCGCACCGAACACCGCCCAACTGAATTACGAAGGTAAGCGATAAAAATTTCCCACCGAAGCTAAATTGTGTGCAAAGCTCTCGGACAGTGTGTATTATCCGCTTCTAGGTTTGCTTATCATGCAAGATTGTAGAATCATGGGTTTGGAACCTTTGGAGCCGGTGGTTTCCTTTCTTCCCCAACTGGGGTGGTTTGTTCGCGCGGTTGCGACTGCCGGAGAATAAATTTCTGCACACTGCGGAGTTCCGTCTTTTTCCTCCGCCCCAGACTGACACAGACCCCATCTGTGGAGAAACCTCTGCACGTTGCGGTGGTGTCCAGGCGGGGGAAAATCCATACAAGCCGTTTTTTTTTTTTTTTTTTTTTTTTTGCAACCACAGCGGCTGTGCTGTGCGTTCGCTAGCCGTTAGTGTCTCCGTCTTGGATCTGTCGCTAGAGACGCAATGTGTGGCATTGTGCACACAACGCCAATGCCAAGACTTTTGGTCCTCAAGGTTGCATGGCGCGATTGCACCACCGCGTCATCTGCAGGATGGCCAGTGTAGATTCCATATCATAGCCAAAGCGTCCACTGTCAGCTAGTTTCACGGTGGTGGTTGTCGGGAAAATTGAAGTGTCTACTCGGTGGACTTTTCGCGGCACAAAAGCTAGCTGCGCCCCGGGCTCGCGATGCAAAATGTGGGGTCGCGCTTTTCGATTTTTCATGTGACAAACGGGCTTAGACGTTGCAGAACAATCGAGCACCGGCAAAGCAGTCGCAGCAAGCGACTGTTTGTGGTGCAAAACACCCGGTGGTGCAGAGCTGCCGTGTAGTGCAGTACCTGCTCCTTTCGAGTGAATGGCAGATCCTTCGAAGGTTTTGCTCAATAACCACCATGGCTAGCGAATTGGTTAGGCTGTCGCGCATGACATCGAAGTGGTGCGCAGCGATACTTAGTTTCGGTGCCCAGACTGCATCCACCACAGGGTGCATGGGTAAGATAATGTAGCTCGCTCGCACCTTCCGAGTCGTGCGTCGCGGCCGAGCGCCTTGCGTCGTGAAACCCCACTCCTTAGACACCTGAGGAAGAGGTGGCCCGAGTAGCAGCGATGCGTGGCCCAAGCTGCGGCAGAAACGCGCGCAAAAGAGAAAGATTCCGCCACGCACTCACCGGTGGTTCTCCATGGCTGGAGACGCACTCCGGCATGCACGGGAGGTGGACAAACGTGCGAACAGGAGCTGAACAGAGCCGCATGCACAATCCGCTTCAGTTACAGAAGGTGGTACATCCTGCTCGCGTGCCACTTGGACCATCTGAGACCTATACTTTCTTTTCACCGTCCGGCCGTTTGTATTGTTCTGGCGCATCCGAAGCAACTTCTGGGCCTGATCGTTTTGCGTGAAATCACTATTTAACACCGCCTTGCTGCTTTTAGTCTCACAAACCCTCGCATCCAACCGTGTCCAGAGGCGGTCGAGAACAAGAAAAAAAAAACCAGACACGCAACAGTGATCTCAGCGATAAGCTCCCACTGCTCTAGCTACCACTGCCTGCCACTGCCTGCCACTGCCTGCCACTGCCTACCACTGCCTGCCACTGCTCCAACCGAGACATATGGCCCTGTGATTGCGCAACCGTTCCTGATCTCTGCACTTCACATTACTACGACCCCACCCGCATGTTTCTCCGAGTTGGCAAGCCGTTGCGCATAGTGGTGCTCGCGCTCGCGCTCGTGGTGACGTACGGCACCATGTACTACACGTACCACGCCAGTCTACCGGGCATCGACCTTCTCAAGCTTCGCATCTGGTACGACAAAATCTCGTTCGGGCGCGCGCCGCTCGACCGCGACCCCCAGTTCGGGGCCGCGTTGCACAAGCTCGCGCGCGACAAGCTGCGCGCGGGCGACAACAACGTTCTTGACTTTCTCTGGCCCACGGCGCGCGCGCCGGTGGAGGTGGAGGTGCCGCGCTATTTCTCCGACCCAAGCATGCCGCGCCCGCCGGTGCAGCCGTTCGACCCGCGCCTCACCGTGTGGGCGTACTTGAACTGGGCCCGCACCAACCCCAACACCGCCGCGCCGTTCCACTGGTCGGACTGGGTCGACTTGAGTGCGGTGCACAAGCTCGTGTTTGCGGGCAAAAAGCCCACGTGCAGCGAGCTCTTTGCCCTCAGCGACGAGGAGGTGGGCCAGTCCGAGGTGCGCCCGGTGGAGGAGTACTGTCTAGACACGCCCGAGTCGCCCGCCGGGGTGCGGGTGGTTGCGTTCCCCATGCTGCATGTGCGCGACAAGGCGCGGCTTTTGGGGCGGCTCTTTTTGTTTCTGGGCGCGCCCGCGCCGGCGCAGCTTGTGTTTTTGACCAACACCCACGGCGCGTACCACGTGGAGGTGGCGGGCCGCGCGAACCGCATGGAGGACGCGTTGTTGAACAACGGCATGGTGGAGCAGGCGTTGCGCGCGCCGCCCGCCCCCGAGGACGGCGCCCGCGCCAACGTCTTGGCCGCCTACACCGCCCTCCTCTCGCAAAAACCGGCCCAGCCGCACCCCCGCACGCCGCTGCCGGCGCTTGTGCACCTCCTGCCCGAGTGGTTTACCGTCGACGCAGACAAGGAGGCGCGGGCCGCCGACGAAAGCGGCAACGCCTTGGACGCCGCGTACGCGGCGAGCGTGCGCCAGTCTCTCGCCACCAAAGACCCGCGCAAACTGTTCAACGAGGCCAAGTTTCTCAAGTCGGACTCGGGCCGTCTTTTGGGCGACCACCACGACTGGCGGTTTTTCGACAAGATCTTGCTCCACTCCGACCGCCAGGTGGTGGCGTTGCACCGGCTTCTCAAGAACTACTTGCACTTTTGTCGCGCGCACGGCCTCGTAACGTGGATCGCACACGGCCTGCTTCTTCTGTGGTACTGGAACGGCATGGCGTTCCCGTGGGACGCCGACCACGACGTGCAGATGCCCATCCGCGACCTCCACCGCTTGGGCCGCCGCTTCAACCAGACGTTGGTGGTGGAGAATGTGGGCCACGACACCGCCGGCGCCGAAGACGGCGCCATGGAGTTTGGCGGCTTGGGCATGTTCTTTGTCGATGTGGGATCCAGCATCACCCACCGCAACCGCGGCAACGGCAACAACAACATTGATGCGCGGTTCATCGACATCCACACCGGGTTGTATGTGGACATCACCGGGTTGGCGGCGAGCAACGAGCGCGCGCCCGGCCGCTACGCCATGGACCAGCGCTACGAGCAGGCTGCGCACGCGGGCGACAATGCGTTTCGCGCCGCCAACGAGAAGCACCACTTGTACAACTGCCGCAACCTCCACTTTGTGCTGTTGGAGGAGGTTCTGCCGTTGGTGGTTGCAGGGGTGCAGAACCAGGTGAGCTACGTGCCGCGCCGCTTTGCCGAGGCGTTGGACCACGAGTACAGCGCGGGCGCGCTCATGTCGCGCAAGTACAGAGGACACCTCTACTTGGACCGGCTCCGGGTGTGGACCAGCCACGACACGGTGACGGAGATGTTGAAGACCCCGGACGGCGACGTGAACCCGCTCGAGGTGTCGCTCACTCCAGAACAGCACTTGAAGGTGTTGCAGAATGACTGGATCTTCCGCGAGTACATGGCCACGCGCAACTTCACTCTCTACCACGAGCAGCAGTTGCTGCGGTTGCTTTGGATGCGCGACTCGGAGTATGCGAAACACGCCCAGGAGTTTGAGCTAAACCCGATGGCCAACGCACCCATGTGGGGCGACTGGTTTGCTCAGAGAGTGGCGCACGGCGAGTGGGACTATGCCACGGAGGTGGCGAAGACGGTGGAGATGGCTGAGATGTACGAGAAGGAGTTGGCGGCGGAGAAGAAGCAGTGATTGCCTCGGGGTGTTCCGCTGGAAGGTGATGTTTCTGTAGTTACAGAATAAACATTCACGAGAATGCATAAACGTGGCTACAGTGGGGTGAGGAGTCGTCGTCCAAGGCTTCGCCAAAGCAGCAACTTGGGTGTTCCTTCCCGCATCGCACGGACGGCAAGAGGACAACGGGTGCCAAAGCCTGTATTAGTGCTATTCTAGAAACTCGAACGTGGCCCTCCGACCACCAAGGCCATGGCAACTTTAGCCTCCACAGACTTGAGCCTCCACAGACTTTGGAAATTGGCCATGATTTGCCATTGCTTGTGTCAATTCCGCCACAATTCCGTCTTACTGCAATATAGCCGCAACACCAATCCCCGCCGCACCACCACCTCGGACTGCCCCACTTGATCGCGTCGCAAAATCGCACATATTCCGAACCTGCGTCCAAGCACAGATGTGCAACCACAGGTAGTACGCCGCACGGTTGCAGCAGGAAATGTTCGGTGACGGCCGGAGTGCACACAGCAGGGTATTCAGGAGTAGCGGCCCGTGCCGGAAAAACATTACGCTGGTTAGGGGGCGGGGCCTGGACTGTGTGCAGGCCCCGACCGTGTTTTCACCCCTACTAGTGTATATGAGTCAAAGCGCGCATCCTTACCTTTGCCCGCAACTGTAAACACCACGCTTGTGCGTAAAAAGACAATGCACGCTCGATGACATTGCCATTCCCCTGGGACGAAATTGGGACATAGAAAAAAAAAAAAAAAAAAAAAGAAAGAAAGACAAGACTGCGACGGACACGGCCGGTGCCGAGGTTTTTGGTGCTGCGGACCCAGCACTTGCCCTTCGTCTTGGCTCGAGCAAGGTTGCCGCGATGACTACAATCGCCAATTTCCCGAGTGCAACCACATTTTAGGGCGGGGCGGTGTTCCGGGTTGTATGCCAGAGCGAAGTAAATGATCTGCATTTGTGCCCAAAGTGGGAAAAAGTGGCTCGAAACGGACATCGCGCTACCTGCACTCCGGCCACTCCGACACCTGTGGCGGCTGTTTCTCGGGCGGCATCGCCGCAATGGGGCGCAAAACGCGGCTGTCTAGGCGTGGCCGCGCCGCGGGCCCGCAAGTGGGCGCGGAGTTCCGAAATCGCCACTGCAAAAGGCCCAATATCCGTCTAGCCACAGTTTGCCGGCGTGGCCGCAGAACAAATGAGGTCAGCCTGCATGTACACCAGTTGCCTTGCGACAGCGCGGGAAAAAAGCAATCACATTCTGCCAGAGGACGGTGCAGGAATGTGTGTGGGTGGGTATAAATATCTGCCCCTGGCCGCAGGACCTTCAGTTTTTTTTACTCACCATCCGTCTATATTCAAAAATGCAATTCTCTACTGTCGTCCTCGCTTTGACCGCCGCTTCCGCTGTGTCTGCTGCTAACGCTTCCAACGCCTCTAACGGTTCTAACAGCTCCAACTCCTCCACCTCTGCTGACTCTGGTGCCATCCAAGTTGTTGGTGCTGGTTTGTTCGGTGCTGCTGCCGCTGCCGGTGTCGCTTTGTTGATCTAAATGTCACTGATTTTTTACAAACGCATGATTTTTTATTTCACGGTGTCGGTATTAGAATTGGATTTTGTCATTTAGTCTGGCTGCCCTAATTTTTTTTCCTTAGCAGCTGCGGCTTTAATTGTATTGTTATTTTCAATTTACAAGTTTCATTGATTTTGCTGTAGTTTGTGGGTAAATCCGGCCATTGTGTCTCTTTTCGACGAGCGCGCAATTGTGCCGACATGTGGCGAGATGCGCCACGTGATGTGGTAGTTTGCTGGTTTCCGCCACCCGCCTTCGGGATTTCGGGGAAAGACACGGCCGGTTCTTTGCACACCGCGCTCTTGGTCCCACGGCCTTGTTTCCTCTGTTTTTCCGCCTTTTTTTTTTTCCCCTTCTTCCGCCCGTTCTCGCTCGCTCATTTTCTGCAACATTGTGGTGCGGACAAGGCTACATCGCAGCACAGCCACGAATCCTGCAGAGAGCCGCGGTCGTGTTGTTCCGGCTAGCTGGTCACGCTCTGAGGCTGCGGCCGTCGGGGGTGGGTATTCGCGGGCCCAGTCCGTGTGTCAGTCGATGCGGTTGACTGTGCATGGCTGGGCACGGCGGCGGCGGCGGCCCGGCTCGACCGGGGCAGCAGTCTGTTGTGTGCAGGACGCTGTTGTGGTGGTTGGTTCCGGCGGCTGGCGACGGACAATGGGTGCAGTCGAGTTTGCCGTGTAGGAGCGTTTCATCGTCCCGGAGACGAGGAGGTGGCGAACGCCACTTTTCGAAAACCCGTGCCGCTCCAAAAACCCTTTTGTGGAATGCCTCTGACACCCGGCCTTCATTTCGAGCCAGTGCGGTGCAGGCGCGCCCGCCAAACAAGTACTGCAACTACTCTGTTGGAACCATCGTAGCCAGGACCGTCTCCAACGTCTGTTCCTGCTCTTGTGCTCCGCCTATTTACGCCTGAAGCACTGCAAGCTCGTCTCGTCATGTTCACCGGACTCGTGGAAACCATGGGCACGGTGGTGCAATACACTGTGCTTGACCAAACTGAAACTGGTGGCAACGGCGTTTCGGCGGTGATTTCTGCGGCCGAGATCCTCGGCGACGTCAATCTCGGCGACTCTATCTGCACCAACGGCGTGTGCCTCACCGTGACCGAGTTTGACGACGCCCGCACCTGGTTCAAAGTGGGAATCGCGCCCGAAACTCTCCGCCGCTCCAACTTGGGCGATTTGGCCGCAGGCGCCAAGGTCAACTTGGAGCGGGCCGTCAACAGCGACGTCCGCATGGGCGGCCACGTGGTCCAGGGCCATGTGGACACGGTGGCCACCATCACGCGCAAGGAGCCCGACGGAAACTCGATTGCGTTCACGTTCCGGCTCCGCGACCGCGAGAACATCAACTACATTGTGGAAAAGGGCTTTGTCGCGGTGGACGGCACCTCGCTCACCGTCACGGGCGTGGACTACGCTGCGGCGGAGTTTTCCATCATGATGGTGGACTACACCCAGGGGAAGGTGGTGATGGCCCAGAAGGAGGTGGGCGCTACCGTGAACATCGAGGTGGACTACACGGGCAAGTTGGTGGAGCAGCAGATTGAGATTGCGCTTGCGGGGCAGTTGCAGCGCGACGATTCTGCTTTGGTGCGGTTCATTGCCGCGATGGTGGAGAAGAAGGTGGCCGAGAAGGTGGAGGAGTTGTCCAAGTGATTTAGGCTGCGGTGGAAGCTGCTCCATGGCAGTGCTACCGCTTCTGTTCAGCTGGATGTCTTGGAGGCGCTGGAAGTGTCTGACTGGCCACTACTGCACTGGCCACTACTGCACTGCACTGTTTTACTGCTCTTCTGCTCTACTACTGCACTACTGTTCCACTGCTCTTCTGCTCTACTGCTCTTCTGTTCCACTGCTCTTCTGCTCTACTGCTCTTCTGCTCTACTGCTCTTCTGCTCTACTACTCCACTGCTTCACTGCACGGTCGGCCTCCGCACGGTTCCAATATTTAGAGTATTTGGGTTGAGACACGAACACCGTTGGACGTGTTGATCATCCTTAATCAATATACGGTCGCCACTGGCGCTTGTTGCCGAGACACTCATAAACAATCAACAAAGCACTAATGTAGTACACTCGAATTTGCAATTATTTCTCGTTTTGCTGTTTTAATCAAACACCGAGCCGACCGTGCACGAGACTAACATGAGCTTTGCTGCAAATCAACACTTTCTTGAAAATACACTTTCGATTTGACTGTACGACCGTGGTAATCACACGTAACTATGAAAGCCAGTGGCGATTCTCTAAGAGAAACGTATTTTGATATTTGACCGGTGCAAACGGAACGCAATACCTTATTGGAACCTCGCATTCTGCAATCTCTCGCATTCTGCAATCTCTCACCCTTTGTAAACTCTCAATTTTGTGAACTCTCACAGTCTAAACTCTCACAGTCTAAACTCTCACCTCTTGTGCAACCTCACCCTTGCTCTTGCCTCCTCATCATCTCTTGCACATATCGCAGTTCAATGGCCCAACTTCTAAACCAGAAAACGCTGCATTGACTGAAAGCTGCGAATTCTTCACAGCACATCACAGCCCACCAACATCTCCCTCCTAACAGAAATTAGCCAGAGGTCGGTTCCAACGGAGCTACTACATTACTTTCCGCCCCCCGCCAGCCCACCGCCAGCTTAATTTCAGCCTACCACTATCCTACCGTCACCATCACCCCATACTTGAGCCTTGCACGCCCCGTGGCAAAAGTCGCGCCTTTCGCCTCTAACCTTTCAACTCTCTTCACCACAATGGATATCATCTTGGGCATCAGAGTACAGGGCGCCACGCTCATTGCCACATCAAAAGCGGCCACCCGCGGAATCTCCATCTTGAAAGATACCGACGACAAAACCCGCGCCCTCAACCCCCACAATCTTGTCGCCTACACTGGAGAGTCCGGTGACACAGTGCAGTTTGCTGAATATGTCCAGGCCAACATCCAGCTCTACACCATGCGGGAGAACGGAGTGGAATTGTCCCCCAAGGCCACCGCGTCGTTCGTGCGCAACCAGCTTGCCACCTCGCTCCGGTCGCGCAAACCATACCAGGTGAATGTTTTGATTGGCGGCTACGACACAAGAACAGGAGAGGCGCTGTTGAATTGGATCGATTACCTTGGTACGCAGGTAGAGTTGCCGTATGCGGCGCACGGCTACGCGGCATTCTACTGCACGTCGTTGTTTGATCGCCACTACCGCGCGGGTATGAGTGTGGATGAGGGCTTGGAGTTGTTGCGGCTCGCGTTGGCGGAATTGGAGCGCCGGATGCCGGTGGACTTCAAGGGTGTGTATGTGAAGGTGGTGGACCAGGACGGGATCCGGGCCGTTGACATATAGAGGGCAATAGATGCTGAGAATGAGGGATGTAGAAATTGACAATTGGGTTGGACTGGCAACTATACTTGAAGACTGGCAATCGTCTACTGAGTTTGAGCCTGATCAACTCGGGCTCTCCTGAACTTGGATTTCTTTGAGTTTTGAAATCCCTACTCACACCTCAAGTCGTGGAAACGTTCAACTAAGTTAATTGGCCAGAGCAGAATGAGCTAACTTCGAAATCTGAGTCGATTCTAATGAAAGCATAAACACTAGTGCTTCAGTATAAATGGCCCTCTCCACAATCTCTCAATCCTTTGAATTTAATAGAGCTTGTCTGCGCGCCTTTCGCTAATATACTTTTCGTCCTCGCAGAGGAGTAGCACTGGCTGCTCCAAAAATCACCTCCGCTTAGAAAAACAAGTTTTTCTTCTTTCCGACCAAACTTTCTCGCGAGTACGTCTCTCATGACATCTATTGCAATCACCTCCAGTGTTGAAGTGCGATTCTCCTGCTCGGCGGCAAACGTGCATTGGGACCGAGTTGACACTAACTTGACGTCTAGACTCCGTCCGTAAACTTGATTGTCAGATCTTCCATATTCTCCGAATTTACTCCAAAACAATTTTTTGCTGTCCACCTTACCTCACCAGCCTCACCAGCCTCACCTATCTCACCTCAGTACCTCCCTCTTCGCATTCTGCATCTGCACCTCCATCCTCGCTGCACCCGTGCCTCCCTGCTATATCTCTGCGCGTTTGTGATTCTTCAGCCCCATGTCCCACCGTCTTTTGCTGAAACTAGCGGCAGCGGTAGAAACCCATTTGGGGGTCTCGGATCCCGATTCCACGCTCTCGCGGTTTCTCCTAAGTTTGTATCTGCCGGGTGCTCCACCGAACGATTTTGCCCGCGCAGTGGAAGAAAACGGAGGAAGTGATTTTGCGCCCGAGTTTGTGTCTGAAGTGTATGAGGCGATCGAGGCTGACACCGCCAATTCTCAAAACACCACAAACGCCACCACCACAGAGGACGTTACTGCCGAAAGCACTCACGCTGCAAATAGCTCCGAAAACGATAATAGTGCAACAAAACCCAAAAACACTCACAGTGGCAGTGACACCGCTACCACTGCCACTTCCAACGCCACAAACACTAGTTCCCCAGATGCTCGCAATTCCACAAAGACAGCTGCCAACGCCACAAATGGCGCAAATGGCACAAAAGAAACTGACACAAAAGAATCGGCCGCGAATGGCACCAAGTATCCCGCGCTTCTGCTTCCGAACCGCGCCGTCCCAGACCCATCGTCAGATAATGCATTTCCCTCTGGATCCACTCCCCAGAGTCCGTCCAAAAACTCCAGCAACTCCAGAAACGCCAGGCGTTCTGGAAATCCCCAGGCGGACACTGCCGTTGGCGCCATCTACAAAGGCTTTGTCAGCAATATTGTGCCGTACGGCGTTTTTGTGCGTCTCCACAGCCCCACCTCCCTCGTATCGGGCCTCTGCCATATTCTGAAAATGCTGTTTGACGGTCGCACCCGCATCCGCCACCCCGCAGATGTGGTCACGCCCAACCAGGAGGTTTTTGTAAGGGTTTCGGAAATTGCGCCGTCCGGCCGCCGCAAAATCTCCTTGTCCATGGTGGGCGTGGACCAGCTCACCGGATTGGACCGCACTGCCGAGCTCGAGGCCGACCGCGGGCGCGGCGAAAAACGCGCCCGCCCCGCGCGCCGGTTGACGTCGCCCGAGCGGTGGGAAATCCGCCAGCTTATCGCTGCGGGCGCCGCGCGCGCTTCAGACTACCCGGAATTGTACGGCGCGCCAGGTGGCGACACGCCGGCCGCAGACGACCCGGACCACGACGAAACGGTTGAGGTGGAGCTCAACCGGCACGAACCAAAGTTTTTGCAGGGCCAAGTGCGCGGCGCGCGCGCTCCCGACCCGAAGCTCATTGTGCGCAACCCAGAGGGCTCCATGTCGCGTGCGGCCATGAACGGGCTGAAGTTGGCGCAGGAAATGAAGGAAGAGCGGGCCAGGGCCGCGCGCGAAGCGCGCGACGCGTCCAAGACTGATGACCCGTTGGCAAGCGTGGCTGTAAACGCGACTCTGGCGGCAAGTGCGGCTGCAAATATGGCTGCTAATGCGACGGCCGCCGCCATTCGCTCTCGCCGCAAGAAGCGCGCGCCCGTTCCCCTCGCCGACCAGCGCCGCGCTCTCCCCGTCTACGCCATGCGCACCGAGCTTGTCACCACAGTTCGCGAAAACCAGTTTGTGGTGGTGGTGGGTGAGACTGGTTCCGGTAAAACTACCCAGATAGTGCAGTACCTCTATGAGGATGGGGTGAACGTAGTCGATGGCCAGGAAAAAATCATTGGTTGCACCCAGCCCAGAAGAGTGGCTGCCGAGTCCGTGGCGAAAAGAGTGGCCCAGGAGGTGGGCTGTGCTGTGGGCCAGCAGGTGGGTTATACGGTGCGTTTCGACGACACTACATCCGCTGCAACTCGCATCAAGTACATGACGGACGGTATGCTTGAGCGCGAGGCTTTGCTCGACCCAACCATGCTGAAGTACTCGGTGGTGATGCTAGACGAGGCGCACGAGCGTACCATCGCCACCGACGTGCTCTTCGCGTTGCTCAAGCAGGCGGCACGCGCCAACCCTGAGCTTCGCGTGATTGTCACCTCCGCCACGCTAGACCTGCAAAAGTTTTCGCGCTACTTTAACGACTGTCCAGTGCTTCACATTCCAGGGCGAACGTTTCCAGTGGAGGTGATGTTCTCGCGCGAACCGGAGCCGGACTATCTCGCGGCGGCGCTCGACTGCGTGATGCAAATTCACGTGGCTGAGGCGCCGGGCGATGTGCTTGTGTTCCTCACGGGGCAGGAGGAAATCGACACTTGCTGCGAAGCGCTCGCAGCGCGTGTGAAAACCTTGGGCGGCGCCGTGCCCGAACTTGTGATTTTGCCGGTTTATGCGGCATTGCCGCCTGAAATGCAAGCGCGAATTTTTGAGCCTGCGCCCGAAGGTGCCCGCAAGGTTGTGTTGGCCACCAACATTGCCGAAACTTCCATTACTATCGACGGTATCCGCTACGTGGTGGATCCGGGCTTTGTCAAGCTTAACGCGTACGACCCGCGCCTAGGCATGGACCTGTTAGTGGTATCGCCTATTTCTCAGGCCCAGGCCAACCAACGTAGTGGCCGTGCCGGTAGAACCGCGCCGGGAAAGTGTTTTCGGCTCTACACCGAAGCGGCATACAACTCGGAGATGCTTCCTAACACCGTTCCGGAGATTCAGCGTCAAAACTTGGCCCATACCATCTTAATGCTTAAGGCCATGGGCATTAACGACTTGATGAGGTTTGAGTTCATGGACCCGCCACCCGCGCCCACCATGGTCAATGCGTTGCACGAGCTTTACGCATTGGATGCGCTTGACGATGCCGGCTTTCTCACTCCACTCGGCCGCAAGATGGCCGAGTTTCCTATGGAGCCGGCGCTCGCAAAAACATTATTGGTTTCGGTAGAGCTCCAGTGTGCCGCAGAAGTTTTAAGTGTGGTGGCAATGTTGTCAGTTCAAAATGTCTTCTATCGGCCCAAGGACAAGCAGGCTGCCGCGGACCAGCGCAAGCAACGTTTTCACAGTGTGCACGGTGATCATCTCACGCTTTTGAATGTATACCGGTCGTGGGAACTCGGCGGTCGGTCGCTGTCGTGGTGCAAGGACAACTATATCCATGAGCGAAGCATAAGACGTGCGCACGAGGTCCGTAAGCAGCTTGTGGCCATTTTGGGACGGTTTCGACTTGACATACAAAGCTGCGATGATACCTCGGCCATTCGGAGGGCATTTTGCTCTGGTTACTTCCGTAACCTGGCTAAGCGCGATCCACATGAGGGTATTTTTAACACGTTAGTAGACCAGACCCCGGTGCATTTGCATCCGCTGCTGGCAGTGTACGGGAAAAGTGCAGACTACGTTGTGTACCACACGTTACTTCTCACCACCAAGGAGTACATGCACTGTGTGAGTATCATCGACCCCAAATGGCTTATTCAGCTCGCGCCTCGGTTTTTCCAGGCGAGTGACCCCAACAACCCGAACCAACAAAGAAAGAAGCAGAAGATTGTGCCGCTTTTCAATCGATACGCGGAGAGTCAGGATTCATGGAGATTGACAGCACAAATTGAGGAAAAGAAGAAGGCGTTGGGCCGGTTGAACCAGTAGTATTGGCTTCTGTAGCATATAGGTAATTTATAGACTTAGGAGTTGTTCTTTGGGGGAACTACAAGAGTAGCAAATTTTCTCGGTCCAGTTTCGTCACCAATATTGGACAATCCTCAAAAACCCTCCCCCTCGAAACTGAGGGCTGACGTTGAAAATTTTTAAGCGTCAATTCCTAATTTGAAATAAAGAAAAAGCAAAAAAGATGCAAAATTAGCTTCACCTAGACATCACTGATCCTTAAGCGGGCTTTCTTTCAATCTTCCTCGCTGATACCGATTCGGGTAATTTTATTATCACAAAAAAAAACCAGTTTTCATGCTCCTTTTATTTCTCTAAATGTGAGCCGTTGTACTTTTTTGACTTTCATAGACGATTTTTTGTTTTCTAGGTTTTGGGCTTCGGTTGTTTTACAGGTTTGTGATCTCAGTACCTACGTGTAGGTACCCAGACATAGGCTCGATCTATTAGTTGACCACCTTAACTTTTTTATTTCCATTTAAATTTTTTGATTTTCATTTTTTTAAAATATCAATATTTTGTTACTTACGAGCGGTCTTTTTTTTTTTTGATTGTGAATGGTGTAATTTTGATTCTGTGATTTCGTGATGTGATAGCTTAGTGTTATCGCACATATTCAGATTTACATGGATTTATAATCAAGCTGTTTGGCGGTGATATTATTCTATACTAATTTGTTTATGATTGTTTCTTCTGATTTTGAAAGATTCTTCTTTTGCCTTTTTTTTTTTTGTATATATTTTAGCTTTTTGTGGAATTTTTGGTTTTGTGGTATTTGGTAAATATGTACTAAAGCACTTGAACTACTCGCATTTTTTTATCATTTTTAGCAGTTGAAACTCAAATTTTCTCAATTAATTACTTGCTTTGAGAATTTTTCGGTTTTAAAATTGTTTCAACTTCTGTAATTTTGAAGCTTCTTTTATTTTTTTGCGATCATGGGAGTTTGATCTTGTGGTGAGTGAAACCATACTTTTAAATCTCATTCACAAGCCTACTCACACTCTGAATTAGACTACTTACAAAGCCAGTTCACCTTCTAAACCTCGTTTTCCTATAATTTCTCTTTTGCATTTTCATTTGTGTTCTATCTTTGTCGAGATTTGCTACTTTCCTATTATAGTACATGCTCTCCTGACACCAGGATTTTGCGGCTCTATGGTTTTACCCTGTTAATTAAATATAACCGCACGATACAGAACCATTCGGCTCAATCATTTCAACACTTTAAATTTTACTCTTCTACTATAAATTTTTCGCCATATAGAAACCACTAAGATTATCACTTTTTTTGATATTTTTAAGGCGTCTTTTTTTTGTAGTTTTTGATCGATATCGCCGTTTCGTGTTTGTGCTTTTGTGGTTTTGCGGTTTTGTGCTTTTGTAGTTTTGGCTGATTCTCGTGTCTATACTCGCGTGCTCAATCAAAGCTCGAGCACTCTACCACACTAAAGAATACTTTTTCTTAGTAAAATTTTTCGGATTTTCAACCTTTTTTACAATCGATTTTTTCGATGTTTTTAACTTGTCTTTATTTTTTTGGTTTTTCATCAATAATTTCCTTTTTGGTTTTTGGTTTTGTGGCTCTGTGCTTTTGTGTGCTCTAGCGGTTTTGCTGTTTTGTGTATTGGTTGATTCTCACGTCTATATTCGCATCACAATTGAAGTAAGCGGTTGCAAAAATCGACCACAATGCCCTTTACTTCTCTATAGTTAATTTTTTCTGATTTTGAACTTTTTTACATTGTCGATTTTTTTGACGTTTTAAAGGTGTCTTTATTTTTTCTTTAGTCAGACAATTATCGGTCTCGTAGCTATGTGTGCGGCTTTGCGGCTTTGTGTTAATTCTTATACTTATACTCGCAACTTGAATCAAGCTACTTGTCCGAAACACTCTACTACACCAACCTTCAGTTCTGTATAGTCAAATTTTTACGATTTTAAAATTTTTTTTTTTCATTATAAATTTTTTTGATGTTTTGAGCCTCCCTTTTTTTTTGGTTATAACAAATTCTCTTGTTTATGTTTTTTGTGCTTTAGTGGTTTTGCGCAATTTGTAATCTTGACGGGCTTCTCAATATGGTTACTCGCATGCTGAATCAAGCGACTTGACTGAAATCTAGCGCACTAGCTCATACTTTTCTACAGTAAATTTCCGATTTCAATCTTTTTTTCATTATCTACTTTTTCAGTTTTTTATGGTATCTTAATTTTTTTGCTCATGTCAGATTTTATGGGCTTTTATGGCTTTTTTGTGTGGTATTTGATATCCTAGTGCCACTCGCACTTAGATTCACGCCAGTCGGTCGAAAACTTCACCACAGTAAATTATGCTTTTTATAGTTAAATTTTTCCGATTTCCAACTTTTTTTATAATTATTTATCTGATGCTTTGAATGTGTCTTCTTTTCTTGCTTAAATAAGACAGATTTGGTTTTCTGGTTTTATGATTTTGCGGCTTTATGGTCTTGAACTCTCATGCCTACAGGTATACTTGCATACTGATTCACGCTAACCATCCAGACTTTACCATACTGAATTATACTTTTCTATAGTTAATTTCTTGATTTTTAAACTTTTTTCCATATTCGATTTTTTGAAATTTTTAAGCTGTCTATATTTTTTCTCATAATTGATGTATCGGTGTTGTGTGGTTTTTTATGTTTCTGTGGCCTTGCGCTTTTGTGGTTAAGAAAGAGACTCATTTCTGCGGATATACTGGCATACTAAATCGAAGCAAGCGGCTCAAGCACCCGCCCACAGTATCCTTAACTCTTCTATATTAATTTTTTTGCGATTTTGAACTTTTTTACATTGTCGTTTTTTTTGACGTTTTGAAGAAGTGTTTATTTTGGCTTATGTCAGACGTTTATTGCTTTTGTTATTTTGTGGCTTTGCGCTTTGCTATGGAATTGACATGTTGCATGTTATACGCGCACCTTCAAACAAGATACTCACTGAAACACTCCACCACACTAACCTGTACTTTTCCGTAGTAAAATTTTTCCGATTTTGAACTTTCTTTCATCATCAATTTTTTTGATGTTTTTAACGTGTCTTCATTTTTTGCTTATTACAGACTTGTTTCGGTTTTGTGATTTTACGGCTTTGCGGCATTGCGGCTTTGCGGCATCGCGGCTTTGTGGCATTGTGGCATTGACAGATTTTCATGTCTATACTCGCATACTCAATCAAAGCAAGCGGTCCACGCAACCTACCACACTAACCTATTCATTTCTATGGTCATTTTTTTCCGATTTTGAACCTTTTTTCATTATCGATTTTTTTGATGTTTTGAAGGTCTTTTTTTTTTTTGCTTATAGCGGACATAATGTGGTTTTGTGACTTTGCGGCTTTGCAAACTTGGCAGATCCTCATGTAAAATTCGCACCTTGAATCAAATTAACTGACTGATACAGACTACCACACTAACCTATTCATTTCTATGGTCATTTTTTTCCGATTTTGAACCTTTTTTCATTATCGATTTTTTTGATGTTTTGAAGGTCTTTTTTTTTTTTGCTTATAGCGGACATAATGTGGTTTTGTGACTTTGCGGCTTTGCAAACTTGGCAGATCCTCATGTAAAATTCGCACCTTGAATCAAATTAACTGACTGATACAGACTACCACACTAACCTATTCATTTCTATGGTCATTTTTTTCCGATTTTGAACCTTTTTTCATTATCGATTTTTTTGACTTTTTGAAGGTGTCTTTATTTTTTGCTAATGTCAGACTTGGTTTTGTGGTTATGTGACTTTGCGGCTCTGTGATATTGGCTTATTCTCACGCCTATACTCGCATGCGGAATCAAACCACTTGAAGAAAACACTCTACACCACCTTAACGTACACTTTTCTATAGTTAATTTTTTACGATTTTGAATTTTTTTTTCATTGTTGATTTTTTTGATGTTTTGAAGGTGTCTTTATTTTTTGCTAATAACGGATGTTTTGTGGTTTTTTGGTTTTGTGGTTTTGCAGTTTTGCGGTTTTGCGGTTTTGCGGTTTTGTGGTTTTGTGGTTTTGTGATTTTGTGATTTTGTGATTTTGTGATTTTGTGATTTTGTGATTTTGTGATTTTGTGATTTTGTGATTTTGTGATTTTGTGATTTTGTGATTTTGTGATTTTGTGGTATTTGAAATCTTCTTACCGCATATCCGCTCGCACTTAGATTCACACTAATCGGCCGAACACTTCATGAACTTACCTATATTTTTCTATAGACAAATTTTTCCGATTTTGAACGTTTTTTGCTACTGATTTTTTTGGAGATTTAAAGGTCTCTTTAGTACTCCTTATGACAGACATTTTTTGGTTTTGTGTTTTTGTGTTTCTGTGCTCTTGTGCTCTTTTGGTATGTAAGTCTTAACGTTCCAAACCCCTCGCACCCTCAATGGCACTTTTTCAGCTGAACTCTCGTGCTCTTTTAAAATTCATTTTTTGTCGGTTTTTTTCTATTTTGAACTTTTATTGGCATTTTTCATGTGTTCAAGCTATGATTTTCCTTCAAGGTTTTGTGGCTTGGAGATTTCTCTCAGTTTTTTAAATTGTAGATTTCCCTGGTGATACTCTACAAAATTCACATGATATACATAAGAAACACTCCGCATCTTGAGTTAAGCCTTTGGATGAAACATTCTGTCAAAATTAAAGTTTCCGCTAAAGTCTCTTTTGGATTTAAACTTTTTTCTTTTTTCTTTGTCGATGTTTTTGAGCTGTAATATATGTTAAATGATAGAAAAACTTTGTTCTTTCGTAGATCACGGTTTTGAGAAAACGCGGCTACGTTGTGTCTTTAGAATATCAAAACGTCTACATCGTCACTTTTATTGAGAGAGTTTAAAATGATTTCCGAATTGCTTTTGCTTAAAACGTTGGCATATGAGTCTCAATTGCCATATGTGTTGATCCCAAGCAAATGTTTCAGAAATGAAGTTAGATCGGGATAGGTAATACGCAATCCCGAAATAAATGTACAAGCGTAGCTTGATTCAGAGTGCATCCGATTATGCCAGAACCCATAAAAGCGACGAAAAAAGACCTTTTACTCCCCTTCCCATTCAGCTCACGATCCAATTTCAGTACATATTGATCTCACCGTGTGGGTGCGAATCCGCGCTACGCACACTTTGCCATTTAAATCAGACTGTGCCAACAGTACAAATCCAGGAGGTCTGCTCATTATCAAAGCAAGTCGATTCGAAACCGTTCCAAACAAGTCAAATTCCTTTCCAATCAAAACAACGCAAATTGAATCCACTTCGATCCAAGCAGATTCGCCTTTTTCTGGTGTGCACATACCGCCGATATTGCGGGGAACTACAGTACCTTCCTCCTACAACTGATGATTCATGTCTTTTGTGGTTGAAGCGATCCGCAACGCCCGGATCTCGGCCACGGACGCCATCTCCGACCGTGTCAGTCTTTACTGGCCGCTGCCGGCTCCTACCGCTGCCCGCAGCCTCCGAAAGGTCTACGGCCGCACCCAAATCGCATCTGCCGGAGAAAGTGCCCATATTGCCGAATGTGCGCCGCTCCATGTGGAAAATGGCCGCTTGGTCGACGCCAGGGGCATGAGTCGTGTGTTGAAGGGCATCAATGTGGACGGAGCCCTGAAACTTCCGACGCAACCGGCCATGGCATCGTACGATGGAGACTGTTCCGATGGGAGCAGTATCTTCTTCGAGGGAGACACGGTGCTGTTCGTGGGACGGCCGTTTCCGCTAGAAGAAGCGCCGCAGCATTTCACTCGCATCAAGTCGTGGGGGTACAACACCATACGCTATCTCGTCACGTGGGAAGCGTTGGAACACCAGGGACCAGGCATGTACGATATGGCGTTTGTCGAGTATACTGTGGCCATGCTCCGGATAATCCACAGGGTGGGTGGACTATATGTGTTTTTGGAGTGTCACCAGGATGTGTGGAGTCGGTACTGTGGCGGCAGCGGCGCTCCGATGTGGACGTTGTATGCTGCTGGACTCGAGCCCAAGCGATTTGATTGTACAGAAGCAGCGCTTCTCCACAATTCCAGCCGCTTCGCCTCTCCCGCGGACCCGGGGTGCTACGCGAAAATGCTCTGGACCACCAACTACCGCCGCTTGGCGCTGCAGACTATGTTCACCCTCTTCTTTGCGGGGGAGACCTACTTCCCCCACTTGAAGCTTGACGGGGTGCACATCCTGACGTACTTGCAGCAGCACCTCATGGCTGCCCTTCAGTGTCTCTGGGAGCATGTGGTGACCTCTCTACCGCAAATGGTGGCCGACGGGACGCTCTTGGGCTTTGAGCTGCTCAACGAACCCAATTGCGGCTTGGTGGGCCATCCGCACCTCGGCTCCGTTCCAGACTCGCAGCAGCTCCGCTTGGACTCTACTCCAACCGCATACCAGAGCTTTTTGTTGGGCATGGGTGTTCCGGTGGAGGTGGACACGTACAAGATCGCTGTCACCGGCCCCCAGAAAAGCGGGAAAAAGATTGTGGACCCGCGGGGCCAGAAAGCGTGGATGCTGCGGGAAGAACTTTTGGCTGTGGACGAAAAGTACGGCTGGACCAGAACTGGGTGGACGGGCAACTGTATTTACTTGACAGCAGGGATATGGCTGATGGACCACACGTGGAACACAGTCCAGAACCGGTCGCAGGACGCCAGGCTATCGTTTGGCCGCACCCAGTGCCGGTTGGACAAGCCCCGTTACTTCTGTACCGTGTCGCCGCGTCTCTCGTTCAACACGCCCGACGACACGCTTCCCGCTGTGATTGATTCCCATTTCTTCACCAACACGTTCTTTGTGGACTTCTACGTGCGCCACAAGCACATGGTGCGCAGTGTGTGTCCGGATGCGTTTGTGTTGATCCAGCCTCCTGTTCTCGAGGTGCCTCCGACTCTTGTCAACGACACACGAGCCATCATCGACGCCAAAACGATCTACTGCCCCCACTACTACGACGGCATGTCGTTGATGTTCAAAACGTGGAATTCCCGCTACAACGTGGACACTCTTGGCATCATGCGCGGCCGCTACTACAATCCAGTGTTGGGCATAGTTTTTGGCGAACGGGCCATCCGCAACTGCATCAAGCGCCAGTTTATCGAAATGGCCCGCGAGGGCAGAACGCACCTCGGAAACATCCCGGTGCTCATGTCGGAAACGGGAATGCCGTTTGACATGGACGGCAAGAAAGCGTATGAGGACGGCTCATACCTGTCGCAGACGGCAGCTCTAGACACTATTGCGGTGGCGTTGGAAGCTCTGGGCATGCACCACACGTTCTGGTGTTACACCAGTGTCAACTCGCACAAGTGGGGCGACCGCTGGAACAACGAGGACTTTTCCTTCTGGTCGCTGGAAGACAGAGACTTGTCGTTTGACGATGGAGACGAGACATCCAATTCCTCCAGAAGAGCCAGCGTCACGCCGTCGTTGAAAACGCTTCGGTTGTTGCAGGAAACAGACGGCTACCGCCTGTTGATGAAGGCCAAGCAAGACTATAGGAAGAAACGCTTGATTTCTACTGCAATGAAATTTGCCTTTGGTCATTCCTGTGACGAAGACCCAGACGACTCCTCCATGTCAATGACTTCCTCCACCGAAAGCGCCACCTTAATCAGTCTCTCTTCCGACGACCTTCGCTACCGGCACTTGAAGAAGTGTTATCCTTCCCCGGACGGAGTGAGGGCTCCCAGTGCGGTCATACGCCCGTTTGTGGTCACCACCGGAGGCATTGTGAAATACACAGAGTTTGATCTCAGGCAGACCAAGTTCTCGTTGACGGTGGATGTTTCGGGCGTTGGGTTTCCAACCGTGGTTTTCGTTCCAAAATGGCACTATCCGTATCTTGACTACAGCGACATCTACTTGACATCGGGTTATGTCAAGTACAATCTGCAGCGAGAGTACCTCGAGTGGTACCACGAGGAAAAGGATGGAGAAGAGTCGATCATCATCAAAAACAACAGTGGGCGGATCGAGGATATATCCTCCGGCAGTAGCAGACGGTCTTCAGTAGCGCTGTTGGTTTAGTCGGGTGTTCAATAATGATGGATATTCTGTGGTTACCAAGTTATGTATGCCCAATAGTATTATAATATATATATATATATATATGAGTATAACTCCAAGAACGAATAGGCTGGATATACCTCTAGTCTATTCAGAAATCTAGCGTGTCGGCGCCTCTCTTCTGATGCAACTCTTGCTTGATCAAACCCCCCACAAACTTAGAAAAGTAGTCGATATACGGCTTCAAGCTTGTCTTCTCGTAGTCGGATGTGCGTGAGTCGTCCTCCAACGGCTGACTGGAGTCGCGGTTGACATGCTTTGCCTCCCACACGTCGATTTCATTCTGCAACTGTGCCAAGTTGGGTGCGGTGGTTGGATTGAAGCCGTAATCATCATCGTCCGCGCTGCCCAAGTTGCGCTCGGGGTCAAACGGAACACACACGTTTCCTGTGCCCGGGTGGATGCAGAAGGGCGACTTCAACAAGTGGATCATCTGCTTGGACACCTCGAGATCCAACCGCGGGTACATGTAGTAGAAAATGACCTCCTTCTTGGCGTCGTTGAGCTGGGCCACCTGGATCTGGTTCTTGAGCACCTTCTGCGCCACCGCATTGATGTCGTCCCATTTTGCCCGCGATGTCGACATTCCCGCCTGCTCCTTCCACTTCGTGCGCAACGCGTGGCGGAGACTCTGTTCCGGAAGAAACGCAAGTAGCTCCTCCACCTGTTTCCACTCCTCCTCCAGACTGCTGCCGCTGGTGCACCACGGATTCTGCTCGTCCAACACCACCTCCGGGAAGTGCTGTTTGAGAATGTCGAACAGCCGCTCCACGTGCGGGTGGTACGGTTTGCGCAACCCGAGCTGGGTCCGGCCCATTTTCTGGGTCCGCGACCCTAGCACGTCCAAGTACTCCACCACCGCCTTGCGCGCCAGCTCGTCCAACGTGCGCGCCGCCTCGTCGCTGACCCAGCAATGGGCGCCTCTTCTTCCGGAAAAGACCCACACCATGTGGTCAAAGCCAAAATCGTCGCGCAATGCCACCAGAATGATCTTGGTGGCTACCTGGATGAACTTCCAGCACTTGGTGCAGATGTCTGTTTTGGAGCAGCACGTTCTGACATCGTCGTAGTCGGTCAAATCGATATCAAACACCAATTCCTTCGAGAGTGGCTTCATGGCGCTTTTGGGAAGGTTTTTCCGCTCCTTGGGGTTGACGGCGTAGACCGCGCCCACCTCGAAACGGGTGGGGTTGGCGGCAATGACTGCCTTTTTGAACTCCTCCGCGGTGCCGTACGAATTGTACCGCTGGTACGCGCCCAGTCTGAACTCATAGGCAAACTCTCTCATGGTGAAGTCTTTGGTGGGTTTGGGCGAATGGCTCAACCACTGGAAGACCGATTTGAACGGGAGAAGTCGGTCGTAGTAGAAGAGCATATCGGCCGAAGACGGCTTTCCGGGCTTTCTTGCGGCGTTTTCTTCGGTCATGGTGGAGAGACAGAAGTGGAGACCACGCGGTACGCGTATATGGTGGTGTGGTGTACGGGTGCGAGGAGCGCGAGGCTGCGCCGTTTTGGTGCGTCTTCAAGCACTGCGGAAGTACCCAGTTGATGCGGGATAATGCAGTCCTATAGTTGATATGAAGAGCCCTGGTCGTTGCTGCTCAGCTTGATCGGTTAGAGACATAACGTCTGTTGGAGATGTTTGGCTATAGTGGATACAGGAATCTCATGTGTGAGTCTGGGTTGGGGTCACGGCGTAGCTGGCGATCTGTAGCTGGCGAACTGTAGCTGACAGTAGCTAAGTGTCTCGTGGCTGTAGCTAACTGTCTCGTGGCTGTAGCTAACTGTCTCGTGGCTGTAGCTAACTGTCTCGTGGCTGTAGCTAACTCTATCTACTGACTTTACCTGACAGTAGCTGACGGTAACTAACTCTGACTGACCGTACCTGACTGCACCTCACTGCATTTACTGACTGTAGCTAGCTAGGCAAAGGTGATACTCGAGTTGTAAATTGATCGAAACTCTTAGACAATAGCAGTTATTCGAAATATTGGAATGGCCTGCTCTTGTCTCGCGAACGTGTATCTTCCTTCGCGCTCGTGCTGGGCTCTTTCTTCTTTACTACTGTGCGCCCCAAACCCAAACCGCAGTTTGCGTTTTTGTGCAGAAACTGCAAAATGCTGCACCACCAACACACCCTCTGACAAAAAACTTCCCTAAAAACGTCGCCACATTTGTATCCGCCCAATATCACACCAACTGTAGCTTACATCAAAGGAAAACACATAGAATATCTCTTAAACTGTCCAGTCAATTGCATTAGCATCGAAACCACAAACACCTCTGGCCCCTTCAAACCCAACCATCTTTGGGTCGGGAGAGCGGGCAAAATCAATCCCCACAACAGGTCTGACGGGATCAGGAGCACACTTGAAGCCAAATCTGTTACACATTTCAACCACAGACTGCATGTCCTGGCAGTGGGTTTCTACCAATAATCGGGTCTGGTTGGTTTCTGCACAGTGAACAAGTCTCCGCTGGAGAGCCCATATTGCCTCCAGCGTAGGCAATCCGCATAAACTCATCTCATCCGGCGCAAGGCGAGTAGAGCCCCGAAGCTGAAGGAGGTATCTTCTCTCGGCGATAAGGCGACATAGGACCTGAAGACTGCGCGGGTCTGCGATATCAGGATCGAAGTCCTTTTCGTATCGATCCCAGGCGAAACGGGTCATGAGAAATAAGGGGACAAAAATGCCGTCGCTGGGGATTTATAGCTGCGGGTGAAATGTGAAAACGCATGGTCCCGCACAGAAAACCTTGCATGAGACCGCAGAAGACCTCGGTTGGAGGGTTTGAACGGTCTAGCTGATGAGCGTAGCAGGATGACTCTTGGCATATGCTGACAATATATTCAGACGATACACCGGGGACCAATTGACTAACAATAGCGCCAATAGCCAATACAGAAAAAATGGAAACAGAGATCGCTGACCACAACGAATACTAAAATGCCGACGATAGTCAATACTAATGCCGACGACAGTCGATACTTATGCCGACGACAGCCAATACTTATGCCGACGACAGCCAATACTAATGCCGACGACAGCCAAATATTACGGTGGAATAATGTCAAACGAGAACAAAGTGGTGACACAATGTCCATATTGTCTCCCCTCCAGCACTGACCCCAGCAACACCCACATTTATGTTCACCGCGGAACTCTCTTTCTGTACATCTATTGCTACTTACTCGGTCTGATACACCAACGACACACCCTCGTCGCCTGCAGTGACCAACTTCTTTCCTCCCTCCAAAACCGCAAAGTCAAGCACTCCCATGTTGTGTCCCACACCCACAAAGAGCTCCTCGCCCGTACGTGCGTCCCACTTGTAGATTTTACCATTCATGCTCAGGCCCACGAGGACTGGGGAGTTTTCCACAAACTCAAGGCGGGTGATGGTGTCGTCCACCTTTATGGTACGGCGCAATCTCCACAGCAAAGCGTCCCACAACATCACGTCACCAGACACAAGACCCACGGCCAAAAGGTTGGCCAGCGCATGGGTGCACCAAGCCAATGCCTCAATGGAAAGATCAGCAATGTCATCCACATTGTCCATGGTCTTGACGTGGTGCACAATTTTGCCCGAGTCCAAGTTGATAATCACCAACTGGCCATCACGAGCGCCAGCAGCAAACACGTTTTTGTAGGCTCTGACAGAAACCCACGGACTCTCAATGCCCTTGAAGTCGTCGTGAGGCTGCAACTTGTAGTTGACAGCACCGGTGAAACCGTTCCAGTTGACAATCAGGCCGTCTTCGGAGACCGTCACCAACTCCAACCGTTCTGGGTCGTCAGCGTGGACAAAAATACCGCCGTTGCACTCCAAGGTGTGCAGAAAGCCGGACATCACCTGCTCCAAGCTGCGGGAGGCCTCGTCTATCTGGTACACCCACACCAGGCCGTCAGGAGCACCAAAAGCAAAGTACGGCATGTTTGGATGCACTGTGATCCACAACACCTCGTCTACCTCGTCCAAATCGCCAAACTTGGTCCACTTCTGGCCACCCTTGGCCGCCTTGTGCACCTGGATGTAGCCGTTCATGTCTCCGGTGATGACAAACTTACCGTCTCCAGTGAAACCGCCCGCCACAACCGACTCTTTATGACCAGCCAACTCGCCCACAAAACGGGGCGGCTGTGTGTGCGTGGTCCACATGTATGCGGTGTTGTCACCCCCGCCGGTCACCACCATGGGCAACGAGGGGTGTTTGAACACGGTAAACACCGAGTCCTTGTGCTGGTCGAAGTAGGCCCAAGAATTGTTGGTCATGTCGATTTCAATGTCTTCCATGTCCATGTCGTCCTGATCGTCTTCCGGAACCGGGCCGTCCACCTGGACTTCCTCGGCAATGTCGTCGATTTCCACAAACTCGTCGTCTGAGGGCTCTGTGTAGGGGGCGGGTTCAGACATGATGGAGAAATTGGAGATGGAGGCGGCGATGTGAGTGATATGGGCATCGCGCACGTGAACACCATCACGTGCAATTTGTCAGCCGGTGGTGGCGGCGGACTTGCTTAAAACAGTCTGCTGGAGTGGTTGATTTGTTTGTTTGTTTTTTTTTTTTTTTTTTCATATTTTTGGATTTTGGCCCTGTTTGTATTCATAGGTGTGATCCAGTTGGTTTTGCGCTTTAGTGGCATGTGATCTCTTGCCACGAAACTGCCCGCACTCTGAACCCAGCTACGGGACTGACCGCTCCAAGCTACCCTTTTCTATTTTTTTTCGGTTTCATTTTTCTTCATCAGTTTCTTTGACATTATCGATGTGTGTTTCTTTTTCTCAATGCTTTTTTTTTGGCTCTTTTCCAGTCCTGTGGTTTTTGGTTTCATGGGTAATTTTGCATATGCTTACTACTATCGCACAGCTCGCACCTTAAACCAAGGTCGTGGCTGAATTCAACCGTCTCTATTTATCTCTATAAAAATTGTGCATTTCGAACCAATTTAAATATCGATTTTTTTGACGTTTTGAAGGCGTCTTCATTTTGCTTACGTAAGACTTGGTTTTGTGATGTTGTGATTTTGCGGCTTTGTGGTGGTCGCAGATTCTCACGTCTATGCTCGCACATTAAGCTGCTTGTTGGAAATACTCCACCACACTAACATATATTTTTCCATAGTGAATTTTTTCCTGATTTCTAACCATTTTTCATTATCGATTTTTTTGACGTTTTGAAGGCGTCTTCATTTTGCTTACGTAAGACTTGGTTTTGTGATGTTGTGATTTTGCGGCTTTGTGGTGGTCGCAGATTCTCACGTCTATGCTCGCACATTAAGCTGCTTGTTGGAAATACTCCACCACACTAACATATATTTTTCCATAGTGAATTTTTTCCTGATTTCTAACCATTTTTCATTATCGATTTTTTTGACGTTTTGAAGGCGTCTTCATTTTGCTTACGTAAGACTTGGTTTTGTGATGTTGTGATTTTGCGGCTTTGTGGTGGTCGCAGATTCTCACGTCTATGCTCGCACATTAAGCTGCTTGTTGGAAATACTCCACCACACTAACATATATTTTTCCATAGTGAATTTTTTCCTGATTTCTAACCATTTTTCATTATCGATTTTTTTGACGTTTTGGAGGTGTCTTCATTTTGCTTACATAAGACTTGGTTTTGTAATGTTGTGATTTTGCGGCTTTGTAATTTTAAGGTCTTGTAATTTTGCGGTATTGGTACCTAAGTCGTACCTCGCACTTAGATTCACACTGAGCCCAATAATCAACCCCCAGCCTTGTTCTTTTTTATAATGATATATTTATGATTTTGAACCAATTTTTGAAATCATTTTTTTTGATATTTTGAACCTGTCTTTATTTATACTTGTGGTAGACATTTGTGGCTTTGTGATTTTTACGCTCATGCTTTTGGGGTACTAGGTACGGTAGAAATACCGCGTATCTACTCGCATACTGAATCAAAGTAGTAGGTTCAAGCACTCGGCCACCCGACCTTCATTTTTCAATAAAGAAAATGTTCCGATTTCTAACCATTTTTAATTATCGATCCTTTTGATGTGTTGAAAGTGTCTTCAATTTTGTTTCAACAATAAACCCTTTTTGTGGTTTTAGGGTTTTGTAAACTTCTTCGTGATGATAGCAGATTTTCATGTCGTGACAATTAGTCGCACCTAGAATCAAATTACTTGACTGAAACATCCCAACACACTAACGTTTACTTTTCTGTAAAGAAAATTTTCAAATTTGCAATGTTTTTGATTATCGAATTTTTTGATGTTTTGAAGGTGTACTTTTTTTACGTCATAACAGACGTCTCGTTTTGTGTTTTGTAGTCTTGTGTTTTCGTGATATATTTTAATACTAAACTAACAGATATTCGCACATTTAATCTTTGTCCCCGGCTGATAGATTTAATCAATGTTTAAATTCATCCTCTAAAATATCTTTTTTTTACAGTTTTCAATTTCTTGGGACTATCGATTTTTTCGATATTCTTTCGATGTTTTGAATTTGGGTCATAGATAGTTTGATTCGAACCGGCGGGTTGTGACTCTCTGATTATGTGATTTTGGTTTTGTGGATTTCTGGTGATGTGGGATTGCATGGTTGTGGGATCGCGTGGTTGTGGGATTGTGTCAAATTGAATATGTTAGTATCACACCTCTTCAAAACTGCTCGAACCTTAAACCCAAACACTCAGCTAAGAAATTCTATCAAACCGTTTCTTTCCTATGAAAAATGCTTTCATTTAAATTATTCTCACCATTGTAGTTATTGGTATTCGACTATAAATTATTTTTCATTGTCGATGTTTCTTTGTTTCCGGGGCTGCGTTCTAGGGGAACTTTCTAATGTTTGCAGTTATTTTTGAGTCTGGAATTGAAGTGAATGCGTTTTTTTATTTTTGGGTCTCTTAAACTATCAAAGTCTATCCGATGTTCTTTTTCCCGGAGCTTCTCAGAATAGCTGATGTTCCAAGTTCCCAGCATTTCGCTAATATTTTTGATGTTCATCACCAAATTAATCTCACTGATTTGTCGGAGCAACGATTCAAAGCCAAAATTGCTTACTACTGGAACATTCAATAGCCACCCAAAATAAGCTGACTTTCAATACCCAGATGGAAACATTAGACGTCAAAAAAGCTCGAAGGTCTTCATCTAAACCACAGTTAACCGCCTGCTCAACACAATGCCAGATATTGCCTTGAATTTATTTTCCATTCTTGTACCCCAGATGAATTTTAGAGCGAGAAAATCATAAAATCTCCAATTTTCGATCCATTGAGCTGTCTCGTAAACATCTTTATAATCCCATTCCCGTAATTAACTCCAACTGACTCTGGAGGTCAGACTCAGCCTTCTGTGCTGCAGCGGCCTTCTCCTCATCCCTTTTCAAATCTTTCCTGAGGGAACTGGCATCTAATACGGCAATTTCCCTGGCTGTGTCCTTTTTCTTCGTGAGCTCAGCATGAATAGAGGTCACATTGTTCATGTCCTTGTTCAACTTCTCGATTTGGGCCTTCGTGTTTTTTGAAACCAGCTTAAGCTTTGTCTTCAGGACCTTATTTGTTTTCTGTTTTCCAACGCGGCCAACAGCCTTTTTTCCGATCTTTCCCATTGCCTCTGATCTATCGAAACACTGCTAGTCTGTAGAGCGATGGCCCGTGATGCGGCTGATCACGTGCACAACCTTCCGCGGAGAAAAAAATGGCACTCGATGAGCATCGTCGCCTTCTACCAAATTCTCCAACAGCATGGTTTCTACACACAATCGTGACAAGCCCTGGGATACTCCAGATATCGACAAGTGGAAAATTGACGAATTCAAGCCGGAAGATAATGCCTCCGGCCAGGCATTTGCCGAGGAATCTTCTTTCATGACTCTTTTCCCAAAGTACAGAGAGACGTATTTGCGGTCGATATGGACAGATGTGACCAAATCGTTAGAAGCCCATCAAATTGCATGTACGTTGGATTTAGTTGAAGGTTCGATGACCGTGAAAACCACCCGGAAAACTTATGACCCCGCTATGATCTTGAAAGCTAGAGACTTGATCAAGCTCTTGGCCAGATCCGTGCCTTTCCCACAAGCAGTCAAGATCTTGCAAGACGACATTGCATGTGACGTTATCAAGATTGGTAACTTTGTCAGCAACAAGGATCGTTTCACCAAAAGAAGACAGAGATTAGTTGGTCCTAACGGTAACACCTTGAAGGCGTTAGAATTGCTCACCAAATGTTACATCTTGGTGCAAGGTAACACCGTCAGTGCCATGGGACCATTTAAGGGTTTGAAGGAGGTCAGAAGAGTTGTGGAGGACTGTATGAAGAATGTCCACCCTATCTACTACATCAAGGAATTGATGATCAAGCAGGAGTTGGCCAAGAATCCCGAATTGGCCAACGAGGACTGGTCGAGATTCTTGCCTATGTTCAAGAAAAGAAACGTTGCCCGTAAAAAGGCTGCTGTGGATGCCAAGAAGAAGAAGAGGGTGTACACGCCATTCCCACCAGCGCAAACGCCTAGAAAGGTTGATTTGCAAATTGAGAGTGGTGAGTATTTCTTGGGTAAGCGTGAGAAGCACTTGAAGGAGTTGCAAGAGAAGAGAGCTAAGCAAGAGGAGGTTTCCGAACAGAGAAAGGAGGAAAGAAACAAGGCGTTCGAGGCTCCAGAAGAAGCTGTTTATGAAAACAAGTTGGTTGAGGAGAAGCCTGAGAAGAAGGAGAAGAAAGACAAGAAAGAAAAGAAGGAAAAGAAAGAGAAAAAAGAAAAGAAGGAAAAGAAAGAAAAGAAGGACAAGAAGAGATCGGCTGACGACTCCGAGGAACCAAAGAAGAAGAGAAAGTCCGAGTAATGGCATTATCTAGCATGCGCGAGCTGTCTGAGACCGTCGCAGTGTATTTTTAGCAAATTGTATTTCGTCCAAACCACCACCCGTAGACAAGGCTTATTAGAACATCCGTACCGCAGACATACCCAGGTCAGGATTTGCTGGAATGCACAGGGCACTGAGACGCACTGCGCACTCCTCGATGCCATCGACGGACTGGGCCAACGGCCCGCAGACTTGTTATGATTTCGGACACAACCTGCAGGACAATCACAGCAGTAAAGAGAACAGCGATGAAGAACACTACAAAACCTCATGAAATAAATCACTGAGCGAGAGCCAAAAAAAAAAGAATATGGCAGACACCGACACAAACCGCACATATGTCTAGGCATTTCAGGCTCTTCTTCGCCTCGGAGCAGGGACCGAAACCATGACCATGCGGCCCGCTGTAGTCAGACAAAACGGGAAATACAAACTGCAGGAAATAGTAAACAAAAGGCCTGGAGCTTGCAGAAGAACAAAATCACAAGTCACGAAGCCACAAATACAAAGTTCCCGCTTTTGGCGAAATAACAACCATCCTTCCCGGATTCCCGCCATGTCCAAGATAGACGAGCTTCTTGCCACCGTCGACACGCTTACTGCGCAGTCTGACATGATCGTCTCATCGGTGGCCGAATCCAATATGCTCATTTCGCTGATACTCCAAGTCAACAGCTCCATTGCAACAGTAGACAGCCAAATCGACTCGATGACGAGGCTTATCAACAAAAACAACGTCTGTCTCAACGAGCTTGAAAAACTCTATGAAAAATCCTACTATTTGGAAACCAATCTCCACACCAACGAAACGTCCATCAGTGAGGCGTCACTCGACTGTTTAGCCAAGGAGTACGATTACGTGTTGAGCAGTTTGAATTTCGGAAGCATGATGGTTTCTCCGCTGCACACGCCAAGGAGGGTGAATTTACAGCCACTGGTGGCGAATTTGATGGGAAATTTGCAGCCCGCAGTGCCGATGTCTGAATTACAGCCACAAGTACCGCTGCAGGGCGCCCATTTACAGCCATGTTCACCAGCCGCTTTGCAACCATCGAGGCTGCAAACAAGTTTGCAGCCAGTGTTGTCATCCGATCTGCCTCTTACGGTTGAAGGTCAGCATGGACAATCCCTCCAGAACAAGCTCTCTATCTCAAACTTGGAGTTGAAGCCGCTACGGTGCAAACACACCCGAGTGCTGAAGCAAAAGTCCCGGTACCGTCTCTCGGCAGCATACACACTCAACCCCGTCCAGGAGGTGCGGAATGTGCTGGCTAGCTCTCGTGAAACGTATGAGTCCAGCTTGATGGACCACCTTAGCGACAATACGTCAATGGTGACAGAAGAGGGGCAAACGATAGGCTGCGATGAAAAGGAGACACACGGATCCGAAAGCGGAGAGGGCTCTGCGCAGAATGCAATCAAAGGTTCCCAGGTTGACACATCCGGAGCAAAGTCGCCTTCTGGGTTTGGCGCACTCGACGTACGCAACTTCGACTTGGCCCTGCTCGAAGACTACAACGTTACACTCCTGACATCGCCAGGATCACTAACGTCGCTGGATAATTCTGCCGGGTCTCCCCCTCGACTCGACGAAATTGATAACTTCCACCGCTATCTTCGTCAGTCGCGAGTTGACCTCCAGGCTGCCATCCAGTACCTCCCACTTCTGCGGTCGCGGTCGCACGAGTCTATTTTCATCGATTCGTCGCATCCCGAGGAACCGTGCGCCGAGCCTCCGCTCGCACCGCCGCGCTTCCATAACCCGACCGACCGCATTGTGGCCGCAGCCTCCAAGGGTGCGCCTGTCCTTCCACCCACGGTCGAGACGGTGTACCTGAGCTCTTTTGACCAGACCCCATCACTGGGCGAGTCAGCACCTCCAGATTTTAAAACGCTCTCACGCAAATTGCTCACTCCACTCCAGCCTCCAGTGACGCCGCCAAAGAATAATTTTGGTTTGTTTGGCTACTTGAGCTCCCCCACACGCTCCAATTGTCGCGAAAATGACGAGCGCGACCGTCGCGGCAGCGACATTGGCAGATCGCTTGCTCTGAGCTTCCGCAGTTTGGTGACAATCAAAAGCGATGCTCTGCCCGTTCCTCGTGTAAGACATTCGCCGCCAGAGAAAATCAAGCAGATGAGGCGTGGTATCCGTGACCCTATCTCTTGCCGCAACGATAGCACCAGCAAACGGCTTCCCCCGCAGACCATGGAACGACAGCTCCGAAACGGCAGTCACTCGTCCTTGACTATCGGTCCGAACAAGACGAGAATAGTCAACCATGGCCAAGAGCTGATATTCAAAAAGCCTACAGTGCGGCGCATGAGTCTGTCGCTACTTCGCGAAGCGCTCAATGACTCCATTTTCTTGTGATCTTTGATTCACGAGACGGAGCTCATAAACTTTTCTTTACAATAGCCTTGTTTTGATAAATCTTTCAAGAGCTTTCATCAAGATTACCATCATTACCATCATCACCATCACTGATACTGCCTGCTAGCAGCTACACTTTCTTTTAATTTCCTTCTATTGTCATGTCCTCCGATTGAATCGGAACCTTAAATACTAATGCATTAACTGAAACCGGTACCAGCACCGAAAAAACTGCTCTTTGTACGACTGCGGTCAATTGTTTCCTCGATCTTTCTCACCTTCAAACTCCGCACCGGCTTCTCGGACCCCTTGCTTGTCTTAGACAAGTATGAGATGGACGCCTTGGATCCGGACGCAACCTTGTACTGCTTGCTGACTGTCACTCCGCTAAACGCCTTGCTGGATACTTCGACGCCCCGCTTCTCGTGGAATGATCTGAACGAACTTACCACGGAAGGTTTCTTAAATAACGGAAAACTGTCGTCATCGTCATTGACATCGGTATCTTCATCATTATCGTTATCTTCAATTTGATTTATGCCGTCCTCGTCGTCATCTGTTTGAACCTCTTCGCGATTCCGTTTGTGATCCTGTGAATCCTGCGGCCGACTGTACAAATTGCTTAATGACCGGCTCTTGAGTGCAGCCAAATCATCCACTTCATCGTCCGCATGTTGGAGTCGCGAAACATTTTGAATGTGCGCATAATCATCCTCGGCAGTTTTAGAGAGAAACGATAATTGCTTTTGCACAAACGACTCTTGAAGCACGAGGCGGCGAGGACGGTCATCTAAAGCACCTGTATCATCTGTAGCATCATCACCCGTGGTATTCTTCTCTGTGGTCTGAACGTCATTTGTTTCATTCCCACTGTCAACTTCGGCCTCGGAGTCATCCAATTTAATCGATACCGGTTCCTCATGAATCGATTCGAAGAACGCATTGGCGCGGTCATTCTTAGATAATTTGTGAAGCTTCTGATTAGCCAAAAGCCGCAGTTTCTGTTCCTGAAGTTTCTGGCGACGGTACGCCATCAAAAGCTCGTCCTCCTCATCGCTCAACTCAATGTCAAACTTGCCTGCGCGCGAACGCTTGGTGAGACGATGGTTCTTGATGTCATCCATCAATTTCTCCAACTCCTTATGGTCCTTGACCCTATACTGTTCCATAAACTTGCGCCGCACTTCCTCGTCGTTGAGATCAAGATTGAAGTTGTTATCAATCATGCGCTCGTCCTCCGAGTCGGCCTGGTCACTCTCATCGACGTCGGCACCACCAATACCCTTCCACTCATCCTCAGATTCCTCGGCCTCGCCCTCCACCACTGCGCCAATACCACGGCGTTCCAATTCCTTGCGGCGCCTGCGCGCGCGAAGTTCCTTGCGGCGAATCCTTGCCTCGAACGCAGCTAACTGCTCAGCCGCTAGTTCATCAGATGCTAGCTGATCCTCAACATCTTCTTCATCGACCGGCAAGTGAGACTCAGCATCAGCCGCCCCAGTACGGGTAGCTTGAACATCCGCTTGTACTTGGAGCCGGCCCTTGTGAACTGCAGCGGGGAAGTCAGCGTCGGATTCGTCGGATTCGTCAGCTTCGTCAGCTTCGTCAGCCCCGTCAGCCTGCGTGCGCGCATTGGCAAATTGCGAAGGATCGATGCGTGTAGTGTCAGCCTGGGTCAGCTGCTGAGTGACTTGGGTTAATAGTTGAGTTGGCTGAGTCTGAGATGCGGGAAGGTCGATAAAGGAAGGTGCTGCATTCACCGACTCGTCGATAGAAGTTTCAGGCGCAATATCAGCACGTGGTCCCAAGTTATCAAAGAGTCGGAACCGGCTGCGCTCAGTGGGAACGAGCGACGACACATCGAGCGGCAGCAGCGCGCGCGCGTCACTCTGAATGGGCATCATTTCGGCATCATCTTCAATTTCTGCACGGCCACCAAACATGTAGCTATCGTCGTAGCGTGTGTCGCCGTCTCTGGCTTCTGAGTTTTCTTTTTTGTCTTCATTAACTTGATTGTCGTTTTCGTTGTCGTCTTCATCATCGGACTCCACCATGCGGCGTGCGCGCCGACGCTCCCGCACGGCCTGGTTGTCATCATCGATGTTATCGTCATCGTCGCTAGCGCTGCCTGCATCGCTGCCTTCCTCGCTGTCAGGCACGCTGGTATCCGACTCGGCACCAGGAGCGTACTCTGCGTCGTTAGCTGCTTCCTCTGCCGCTGCCGCCTCAGCGCGTTCACGACGACGAATCCGCCGCACGCGTTCCATCTCGCGTTCGAGCAATGTGCTCATCTCTTCCTCTTCTTGGTCGATTTCCTCGAGAAGCGCTGCGTCCGGGTTTTCGGCGCGCCACTGCTGGAGTTGGCGCGTGTTGGCGCGGCGAAGCTGGTCTGCGAGGCGAGCATCAGCTGCGCGAGCCCGCGGAGGATGGAACCGCAGCGCGCCGCGCACCTGCTCCATTCGGCGCGAATACTTTTTCTTGACGGCAAGAATCTGCTCTTTGGTCATCTGCGGCACCTCGGGCGCGGCATCTGTGTCTGAGTCATCGAGCACTACGCCCGCGTCCTTGTGCTGCTGGAGGCGCTGAGCGTACTCGTCAATGGGCGTACGCTTGAGCTGGGGTGCCGGTTGTGACGGCCGCGAAATGAGATCAAGCACATTGAGCTCGTCGTCCAGGCTGTCTGCATGCGGTGGGGCAGAGGCTGCAACGGCGGGAGAAGTGACAGCCGGCGCGGTTGGTTCAGCAGGAGGCGCGGGTGCGGGATCGTCTGAGTCACTGTCAAATGCAGCCACAAGCCGCAGAAGTGGATCGACGGAGCGGCGGGTGAAAGCGGGCGCGATCGGACGGCTGCGTTTCTGGGTGTGGAGGATTTTTTCCAAGTCTTCTAGCTCCTTCCGGGTCTTGGCGGGCGCAGGGCCCTGGGTGGAGGAGTCGACCGCGGGGCCGTCGCGGAACTGGGCCTCCTCTTCTTCAATCACGCGCAACCGTTCCTGGCGCTTCTGTTCCACTAGCGCGGCGAGGCGATCGGCGCGGGACCCCGCACTGGCAGGGGCTGCTGCAGAGCCGGTGGACCCGGAGCCGGCCGCAGTGGCGCTGAGGGAGTCCCCGTCGCGCGTTTCCCCGTTCTTGTTGGAGTGGCTGCCATTATTTTGGCAACCATTTTGGCTGTCAAAATTGCCCGAGCGGCTATCGCCATTCTGTCCAATTTCCGATTTACCGTTTTCTGCCGAATGTTTCCCCACCAACTGAGTCTGTGTTTGGGTCGACAGAGCAAAATCGGTTTCGTCTAGTTCCAACTGAGGAAGCCGAACCGCATCGCCAATGCGCTGGGTCTCATCCGAGGCAGTGAAAAGGATGGAATTTTCAAAATCCGGAATTACCTGAGTGTCATCGACCGGAGGACCCAAAAGTCTTTTTTTCACCCGATCAAGGATACTTAAGTCAAGATCAGTCATTGGGGTGGAAGTAGACGCGACGCGATGAAGAAGAAGCGCGTTGACATTATCCAAACGTGACCAGCCGCACGTGCGTCGCAAACGTGATCACGCGCACGTGACCATAACACGTGCGTCACGTGCCAACGTCCCCGTCAACATCGTATACGACGGACAAACCCACATGGTTGAGCGGTTGGTGTGCATACAAGCTGCATCTCGCGCAGTGCATCTCCATCCACCGACAACAATAGCGGAGTACGTTGGTGCGGTTGACGCAAGTGACAGGAACGAAGAAGAAAGAGAAACAAAAGGCGGAAAAACGGAAAAAAAAATAAAAAAACGGGAAAGAAAATACCAAAGTTGCAACCACAGAAAACACTCGAGTCGCTCCCCTATCCTGCCTGGTTGCACCGTTTGACTCGGGACCGGCGCCGACTGGTTTAATTGCACCCGTGCCTCCCACACTAATCACATGCACTTTTACAACCACCCAATTTTCCCCAGCGCGCAACAGCACCAGGAGGCAGCTCGCCACATCCCGACCTCCAGCAAGCCAGCGATGCACTGCTACCGGTGCCTCGGAGATGTACTGGTGTGCCCCATTCTCGGCGACGATGGCGGTGGTTTTGAAGCGGGTCACGTGGGCTTGCGCAGTATCCACCTGCACACAGCCGGTGCGCGGTACCAAAAAAAAAATTTCCCAGTCGTATAAGAAGCCACACTCTCCCTTCCGCTCCCACCAGCTTTTTTCTTTCCTCCAAAAATGCCAGAAACTTTCCTCTTCACCTCTGAGTCTGTCGGCGAAGGCCACCCTGACAAGATCTGCGACCAAGTGTCCGACGCCATTTTGGACGCTTGTTTGGCTGCTGACCCATTGTCCAAGGTTGCGTGTGAAACTGCCGCCAAGACCGGTATGATCATGGTCTTCGGTGAAATCACCACCAAGGCGCAATTGGACTACCAGAAAATCATCAGAGATACCATCAAGCACATTGGTTACGACCACTCCGACAAGGGTTTCGACTACAAGACCTGTAACGTGCTTGTTGCCATTGAACAACAGTCCCCTGACATTGCCCAAGGTTTGCACTACGAAAAAGCGTTGGAGGAGTTGGGTGCCGGTGACCAAGGTATCATGTTCGGTTACGCCACCGACGAAACCGAGGAAAAGTTGCCATTGACCATCTTGTTGGCCCACAAGTTGAACATGGCGTTGTCTGACGCCAGAAGATCGGGTGAGTTGGCCTGGTTGAGACCAGACACCAAGACCCAGGTCACTGTGGAGTACGCCAAGAACGGCGGTGCTGTGATTCCTTTGAGAGTCGACACTGTGGTCATCTCCACCCAACATGCGGAGGAAATCACCACCGACGAATTGAGAAAGGAGATTTTGGAGAAGATTGTCAAGCAAACCATCCCTGCGTCCTTGTTGGACGACAAGACCATCTACCACATCCAACCTTCTGGCAGATTTGTCATTGGTGGTCCTCAAGGTGACGCCGGTTTGACTGGTAGAAAGATCATTGTTGACACCTACGGTGGTTGGGGTGCCCACGGTGGTGGTGCCTTCTCCGGTAAGGACTTCTCCAAGGTCGACAGATCGGCTGCGTACGCCGCCAGATGGGTTGCCAAGTCTCTTGTGAACGCTGGTTTGGCCAAGAGAGCGTTGGTGCAATTCTCCTACGCCATTGGTGTCGCTGAGCCATTGTCCATCCACGTTGACACCTACGGTACCTCTAAGTACTCTTCTGAGGAGTTGGTGGCCATCATCAAGCAAAACTTTGACTTGAGACCAGGTGTGATTGTGAAGGAGTTGGACTTGGCCAGACCAATCTACTTCAAGACCGCTTCCAACGGTCACTTCACCAACCAGGAAAACCCATGGGAACAACCAAAGGAATTGAAATACTAGAGGCCTAAGCGCCACACTCAAAATTAATGTGACGACTCACGACCATGTCAGCGCTCAACTCGTCTGACCACATCTTTCATTTCATTTCATCAATTTTATAAAGGGATAGAGTTTGCATTAATGGGGGTCCTCAACGGACGACTAAGATAATAGAAGACAAAGTTTCCACAGTGTAGAGCGTACCAGAGACGGCAGTGACTTTAGGATGAACTGGTGCAAGAGATGCTCTTTGGAGTTACTGCTAGTCCTAGTCAATCCTAGGTCGGTAGAAAATTTTCAAACTGCCAATAGTGGTTAGATGACTGTCCTAGGTCAGTACTGGTTAGATGACTGGCTGGTTGCTACTAGTAGTCATTCTCGGAACGCTTTGGGAATAATTGCCAAAATGCCTATTCCAATGTTAAGATTTCATACAAGCAAGCGTATCCAGATATTCTCTGAGATGTTTGCGGTTCGTATTCAACCATTGCCATCATGGCCTAAACTACTGATTTATCATCTGTAAATCTCGTTCCTAATATTATCGGACGTGGATTTCAAACAGTTTCGGCAACTTTCCGGCATTGCTGAAAATCAGGCACTAGTGACTCCCGGTATCCGAGTTGCAAACGTAAACTTATTGAGATTTTCTATTACTACTCTACCCATTGTTGTAACCGTTAAAATATATATTCACTCACGCGTCAATGGTACTTCCGGTACATGGTCCACGCACCTATCACCCCCAACGCCAGACCAATACAGATATCCTTAAAGTGGTGACGGTAGTCCATGGTGCGCGACAATGCAATGTACGCTGCAATGCCAAGCGGCGCAAAACGCATAACATGCGTTATCCATGCGGGTCCTGGCATTCGACCCTCGCGCCCTAGCCACAAAAACACATAGTACATGGCCGCAAAAGCAATCAGCAGATGGCCCAGCGGCGTCAGCTTCATGCCATCTGCCAACCGCTGCACACCAAGCGGCGCAGTGCAGACATCCACTGAAACATATGAATCAATATGTGCGTCCGCCGACGCACCGCACCGCGCCAAAAAGTCCGGACGTGGGTTGGCGATCCAAACCTTAAGTATGTTTGTGACTATTCCAGTGGCTGAAATGGCAAGTAAAAGCCCAAGTAGCGCACTACTGGTCAGCGACGTTTGTTGTCTGAAGTGGCGACGCACCGCTTGCGCCAATATGATAAGTGTTGTTGGAAGGAAATACGAGATCAAATAGAGCATGCTATCGGAGACTCGTTCCTCAGTTGCAAACGGGTGCTGGAGAGAGGAGTCATCAAGGCGGAATTGGCGGAAATAGGGCGAAAGATAGTCAAAGTAGAACAAAAGCGCTCCGGTCAGCACCACAGCGGAAATCCAGTCTTGGGCGTTTGTACTCAACATGAGGGAACAAAAAGAAGATACAGAACGAAGCAATTGGCAAAACAATCGGCGACGAAAAGAAATCCGGGAATGGAAATAAACCAGAGCTAGTCCCCAGTGTCTGTTGCGCTGCGTGAGAATTGGCCAACGTGTGTAAAACGTGGACACTCGCAGTATGCAAACCTGAGGCTGTGTGGGCGTAGGGAGACATCGGAAGGAAGTTGAAGAAGGCTGAAGGAGAGATGAGAGCGGCACGATGCAGGACCGCACTTTTCTTCTGCTCGATAATTCGCCATTTCAAAGGGACCAAATATGGTAGTGGGATCCCATAATTGAGCGCCTTGGTGCGACGTGTGTGCCGGCTGCACCAGGAGATCCGGCTGCACACCCGTGCCTCCAGCTTAACCTGCCGCGCAGCGTAGATAAAGGGAGGTACGGATGTAGCATCGGGTTTTCCCCAATGGTAATGTGTCGCAGATAACTGGAGGTATGGGTGTGCGCCAAAGATCTCATCTGTCAAGAAGCAATCAAAGCAACAACGCTTTATCGAAACCGGTTGTCCCGGATTGTTATTGGATGTAAATGGATATTCTCAGTTATTCATTGAAGTTGGCACTTATGGTGTTGGAATTCTCTTGAGAGTAAAGAGTCAAGACATTTAGACTGCGGCGACAATAGAACGCGGCTAAGTGGTTCATTAATTGCTCACAAACGGTCGTTCGCACAGGAAACGCTTTTCTTATCTGATAGTAAAATATTCCTGTGTGTAAAGATTAGCACGTCGTCGCCTGGATTTATGGAGCGGTGGGAAACCAGATCTCAGAACCATGTTTTCATTAGGACCATGGGGCTGTTTGATTAGAACAGAATCGCCGAAGATGAAAGACTGAAGTAGAAGTGAGTGAAATGAGTGAAGTGAGCGGATGGTGTGATATGGTCTCAAGGTTCATATCGAGCCAATGCTATTATGATCGGCCGCCAAAGGCGTTTGAATGGGAATAGGTGAGCATACCTCTTAATTGTAAATCAAGCAAGAAAATTTTAGGCGTTCTCACACGCTATACGTTATTCATCAGATGCATTGTTTTTTGAGCTACTTCTTGACCCTTGATACCCGTTTTTCCACAGCTCTCGCCCTTTGGCTTCCGCAAGATAAAAGACTTAAGGTGACAACATTCTCGAAACACCCGAAGGTCAGAGTGTATGTGTCTTGGCGATTTTTAATCATGGGAAGAGAGTAAATCTGGATACTGGACATTGATTTGAGTTGCAGAGTTAGATATCTGTGCTCTTCAACTGATGAAATATAGATGACATGTTTCCCACTAAAGCCGTGGAAAATCAGTAGTAATAGACACCAGAGAATCATATAGAGTGTCCTTCTTCCTTTTCTCTGCAAAGGAATGGATTTATGAGCAAAAAAATGCGGCTTGTGAATCAAGATATGACTGCTAAGAGCTTAAATTTGACTGCTAAGAGCTTAAATTTGACTGCTAAGAGCTTATAAAATTATAAAAGCTGAGTTCCAATGCCATTATCATAAGACCCCCAAGCACATTTGAGGAAGGATGGATATTGACGCTGGAATCGGATATGCTTCCGCTAAGATTTTCGCCGGGCCTATATGAACATTTCACAAAACATATCCTTTTTCGAGTAACCATTTGGCCAAAAATCCCGAATTTCAAGGATCTTACCAGAATCATTTTCTGATTGTGAATCGGGGAAAGCTACTATCGAGCTAAGAGCCACGAGTGGAAGTAAGAGAAACAATTGCACCGGCGACACGATTTTAGAGACTTAAAGACAGTGTTGGTGATATACAATAACACGTAGGACCAAAGTGCCACAACGAAACCCTTGACTCTTTAGTCTTACTGGCGTCAAAAGTTGACGAATGTGACCCCACTTGTAACTGACAAATCAAGCAAATCACGGTCTGTTACTGTCTCCACAATTTCACCGACGTTGTAAAGCTTTACCCTTCAAGCCAAATTTTTTACGGAAAGACATTAAGCGACCTCAATAAGCGAAAAAGAAACCACAGATCTATGAGAAATGTAGACAAAAATAAAATGGGCAGAGAAATATTTTCTCACCGACAGATTACGAACTTGTGCCTAGTGCGGATCACGCCCTTTTGGGCCAGACCTATCACCACAGATTGCTACTTTCACCTGAATTCCGTTGCTCTGTGCGATCATGGCATCCAACGGTGAAGATATTTTCAAGCACCGCGTGTTCAGTGACAGAATCTCTTTCGGTTCCCTTAGTAACACAGCAGTGATGAGCCGTGGCATGCCAATTTCTGTGGAGAGTCTCAGTAGGGTGGAAAACTCTGGTAACTGCACCATGCACCACCGAAATAGTGATATCGTAATTCCCTGTTTGATCTCATATATGCGCACCCTGCGGTTCCTTCCCTATACGTCAATCATTTACCCGCGGCGCACCAAAAATGTACAACTGCACCGATTGAAGATAAGCATAACGCAAACGCCGCATTGATATATGCTGTGGGATAAGAAGTTCAGATAAGCCAGCCAAACATATAAAGGTTTCCTATCTCACTTGACTCTTGTTTCTCGACAACCACAACATGAGTAAGAAAGTGGAAACCACTGTCTCGATCCAAGCGTTGGACGAGCTCAATATCGGCGTTGATTCTAGTTCAGATGTTTCTGTCTTTGAAAAGCCTCAGATCAAGAGAGGTTTGAAAACCAGACACATTCAGTTGATTGGTTTGGGTGGTGCCATTGGTACCGGTCTTTTCGTTGGTTCCGGTGCCGCATTGGCTACGTGTGGCCCTGGCGGCTTGTTGGTGGGTTACCTCATCTGTTCGATTTTCGTGTGGACTGTGATGAATTTATTGACCGAGATTGCAACCTTGACACCTCTTCAAGGCGAGGCTACCATTTACGGCATGTCGAGAAGATATGTCAGCAGATCGTTTTCTTTCACCACTGGTTGGAACATTTTCTTCGGTCAAGTCATGATACCGCCTTCTGAGATCACGGCCTGTGCGTTTGTGATCCAGTACTGGACTGACGCCAACCCTGCTATCTTCATTTCGATTTTCCTTGTTGCTTCCGTTCTCATCAACGTGATGCCAGTCAATTTCTTTGGCGAGTCCGAGTTCTATGTGGCTTTTATCAAAATCTTGTGTATCACTGGTTTGATTATCTTGGGTGTTGTACTTTTCTTCGGTGGTGGTCCAAACCAACACGGTGTTTTGGGATTCAAGTACTGGAACCACCCGGGCGCGTTCACGGAACACTACGTTTCTGGTAACACTGGAAAGTTCTTGGCTTGTTGGACTGGTATCATCAAGGCCGGATTCTCTTTCATTTTGACACCAGAGTTGATCATCTCGTGTACCGCGGAGGCCGAATACCCAAGAAGAAACTTGCCTAAGCTCTGCAAGAGATTCATCTACCGTTTGAGTTTCTTTTACGTTTTCGGTGTTTTGGTCATTGGTGTTATTGTTGCATCCGATGACTCAAATTTGATGGGTGCTATTTCTTCTGGTGCGTCGAGCGCCAAGGCTTCTCCCTTTGTCATTGGCATGACCAATGCGGGAATCCACGTTTTGCCCCACATTGTGAACGCTTGCATCCTTACCTCGGCCTACTCTTGTGGTGCTTCGATGGTCTACGGATCTTCCAGAGGTTTGTTCTCCTTGGCTTTGCAAGGTGATGCACCAAAGATCTTTGCTAAGACGAATAGATTTGGTGTTCCAATTTATGCGGTTGGCTTTAGTTGTTGCTTCTTGCCTTTGGCGTACCTCAACTGTTCCTCTTCTGCTTCTACTGTGTTCAGTTGGCTCACGAACATTGCCACCATCTCTGGGTTTATCTCGTGGATTTTTGTGGGCATCACCTACATCCGGTACCGCAAGGTGATTGACTACCACCAATTGAATGACAAAATCCCCTTCAGACCACCTTTCCAAATGATCGGAGCTTATTCTTGCGCGATATTTTTTGTCATCTTGACCATCACCAACGGTTACGGTGTGTTCATTGGCGGTAACTGGAACGTCTCCGACTTCTTCACTGCTTACGTGACTCTCATTATAGTGGTTGTGGCTTATGTTGGATGTATTATCTTCAGAAAGGAGTGGACATTGCAATACCCTGTTGAGCTGGTTGACATTCACGACCTTCTTACTATTTCTGACGCAGAAGAGCAGGAGCACAAGGCTGCATTCGATGCTGTGATGGCCACAAGAACTGGCGTCTTATGGAAGATCTTCTACGCTATCATGTAGCCTATGTCCAACTTAATAAAGTTATAGATTAACTTGTACACGGAAACTGTAGCATCCGGTTGAACGCCGACAAAATCGTACGAGTTTTTCCCACATTTATCAGTGACAACATAGACTGGATTAGGAACTACCCGTCTTATCATCACATGGCCCAAACCACCGTTGGTGCTACACAGTTTCATTAAAATTATTAGATTAAATGCACAAAGGAAGAAATAAAAAACCACCCTAGTTCTTCAAGTCCAGGTCGGAGTACTCAGCTGGTTGGGTGACATATCTGTCAGTACCAAGCTTGGTGGCATCAATCTCGCCGTGGTACTTTTCACTGATCTCCTCCAAAGTCTTTCTGGCGGTCTCAGGAATCAAGAGAGAGGTGAAGATACCAAGCAACATGAACAAGGCAAAGATCTCCATCACGTGGGGCAAGAAACAGTTTGAGTCGTCCGCAGAACAGCCGTGGTTGATCAAAGTACCGATACATGTTTGGGCAATGATGGCACCAACCTTACCGGTGGCAGCAGAGATACCGTGGGCAGTGGATCTGTATCTGGTTGGGAAACACTCACCTGGAACAATGAAAGTGGTGGTGTTTGGACCAAAGTTCTGGAAGAACTGAGCCAAAACATACAACGCCAACTTGCCGTGGTCACCCATCTTGTTGTAGGCAAAACCAAGAATGCAGAACAAAACAGTCAAGATAATGAAGCCTCCAATTTGGATTGGCTTTCTACCGACAATGTCGCAAGTGGCAGCGGTGGCCCAGTAACCAGGCAAAGAACCGGCACAAATCAAAATCAAGTTACCGACGGCAGTGTTACGCAAGCCGTGGTAGACGTTTTTGGAGGAAGCGTAACCAATAGTCTTCAAGATAACAGCGGTGTTCAAACCCAAACCGTAGAAAGCAACATCCAAGAAGAACCACGAACCGGCAGTACCAATCAAAATCTTACCGTATTTCCATTGGCCAAAGTGCTTCCAGAAGTCCGTGAAAGAAGCCTTGGGAGGAGCAATATCGTGGGCAGTAGAGTCCAACGCGGCCTCGGCGTCTGCAACCTTTTCCAAAGTGTCGTGTTCGCTGATGTCCAAAGCGTAACGAGGAGACTCGGCAATGGTCAATCTGTAGTACAATGCAATGCAGCCAGGAACACAGCCGAAACCAACCAAAATTCTCCACATTTGATCGTTGGCTTTGATACAGCTTCCAACACACTCCTTGGCGGTGTTGGCAAACTCCAAGTCGTCCTTGTACGCCGAAACAACAACCAAAGCGACAATACCGGCAAACAATTGACCCAAACCCTGGTTGGAGAAAACCGCAGCCATGATGGCACCTCTCCACTTGGTGGTGGAGAACTCGGAGGAGATGATAGAAGACAACGGGTAGTCACCACCAATACCAATGCCCATGACAACTCTCAAGGTCGTGAAGATGGCAACAAAGTTAATGGCAGGAGACTCGCCAAGAGCACACTGGAGAATGGTAGCAGCAATCATGATAATCAATTCGAGACCGTAAATCTTCTTTCTACCGACCATGTCGGCAATGGTACCAAAGGAAACTTGACCAATAACGGTACCAACAGAAGTGGAAACCTTGATCAAAGTGGAGGTGGAGGAGGGAATAGTGCCTTGCCAGTAAACGTGGCCCAACATGGAGGTGGCCAAGTTGATGGCGAAAATGTCGTAGGAGTCGGTCATGAAACCAACACCGGCAATGAGAATCATCTTAGCCTGGGTCCAGCCAAAACCAGCATTGTCAATTTCTTCCAACGCCAATCTTCTTCTTTCCAAAGGGTCTTCGATGTGGGCAAACTTGCCGAGGTAATCCTTGAAGGCGGTCTTACCACCGGAGTTGGAAACATCGTGAGGAGCGTGGATATCAGACATGGGGAATTCTTTGCTGGAGAACAATGAGTCCCAGGGACTCGGTACCCTTATATAGCTGCATGTGCAATTTGGCCCTTTATGGATGCAAACCCGGTTGTATCCAGGCGCAGAAACCGGGAAATTGATACACGGGTTGGGCCTGCGTGGGGTAATATTCTTTGCCGTACGGGGACTCTTTAGTGGCGCTTTGCGCTGCTTCTACGGTGATGATGCTACAGTGGCCAACGGCAGAAATATTGGGTACGCCAAGTATTCAAGCCAAGATTGATTTTTTTGACGTCGTGTTTTTTGCTTGGGCCGAATTCCATTCAGGGTTAGTGGGTAGCGTGACCTTTTGCCAGTCTTGGCTTTTTGGTGCCACGTGGGGACATTGCACACGCGCACTATTTTGCACCCACGTTTTTCGGTGCGCGCACCCACGTCAATAAACGCACGTGTGAGTGTAGCGTCGAGCGTCGGTTCGTATTTCTGCACGCACTACCGCACGTCCTGCAGCCAGTCCCGCTGCTGCAACTTGGGCGGTTTTGGCCGAGTGGGGCCAAATACATTAGTCAGTAGCCGCGCAACGGCACACCGTGGAATCAAAACGGTTAGTGATAATTACGAGCTAGTGGGATTGCATTTCGCGGTTTGGCGAGTCCTGGGATCTCGAGAAGCGGTGCCCGTAGCGATCCGATGGTTGATCTACCCGGTTAGGTCTTTTTTCTTTTTCCTTTACTTTCTTTTTTCCTTTCTTTTTCCGTTACTATTCTTCTTCCGTTACTATTCTTCTTCCGTTACTATTCTTCTTCCGTTACTATTTTTCATCCGTTACTATTCTTCTTCCTGTACTATTCTTCTTCCTGTACTATTCTTCATCCTTTCCTACATCCCTTACTTTTCTCCCTCCTTTTCTTTCTTTTTCCTTTCCTTATCTCGGCTCCTCTCGTTTCTCCTCTTTGCAGTACTCTTTGCCTTTCTTGTCGCGTGCAGCTCATGCGGTGCCACACGCCTGACCAAAATTAGCGCGCCCCACGTTGTTTTCGCCGTGCCGTTGAGCACGTTGTACTCTCGTGCACACGAATGGCGCGAAATTATTAATTAACATGCACATTGCCCGTTTCACGTTCAGATCAAGCAATTGTTCTGTACATAGTGGAATTGGAAACGGGAATACGGCGTACATCGGTTGGTTCTGGTTTAGTACATTGGTATATTGATATCATTAAATTGTCTCTTTATAGTGCATAAGTTAAAAGGTGGAGCATACCCATCCTCTGGACACCGGCCACTTGGAGCCACCGAATCACGCATGGCCAACTATATCCTCGTGAGGCTGTCTTTTTGCAATACAAGCACCTTTTCTCGGAGCTCGGCAAGCTCCCGTTCTTGGGCTTTGATTTGCAAGTCCTTCTCGTTGTTTTCTTGGTTCAAAAACTCAACCCGGCTGCGGTATTGGCCCACCATATTCTGAAAGTTGAAGTTCTCATCGTTATATCTCTTCAACTGCATACTCTTTTCCTGGTTATCATATTCAAGTGTGGCAATCTGCTTTTGGAGCTTCTGCTCCCGAATGTCTCCCTCATAAAGTTGGTGCTTCAACTGATCAACATCGCCACTAAGTTTCTTCATGTTCTGCTCCAAGTAGTTGAGCTGCTCGTTGGAGTACAACTTCTCCTCCAACGTCTCCACCTTTTTCTTGAACTCATCGTTGATGGTCTTCAAACTCTCGTTTTCTTCCACAATCACTAAGTTCTCCGTGCGGGCTGCCTTGTAGTTACTGTCGCTCGATTGCCATCTTTGCTGAATTTCTTGAAGCTCCTTCCGGTTTTCTTCTTTTTCACTCTCAAGAGAGAGCGTGTGTTCCCGCATAAGGTCGACTTTGGAGTTGGCACGATTAATTTCTCCTTCAAGACGTGAAACTTCGCTCTCTAGCTTCTCCTTGTTCTGCTCGAGTTGGCTGTTCTTGCTGTTCAATTCCTCTAACTGTTGTCTGTTGTCTTCAATAAGCTCCTTGAGTGCCACGATTTGCCGTGTGTTCAGGTCAACCCTGCGCTCCAACATTTGCTTATCATTCTGCAATGAATCAATTTCAGAGACCAAGCGTTCAGCTTTGGACGTCAATTGCTCGTTTTCTTCGTTCACCTCATTATTTTCAGTAAGCACATCCTCCCGAATACGAGTCAACTCCTCGTTTTCAATAGCAAGTCGCTTGTTTTCTTTGATCAACTCGGTTTCCTTTTCTTGTTTGAACTTGAGATCATCGCGCAAAGCACGAATTTCTCGCTTATGCTCTTCAATGGCATTCCGCTTTTCCCCATACGTATCATTGAGATACTTGAGCTCCTCTTCCAAGCCCCTTCCTTTGTTTTCAAGGGTTTTCTCTCTGTTTTGCAGATCGGCCAATTCAACCTCCAAATCATGTTTGTTTTGACGTAAGTTCTTGATAACCTTCTCGCTAGCACGTATTTCCTCTTTTATGAGCTTCAATTCGGTGGTTTTGTTCTCAAGCTCTTTGCGAAATTGTTCCTCATGTCTCTTGCTAATAAGCACAGCCGATTCAGCAAGCTCAAGCTTCTCGTAATACTCTTCGCTTCTGTTTCGGAATTTCAAGCTGGTTTGTTCCACCTCTTCCAACCGTTTTTTCAAAGTCTCGTTAGATACCTTGAACCGAGCAAGTTCGCCCTCGTAGTCCTTCACTGAGATCTTCACATTCAGCCTTTTCAATTCGTAGAGCTCATCCTCGCTATCACGAAGCAAAGACTTCAATCTTAAAATTTCTGTCTTGGATTTGTTCAACTCTTCCCTTGTACTCTTCAAAGTACCACTCATATCACGGTAGATTTTGGCAAAATCGCTCGATCCATTGGCCAAGTTGATCATCCCAAGACTTGAGCTCCTAGATAATTCTTCGGTTGACAGAGAATGCGTTTCATCTAGTAAGCCAGCATCCATAACTTTACCAAGACTTTTCTCTAGCTCGCTAATGCGCTTTTGAGACTCCTTATACTTGGCCTCATAATCGCTGAAGTTATTGGTTCCCCTCATAGTTTGTAATCTGTTTAATTTTTTCTGGAGCTCAATCGCATAGTTTTCTGCCCGAGAAACGTTTGATTCCTCCATTTGTAAGCGAGCCTTTAATGTCTTGACTTCTTCTGCCAACTTGTTATCAGCAAACTGACTAAATTTGAGGTCCTCGCCGTAAGCTAATGATCTTCTGAGTTCACTGCGCTTCAGTGGACTTTCAAAATTGTCGTTGACTTTTTTGCGTAACATGTTGACTTCTTCTGATAACTTGTGGTTTTCAAACCGCTCCTTGCGAACTGCAGCTGTTGCCTCGTTTAAACGAAGTTTCAAATTTGAGTATTCTTCCATGATCTTCGAATCCATCTTGGAAATAGGAGGTGGCAAGTTTTCCTTGTTGAGAAGCTTTGCTTCTAAATCATCAACCTTGTTTTTCAAGATCACAATCTGCTCTAAATTTTCGGCCTTCACATCAGTTAAGTATGTTGCTTCATGCTTCAAACTTTCGAATGCATCAGAGAGCTGTTTATACTCCTTCAGTTTGAGTGCAAGTTTGTCTTTCGTTGACTGAATATCCTTCAACTGCTGCTCGCTTTGTAATTTCTGTTCGTTTAACAAATCTTCAAACCGCACAGATTCTTCCAATTTCCTCTCCAACCTTGTAATCTTATCCTGCGCTTCGCGATGACGTTTGGTTATATCTGTAGATGCCGCTTCTTTCTTTTTAAGTTCAGATTCTAAGTAGCTGCTCCTATCAAACGCTTTTTGCAAATCATTTTTGAAGGTTTTTGCTTCTTGCGTTTGGCTTTCGTAGAGAGATTTCTTCTCTTGTTCGAACAAAGATTTATTGGTCTTCATCTCCTCTTGAAGGTTTATGTGTTTATTCTGAAGTTCTTCGGCTTTCTTCTCGAGCAAAATCTTTTGTGATTCGAGTTCCTTCACCTTTTCTTCAAGCATTTCTTTGCTTTCTTGGTGCTTAGTAATTGACGATTCGTGTCCAGAAATAGTTGCCATTAAAGTTTCGACTTTGCTCTCAAGTTCACTTTCATGATTTTTGAGTCCTTTTAGCTCATCGTTTTGTTGTGTTTCCAGACTCGTGATTTTCTCTTCCAAATCTTTTCTTTCCTTTTCTGTTTCTGCAAGACGAGTGTTCAATTTTTCGCATTCAGCTTTGAGCATGTGGATTTGAGAATCTTTTTCGCTAGCAGCAGATTTGAACTTCGAAATTTCTTCTTCTGTGCGTTTGGCAGTCTCCTTGTGTTCTTTCAAGTCACGCAGTACTTGTTCGTGATCCACAAGTTTACCCTCAAAGTCTTTGATTGTAATTTTTGCCAAGTTTAGCTCCTCCACTGTCGCCATGTGAGTCTTTGAAAGGCTCGAAACCTTCTCTTCCGCTTCAATGGTCTTTTTACCAACCTCATTTGCTTCGTTAAGCTTTGATTCGAGTTCAGCAATGTTTCTTTTCGAATCCTCGTACTCGGATGTGATTTTCTTCAATTGGTCTTCCGACTCAGAAAGTTTCCTCTCTAGGTTCTCAATATTTGACATTAGCTCTGCCTTCTCCTTTGAAAGTTTTTCACTCACATTTTTTGTCTCAGTCAACTGTCTGGTAAGTTCTTCGAGTTGGTTGGACGCAGTCTTTTCTCTAGCCAGGAGTTCGTTGAATTTTTCGGTCGTTTCACTCATGACCGAGGTATTCTTGATGATATCCGACTCTAACTGATGTAATCTCTCCTTTAGGGACAGATTTTCTTGTGATAAAGTAGACCTTTCAGTTTCAGCCTCCTTCAATTTTCCGTTGAGCTTTTTCAAGCTTTCGTTCATCTCATTAGAGTCCAAGACTTTAACAGACTCTTCAAGCATTGGTTTAAGATTTAAGAAAAGTTTGAGCCACGGACTTTCGTTGTTGTTGACAAGACCATCCAAACGCTGAAAATTTCGGGCTATAACCTGTGAAGCCTGGATTACAGCGATTTGCTTTCTGATCTTCGATCTTGCGAGTTGCCCTCTGAGTATGCTTTGGAAATTGGTCATGATTTGCTTCAAGCTGAAGTCACGAAGTTCTTCCAACTTTCCAAGAATACCGTTCTTGAAAAACAACTTGGAGATACCGATTTTGTAGCAGTCTGGATCTAGTTTAATGTGCTTCAAAATAAGCTCACTATTGGTTTTGACGCTTTTGGTGAACACGTCTACCGAATTCAAGAGAGAGTAACGATTGAAGAATTCCTCAAATGTCATCTTGTTTGGATATCCTGCGCGTGCAATTCTAATCCCCTCCAAAACACCATTGCATCTGAGTTGGTGAAGAACTAATTCTTTATCGAACTTGTTGGGCTTTTTGCTCAAATTTGGAAGAATACACCGCACGAAATGAGGTTCTGTGCTACTGAGTTGCTGCATAAGAAACGAAAGTTGTTCCTTGTGTTTTTGTGAGACAGTCTTTAACTTCGGTTTCTGGCGTTTGGTATCAGATTCTGGCAGACTGGCGAACATTTCTGCAATGAACTTGTTTTTTGAAAGAAGCAAAACCGCCAATAGGTTCTCGCTCACCGGGTCGGTGTTTTTCTGAAGCCAGTTTTCAATGTTATACTCTACCAAACCCGCGTAGTGGTCGATGATAAACCCCTTTTTGATTTTATTTGGTCGGAACTTTTTGCTCTCACCATTTCCCCATGTGTCAAGCAATTTGTTCATAAAAGTTTCTTCGGATGCTTTGGGCAAAATGCACTGTTCGTCTAATATCTCCAACACACCCATTGGCTGCTTTGTTTCGATCAAATCAATGGTGGGTTGAAGATCCAAACCAAAGTCAATAAACTCCCACTGAATATCTTCGCGCAAGTACTCGCTCTGTTCCAAGATGAATGAGTGGTGATTGAAAAACTGTTGTAACTTCTCGTTGGTGAAGTTGATGCAAAGCTGCTCGAACGAGTTGGTGTCGAATATTTCAAACCCTGCAATATCCAACACGCCAATGAAGTTTTCTCCTTCCACTTCGCTACAAAGCAAGCTCTTGTTGATTCGGGTGATAATGAACTGGAAAATCCGCTCGTATAAATGCTTTGCAAACGCATCGATGGTATTTTTGACTTCCGCTGCTTTTTGCAGCTTTTGTACGTATTCTCTTCCGGCCTTAACTTTTGGCCGAAGCAAGTTGCGCGAAAGCTCGTCTTCCAGTACCCCTAACATCGAAGCGATGATGTCAATGCGTGATTCTGGAGTGAAATTGGCCTGTTCTGATTTCCACGATGTAAACTCGACATTGCCGAGGTGAAGAATAAGAGCCAAACACGAGAAAATAGACTCCACCTCCTCGGTAGAAAACCCCATTATGTCAAATGCTTCTTTGAGAATGCGGAATTCCCGAGTATCGTCCACGTTAGGAATGGCTGCAGAGGAAGCGCTCAAGTATTTGTATTCCAGCGCGGGAAGATTCAAATTGTACTTTTCTGCGAGGGTCTTTTCGTCCTCACCCTTGAGCAACTGGTAAAAAGCGTGGTAATTTCTCTCGTCCTTCAGCTGGTGCAGTACTCTAGACTTTTCCAAGAGATAGTAGTCAATAGTAGCTCCGGAAATGAGTCCCAGGGGCGAAAAGAAGATTTTGACAAACTTTCCAAACCTGGACGAGTTGTTGTTCTTGATGGTTTTCGCATTTCCAAAACTCTCCAAGATCGGGTTTGCCTGCAAAATTTTGTTGTGGATGTCATCGGTGATCTGGTTATCGGGCGTCAGCAGAATCAGCGAAAGATACTGAATCACCTTTTTTGTATTTTCCGTCTTGCCCGCCCCGCTCTCGCCGGTAACCAAGATGGACTGATCTTTTTTGTTTGCCACGAGGTTTCGGTACGTGTTTTCTGCTATGGCAAAAATATGCGGCGGCAAGCGGTCTTCGGTCGAGTCCAGTGCCACGTGAAACTTCTTGAGCATGGCTGGCTCGTAGATGGGCAATTTTTTGTATGGATTGATAGCAACCAAGAAAAGGCCGGAATAAGTGTAGATCATGTCGTCCACGTAGCGCAAATACAAGTTGTAGATGACACTGGGTTCGTTCAAATGAGTCAATTCCGCCATATCGTTGCACTTGTTGAATTTGGGCGGGTTGCAGTTTTCCACGAGTTTCTGGTCCATCTCCTTCACTATGTCCTGAGCACCATTTTTGATGGTTACTCGAACAAAATTGTTGGGCAAATAGTCTGTGATACACCCCCGGACGAAAAGCTCGTTCTCGTCGGGTATCCAGACCCAATTTTTGGCGGAGAAGTCGTCGTCAGACATGGCGCCGAAAGAGTGTTGTTGGATCGGTCAAAGGTGGTGTGTCACGTGGCAATCTCGATCTGCGGAAGAGATGTAAACAAACAAAACGGGCAACGTATATGCAGGTCCGGCCAGGGTCTGGAGGGACGATAGAGTCTAGACAAAACTGTAATAGAGTTGGGTGGATTATAGGGGAGATTGGGAATTTGGACTGGAGACTGCGATGCAGTAAGTCTGAATACGACAAAGAACGTGCAACGGTAAAGTGATGCGAAAATTAGGGTAAACGTATAGTGAGGAAGAAGTGAGAAATAACTAGTGCTAAACATGAGTCGGACCACAGTGCCGCGAGAGCGTGGGCCCCTAGAGGAACCAGAAGAGACGGGAATGTACACAAACGCTAACCCCAAAGCAGTAGTTGTATGAGTGCACCGGTACCTCCAGACGGTGGTGGTGGCATGGATCAAGACGCTCTTCAAACTGCGACCATCTTGGAGAGTTTTGCTAAGGTCAAGACCAAAATGGGGCACGAAGTGTGAGTAGTAAGCGAATGTGGATGAAGAATGAGAACGGGGCTGAAAATTAGCAGTGAGGCGGATCAAAAATATGACACGGTGTAAATAGAGAGTAATCCACCCAGCTGAGACAATACGCCATACTGGGAGAGCGGATCCAGTGCTAGTATGAGTGCTAGTACGAGTGCTAGTACGAGTACGGCAGTGCGACAAGAGACTCTAGCCTTCGCTCAGGTTCTGAATAGTACGGACCTCAATGACCAAAACCACAAGAGAAATATGGAGTCGGGTGTGGAAGCATTTCCACCGCACATCACGTCGATAAGATAAGACTGTGGTGAAGCAGAAAAAGGCCTTGTGGAAACTGGCCGCAGAAAAATGCTGCGAGGCACAAGTGATTGTGGAAGCTGATTCGGAATCCGCCGTCGGACCAGTACTGGAGTGTGAATTACACTGCTATCCGTCATTTGTCCTAAGAGCCAGAGTACTACTTCCGGTCCTGTCCCTGTAGCGACACCTACAACCAACTACACGGCTGCGCAGGCGCAAACGATGTATCAGGCAGTATTGGCAAGAGAATCGACCGCCGCAAACAGCACACCCGTGCGGTGGCTACAACAGGCAAGACTGCGGCCCACTACATTGCTCTATGCGGATATCAATTGGCAGAAAGAGTGACTATGTTGAGCAAAGCGAGCGGCGTCATGGCAGCGCCATGACAGAATAAATCACACGCGCCCCCGCAGCGGCACAGGCAGCGCCCACACCAGCTCCAGTTCTGGGGAGTAGAAGTGGGGATCGGCGCGCAACACCGGCGTGGTGTAGGCCAGGCCCGCCTGCGAGAACACCAGCGACAGCGTGGCCAGCGGCGGTGTCAATGGGAGCGGTGCCGGCGGATGCACGTCAGGCGCAAGCAGCAACAACGCGTCGGCGGCACGCGCCAAGTCTGCGGGCGCCGCGGCCGGGTCCAACGCGGTCTGGGTGGCGTGCGGGCAGCGGTGGGCAAAGTTGGCCACCACCGGGAGCACGCCGAGCGCCTCGTACTTGCGCAGGAGCACCTCGGTGAGGACGGCGGTCTGGCGGTAGAGCATGATGGAGATGTCACGGAGCATGGCCACCGCGTCGGCGTCGAAGCCCAGGAGGAAGGGGCCAACGACCGGCGGAGCGGTGTTTTCGTCGCCGTCTTCGCTGCGTTCGATGCTGTTTGTGTTGCCGGGTGCGGTGCTCTTGGCGTTCCCCCGGCCCGCCAGGGAAATCAACCCGCGCAAGTACGCTGCCGCCGCTGGAACCCCCAACATCAGACACGCCAAAAGATTGGCAGCCACCGCCACCAACGACGTGGGCACGCCAAGAAAGTAGCGGTCGTACAACGACAAGTCGCAGAAGAACCGGCCCACGGCCGTCACCGCCAGCACCTTCAGCGGCAGGCCCGCCGGGCGCGAGTACTTGCAAGGCGTGAGCTGGTCCAGCACGCCCGAGTCGGCAATGGCCATCTGCAAGCAGTCCTCCAAGCACGGGTGCAGAAGCAGCCACTCGAGCGTGGACAAGATGTGGAACTCCATCTGCAAGAACATCTCCTCGTCGTAGGCGTGGCGGCACATGACAGCCAACTCTCGGAGCGTGGGCACGCGCAGCTTCTTGTCCTCGTACTTGGCGGCGATCCAGAGCGCGGTGCAGCCCACGAGCTGGTAGTGGCGCTTGAACACTATGCGCTTGGCGCAGTAGCGGTCGATGATGTTGACGCAGAGGTACAATGTCGCAGGCTGCATGCGGAACAGCTGGTGCAACTCCACGAGGAAGTCAAGGAGGTACGGACGCATGTACCACTGCACCTCCGGCTGCATATCGATCATCAGGGGGTTGACCGCCAGCTGCGGTTCTAGCACCGAGAGCCACAGACGGATTTCCGAGTGGTATTCGCGCGTGAGTTTAGCATTGGCGTGGGTCTCGAGCACTTCGAGGACGTGGGGGTATGGTCTGGGCTTCATTGGCGAGACAGCAAACGGGCACAGAGACGGTTGCAAACGAAAGTGGTGTCAGTGGTGTCGGTTCCACTGTGTTTACCTGGCGGGAATGGAACACCACGTGAAGCCTGGGGCGAAGGTCAGGCGATGGAATATACCCTGGGCTAATCGGGTCCTGTCGCTGTGGTTACCGAATAACTAGACCTGTTAATCTGACGTGATTGGAGGGTCTGGGTTCTGGCGCTAGTGAGTCTGGCACTGGTGAGTCTGGCACTGGTGAGTCTGGCACTGGTGAGTCTGGCACTGGTGAGTCTGGCGCTAGTGAGTCTGGCACTAGTAAGTCAATACTAGCAAGATGGTGGTGAGAGATCGGGCAAAGACACGGGGTCGTTTGTGTGATCAGGTACGTATTAAGTCTCTTTTCCAACCAAACACTCTCCCGAGTTTAACCAGAAATGGGAAATGAGTCTATCCAAGAATGGTTCGGTGGGTGAAATCCGTTGTGCGGAGACCAGGCTTATAAGCAAAAGAGCGCGCGACGCGCTACCGCAGGAGGTCCTGCACGCAGGGCGCGGTTGGTGTCTCGTCGCGGGTCCCAGGCACATTCTGTCGCGGGAGGCACGGGTGTGGGTTCCACACCCGGGAACTCCGGTGTAATTGTGGGGCTGGGGTCTTTGGCTGGGGGAGCAACGGCACGCGTGTGCTTGCCGGCTGTACGGGTTTACTTCGCTATGGGGTGGCGGCGGTGGCATTTGCGAATGGAGTTGTGTGGAGGGTTTGGTGCGCGGAGCGCCAGACTGCGTGGAGCGCGCCGTGTCTGAGCGTGCACCGGGCGCGCCGTGTCTGAGCGTGCACCGAGCGCGCAGTCAGCGTGTCGGGCACGCAGTCAGCGTGTCGGGCACGCAGTCAGCGTGTCGGCCGCGCAGTGTGTCGGCCGCGCAGTCAGTGTGTCGGGCGCGCAGTGTGTCGGCCGCGCAGTGTGTCGGGCGCGCAGTGTGTCGGCCGCGCAGTCAGTGTGTCGGGCGCGAAGTTCTCCGCCGTGGCTCTGGCGAATTTGGGCCGGCCTGGGCGACAATGCGCGCGGATTCTGTCAAAACGGAGCACAGCTCGTACTTTCCGCACGCTTTCCTCGGGCTCTAGCGACTCCATCTTGACAAACCGACAGCCTGCTCTCTTGTCCCTAATTCTGCTCATCCTTACTGAAGGCTTTTGAGTCTGCTTTTTTGAGACTCGCCCGGTTGTCTACATTTTTGCACTGTTTGGTTTGTTTATCCAGGCCTCGGCTCGCGCGCACGCTTCGACTCAGGGTGCGTTTGCGTCTTCTCAGATGGTACGCTACACCTGAGACACAGTTCCCGATGTCTTGTTGTTTTCTCCGCTTCTTTATTTCCGTGTTTATTTCCGTGTTTATTTCCGTGTTTATTTCAGTGTTTAGTTCCATTTTTAGTTCCGTTTTTAGTTTCATTTTTTGGTGTCGTTTTTTACTTCTGTTTCACTTGCGTTTTTCAGTTTCATTTTTCACTTCCTCCCGTTTCTCCTTCCGCTCTGCTCATCACTCGTCTATTCTCCTTCCTCCGCGGCCACTTATTTTTTAGTCGCGCTCGCGATCCTGTCGCTTAGGCGCGCACGGCGTCCCTGCCCGTTTTGGAACACGCCGTGCAGCCAGAACCGCACCTTCATTGCTGCGAGTGTTCTTTGCATGTGGTGCCATTCCTAGGGTGAGCCCCCAACCACCACTAGACTAGTGATATTACGGAGTCTGTATTTGGCTCGAGTGGTGTAAGCAGTAGAACACAGATCAGCGAAGGTGCCTGGCTCAAAATAGCGGACCACTTTCGAGTTTAACACATCACACTTCGAGGTTACCAATCCGCATCGACTGATGCTGGCGTGCCTAAATTTCATCCTCCTCGGGAACAGTGCTAGCACGCCATACTTGCCCGCTACCAATTTCCAAAAATCAGTAGAGTGCACCGTGGACTGCCTTTGACACTCCATGAACACGGGATTCTTCCCAGCCTTCGAAAGCTCAGCTGGAAGGAGTAGTCAAAGCGGAGTACCATTCAGCGTTTACTCGTCTAGCCGAACGCCATTCTGTACTCTTAGCTCTGCTATGGGCGTGGTTTCAGTCTCTGATAGTCTGATGGTCTGATGGTCTGATGGTCTGATAGTCTAATAGTCTGATACTCTGATACTCTGATACTCTGATACTCTGATAGTCTGATAGTCTGATAGTCTGATATTCTAACGGTCTGATACTCTGATACTCTGATAGTCTGAAATTTTAACGGTCTAATAGTCTGATAGTCTGATAGTCTGATGGTCTAATATTCTAACGGTCTAATAGTCTGATAGTCTGATGGTCTAATATTCTAACGGTCTAATAGTCTGATACTCTGATTGTCTAATATTCTAACGGTCTAATAGTCTGATAGTCTAATAGTCTAATATTCTAACGGTCTAATAGTTTGATAGTCTCTACTACTGGTCTTATAATTGTCTTATACTCATTTTCGAAATCTATCTGCTAGACTGCTTCTAATACTGTCCTCTATCCTCTAACACTAGTCTATACCAGTCTATACCAGTCTACACCAGTCTATACCAGTCTATACCAGTCTATACCAGTCTATACCAGTCTATACCAGTCTATACCAGTCTACACCAGTCTATACCAGTCTATACCAGTCTATACCAGTCTAAGACTAGTATCATACTTATCCCTTAACCCTAACCCTCTACTTATTCTCTACTAATACCCGAATACCATGTACTAATACTCCACTAATACCCTGATATACTGTACTAATACTCCAGTAAAGCTCTACTCTATTCACCCTCTAATACCTCTCTAACACTCTATTAATCCTCTTCTACTGGTACCAGCACCGGTTCTTGATACTGAGCGCCTATAGTGCACCTACTCCCTTTCCACTCACTCCCTACCTTTTGTTGCCTCTTGTTCGCTCGTATGATTCTCTATTAGTACACTAGTATGCGCCACGGCCGCGTCCTCCAGACTGGTCGTCCAGGTTCTTGATCGTCTCGTCTACAGAAAGCAACAATGTCGCTGCCTCGGTCGCTGACAGAAGCGCATTGATCTTGACAAGAGCAGGTTCCCAGATAAAACTCTCCATGTTGTCGCCCACGGACTCCTTGTGGAAATCGATACCGTTCCACATCTCGCCCTTGGCATGTGTGCTTCTCAACACATTCAAAAGCTCGATGCCGTCCAATCCCGCATTCTCGCACAATTGGCGAGGAATCACCTCCAACGCGCGTGCAAACGCACCAATGATCAACTGCTGCTTGCCTGCAACCTGTTTCGAGTAATCTCTGAGATACTTGGACAATTCCATCTCAATAGCTCCGCCGCCGGCCACTACCGAGCTGTGTTTGATGGCACGCTTGACAATCATGATTGCGTCATGCAAAGATCTCTCCACCTCAGCAATAACCTGCTCTGCACCTCCACGCAACACCAACGTGCATGTTTTCGTTTCGGGGCAGCCCTTGAACAAGTTGTAGCGGTCTCCTCCAATCTGCACCTCCTCGAAAGTTGTGCACGTGCCCAAGTTTTCTGGCGCCAAGCTGGTGACGGTGGATTGGATGGATCCACCCACAGCCTTGATCACACGGTCCATGTCCTCCGCGGCAACTCTTCCGGCGCAGAAAATGTTGCGGTCGGCAAAGTACTGGGTGGCCAAATCGCCAATGGGCAACTTGGAGAGAACAATCTGGGCGCCGGACTCTTTGATGGCCTCCAACTTGTTGAAAATGATCTTCCACTCGGCGTCCACAATGTCCTGGTAGTCCTTAACTTGCTCCACGCGGACCTCGGCATTGTCTTTCTCGGCCTTAAGCTCCAACTCCACGTTCAAACATAAGATTTTTGGGTGGGAGAACAGCTTGGGCTGCTGCTCGAAGCCGGCGTAGGAGAAGGTTTTTTTGAACGCCACGCCGTCCACGAAAAGCGAGTCTTCCATTGCTCCTCCGGGCACCTTTTTGATACCAATCATGTTCTCGTCCAAATCGTCGTCCAACGACATGACCGCATCCACCACCATCTTGGTGAAGAAAGCGGAGTTCTTGCTGATCAATTTGGACGACATTGCGGTGGTGGCGCACCGCTCCAAGAGCTGGCGGAACTCCACGTCGTTTTCCCGCTTGATGTGCACCTTGATGGCGTCGATCCGCGCCACCGCCAACTCGCACGCCTTGCGCAAGCCCTTGATGATCAAATGGGACGAGATGCCGTCCTCGATAAACGTTTTGCTCTCTTTCAAGAACTCGCCGGCCAAAATCGTAACCGAGGTGGTTCCGTCGCCCACCTCCGCATCCTGGGCACGCGAGATGTCCACGAGCATCTTGGCCGCAGGGTGAACAATGTCCAAGAGCTTGAGAATGGTGGCGCCGTCGTTGGAAATGGTGGTTTTGCCGCTGGCGGATTTGATCAAGATGTCAGATCCAAATGGACCCAAAGTGGGCTTCAACGTCTCCTGGATGGCGAGACACGCGTTGATGTTGTTGAGAATCTGGCCTTTGCCTTGCGAGGCATCGGTGCCCTCTTTCAAAACGACAATGGTAGGGGTCTGGTTGGAGAACGCCATTGGGGTAAGGTTGAGGTTGGTGAATTTTCTTCGATATGGAGTAAGGTGTTGGGCGGCGCACGACCCGGTCTAGAGGTAGGCGGGACACCGCCGGCGGCGGAGGTGGGCACTGGGTGTTCACGGGGTTTTGCGATCTACTGGCTGCTCTCTGTTTGCTTGTTCGTTTTTGACGTTTATTGTGTTGGAGTTGTTGTGGTACGGGGGAGGAAGTGATGTCGCACTTGCACCCAGAGAGTACGACTCTTCTGTTTGCATTTTCACCGTCCATTGATTTTCACTTTCATCCACTGTCGTACTTTGCTATTCTGGTGCTATCTTTTATTTTGTTCTCGCTTCTCGTCGCCTGCACTTTTCACTCGTTGTACTCTCACTCGTTGTACTCTCACTCGTTGTGCGCTCACTCGTTGTATTCTCACTCGTTGTGCGCTCACTCGTTGTGCGCTCACTCGTTGTGCGCTCACTAGTTGTGCGCTCACTCGTAGTACTTCTCGCTTCTACTTCTCACTCGCCTTCTCTACTCGCTTCTCACTTCTCTCTCGCTTCACACTAATCCACTCCAGGTGTAACACCTGTCTCTTCTTGCCCAATTTACCCCGTAGCCGTACGAAAACACCTAAAACTGAATTTGAAAGACGATCTTCCTCACCTCCTACACCTTCGCGCTGTGTGCACACGGGAAAAATTTCTACTACTACTCGCCAATGCTTAGATCGTCCACCGTCGCCAGTTTGGGCAGCCGCCAGCTCGAGTTCACGAGAAACGTGGCGAGAAATGTCGCCATGAAGAACGAGGTCCATCTCTCCGGAAGAAGAGTCATGAGAAAAATCAAAATGGGAAAGGCTAGACCAGCGATTTTCCACCAGTTCGAGACGTTGGTGGAACTTTCCGACGGCTCCGTCATCACCAGACGCTCCCAAGCGCCCAAGGACGAAATCAGAATGATCAACGACCAGAGAAACAGCGCCTTGTGGAATCCCAGCAGATCCGATTTGGTCACTGCCGATCCTAATGCTACAGGTAAGGTGAACAAGTTCAAGAAGAAGTTTTCGCAATTCCAGGAGGAAGAGGCGGAAGAGAAGGACGACGATTTCATTGCGTTGATGGGTGTGAACGTGACCGAGGTCCAGTCGGGAGGAAAGGTGCACGATAAGAAGAAAGCCAAGAAGTAGTCATGTATATATAATGGAACGGACGAGACAGCGATGTATGTATCAACAGACAAACGAATCGTCGAACGGTTGCGTTTGCAAGGCGTTGGATAGCCCAGAGCTGAATAGCCCGGCCTGCCAACATATTCGTTCATTTTGTAGCAGTCCCATTCCCTGCGGGATGCTCGTGCGTTACTCTCGGCCCGTTGTCTAATTTTCACTCGCTACCTAACCTAGTTCTATACTAAATGCGACGCTATGTCTCCTCCACGTACTTCCCGATATCGATCACGGGAACACCCAACGTCTTCATCTCCGTGACACACCAGTTGATGTGGTCCGCATCCTTTTCCCATTTCGCTCGGCGCAAAATCTCCAACACGCATCCTAGGCGGTTGCGGGAGTCGATATGTACAAGATTGTTGAGTTCTTGCGGCATTCGGCGGGAACTAAAGTCGAACTCTCCATTACCGGGATATGCAACGCACGTGTAGAGCTTGCGGCAACTTCCGGTATTCACCTTGTGGCTCAAATGGGCAAAAACAACGCTCGTTAGCTTCTGGAGCGCAACATCTTCCTTTTCTAGTAGCCCGAACCGTGTGACTAGCTCACGCAAGAACTCGTCCCGCTTCCGCCGGTACTCTTTTGGCTGCATATCAGCGGCATCGCCGATTTTCTCGTGCAGCAACAAAAACTCCAACACTCGAACGTATCCCAACTTGGACACGCTCACGCTGGTGTCCGTACACATTCCCATGGCCTGTTGAATATTGTACAGCAGAAGAAGCTTTTTGACGATTGCCTCAAAGTCGACATAGTGAAGGCCATTTGTGGTGTTGAAAATGGCCTTCAAGAGTCTTGCGGCGCCGTTTTCGTTATTCTGGGCAAGAAACAGGGCAAACAACAGCGAGAGTGCCTGACGCAGTAATGGAGGTTTGAGCTGGCGCGTAAGACGGTCGAATTTGGCCCGCTGGCCGGACTGGCCGTAGAATTTGATAAGAAAATGGATCATTTCCGGATGCGACTCTAACTCCTCCCCAAAGTGGTTTTCGACCAACAGTACCACCATTTTTTTCTGGTCAGAAACAGACTCCACCAACTTGTGGAATAGTCCGACATTGGCTGCGGCAAACAGGCCATCAAGGCCGCACACACGCTTCCAGATCTCAATGGCTCGGATATAGTTACCCGTAGCAGCATTGGCAGCGATAAGTTTTCGACTCATGTTGATATATTCGGGATTAGCCGTATCCATCTTGTCATACATGACATTTGCAAAATAAGGAGCTTCTGCAGTAGGAACCATGGCCAAGAGTGCTTTTCCGAAAGTTTCAGGCGTGACCGAGGCCTCTCCAAATGTTTCGATAAGTCTGATGACGGTATAGATGTTGTAGGTCTGTTTCTGAGGCGACTCGACCGAAAGATTGGAAATGACCATGTCCACATCAGAAGCAGCGATTTTGATGCCAGCATCGTTCATGCGGAACACTAACAGAGCGGCTAGAAGGGGATCTCCACTCTGCACCGCCTGGAAGATCAAAATGCTAGCCAACCGGAAAATCTCGTTGGATTCCAGATCGGGAACAGGTGCATCGTTCCCTTCACTTTCTCTTTTTGTTAGCAATCCCAACCGGGACATATCTTGGAGGTACTCGCCGCAGATTTCCGTCTTGTTCAGGCAAAGAAGACCGCAGAGCAGATCTAGCACTAGAGCGGAGACCAGTTTGGATTTCAGGTACGTTTGTGCGACAAAATTGGCAACACTTTCGCCCTCTGCCTTATTCTTCACAAGGTCTTCAATTAGGTTGGCATTGGTGCCTTTGTAGTGGCTGTAGCACTCGTTGGTGGTGTACTTGAGTCTTTTGGGTGAGTGTAGAAGAGTGGAGATTGTGTAGAGCCGGCTGTGCGGACTTTCCGGACTTGAGGGGGGTAGTTCGGGTTTTATGGCTGAGGAATAGTACCGCCGGAACCTCCAAACTGAGATCCGCCGAGTTGTGGCGGCTCGGGAAACCTGGCAAAGCATGGAGAGGAAGTACGAGAAGAGGTTCTGCACGTGACGTGGTGACGATGTGGGACTGGAGTATGAGTCCGGAACCCGAATTTGGAATACGATTAGAAGATCAGAAAAAATTTACTGAGATAAGTTTCGCTTTTCTTTCCTCTTCGCTTCATTTTTTTTTTTTTTTTTTTTGGCTTTGCCATCTACTTTCTATGCGCAGTGAGCGCACGTTTGTTGTTGGTATAAGCATCTGTCACTGAAATTGAATTTCCCCATAAAAACATCTACACAATCACATGATGGTGCAATCGGCCATACTGAGACCGTACATAACCTTTTCCACGTGTTTCTTGATCACTGGCCAATCTTGTCTTCTCTGCACAAACTCGTAGATTTCTTCTTGGCGAAAAATACCGTTGAACTTACTCAAATCAGAAACCAATTGGCCAATAGCCTTGGCCTCGTCTCCGCTAATCAAGTAGACAGAGCCAACAGTCTTAAGCGCTTGGAATAACGGGAAAATCATCTTTTTATTGCTTTTGATGTGGGTCAAGATGAAGTCATAGTAGAGATTCAAGTCTGAGATCAATGTCACCGCGCCATCAACGGAAATTGTGCTTCTCTTGAGAACTTTCACAATCACCTGGAAGAACCGCTCTGCCACTTCTTGTTGGAAAACCTCCACAATTGACTTCTCCGCCGAGTCCACAAGAAGATCGATATTATCTTCCAAAATCTGCACCGCCCGGACAGCGGCCCGGGTAGGTCCATTTATGACAAGTGCGTTAGTGTTTGGGGGATTGTAATCAGATTCGCTGAGCATGGAAAGATACACCGAATCGATTTCTTTGAAAAGCACATCGATACCGATATTGAGCCCATCCGCCACATACTTATCCACCATTCCCTCCAATTTTTTCTTCGACTGCAACGAAGGATTAAGCACCGAGTTTTCGTGCTTCACCACTTTCAGGTTGATCATTTCTTCCTTGTAGAAGATATCGAGCATCTGCACAATCATATCTGCCATGTTGATCAGCTCAAAGAATATTACAAGGGGGCCGATGGCACTACCCTTGCTGTTGTTTGCGATGTAACCAGACACCTCATGCGGGTCATATTCCTTGAGGTAAGTTAAGGATTTGTCAAAACCGGTCTTCAAATGGTCGTTCCCAATGCATTCAATCACGTTAATGAATTCCTCTTGCGCAGTAGCGTATAATTCCATCACTATTGTGTTGACAGTAAAAGCCTGGAGACTCATGAGTCGTCCGATCGAAGCTTTTGCCTCGTTCAAGATGGTGAGGGCGAGATCGGGGCTAAATACTTCATTCAACGACTTGATGTTTTCAGCAAGAATCTTGGCTCGGGCTTGCATCTGGGAATAGTTCAGCAGCAGTTCTTCTTCCAGCTCTTTGTTTTCGCTGGCGTTGTTGATGGTGAAAACCTTTTTGAAACTGGTCAAGAAATCGTTCTTCGTTTCCACCTTGACGTGTTTTAAGATCTGCTGTGTAGTAGTGTCTTCTCTTTCTTTGACTGCAGCGTTCCATTCAGCCAAATTAGAAACGCAGAAGTTGCGGAAAACAATTTTCTCCTCATTCATGTACTCGGAAGCAAAAGACTCGAACGTACAGTCAATGAGTTCATGGATTAAAGTTTTATAAGACTCTCCCGCGTTTTCTGATGGATTCAACTGGGAAATAAAGGCTTGGGTGAGTTTGGTGTAAAAAATAGGAACCAACTGCAACAGAAGATTTTTCTCCTTTGCTGCATTGGTCAAGAGAATGGCCACTTCCTGGAGCTGGTTGGAGATGATTTCCTCGCTAATCTTGAACATCATAGGCACTGACTGAGGAAAAATGCGGTCGATGACCTTGGAAATTTCGTTGAAAATGGCCGAAAGCTTGCCAATAAAATTGTCTAGCTCTTTCTCGTTGATCTGGTAGGTTGTATCTGCTTCATCCTCCTTCTCGAGGGTCAAAAGGTCGACGGGCGAGAAAAACGACTCTGCAGAAAAAGATTCAGGCAACAAGAACCGGATAGAGTCGTTGTCGAAGCATATCTTTTGCAAGAAAAAGTCCACGAGTGTCTGGTCGTTTTTGAGGCCAATCAAAATCTCCACAAAAGAGCGTGTTTCGTCGTAGTCCTGAATGTCATAGTGGATCTCAAGCTCTCGGAGCAACGCGTTTTCGAAAATTTCAATCAAGTCCGTGAGCTTCTCCCGCACCAAAGTGCGGTTATCTTCATCACTATCTATAGCATTGAACTTGAGAAGATTTGTAAGCACGCGGGCCTGATGCTGCGGCGAGTGGAAATTCTTGAAAATCTTGAGTTTCTCGTACTCGATGTTGCGCAGCAAGTCGTGGTAGAATTCGAATAGACAGCTGCGGACCTTGAGGACTTGGAACTTGGCTATTCGGGGCACTTTGTAGATGTGAGAAAGGCACGTGAGCGGGCTTTGGAGCAGCTCGAATTTGGAACGAACCAACTCCTCCTTCGTCGCCACAATCGCCGAGTCCCACACTCCCATTGCCTTGAGCTTCAGAATCCATAGCCGGGGATCATTCACCGCTTTGTAGGCGTTGCGCGAAGTCAAGGCAAACAGAAGCAAATCCGGGATGTCCAAGAACCAGGATATACATTCTGCGACAGAGATGGGAATGACGTGAGGATTGTACACGTCAATGTCGGAATTCCAAACCACTTGGGCCATGGTGGTGGGGAGAGTAGTACGGTGAGCCCGGTCTTGTGTTGGGGTTGTGGTGTACGGGTGTGGCGGGGCAGTGGCATTCGCCGGTGGAAGCAGTGGGGAGAGTGGGAGAAATGTGAAATCAGAGACAGTGGGAGATGTAGCAAGTAGGTGGAGAATGTATTGCAGAAAGTGGTGAAAGTGGTGCAGAAAGTGGTGGCGAGGGTGGAGAACGTAGTAGAGAGTGTAGAAGAGAGTGTAGAAGAGAGTGTAGAAGAGTAGTGCAGAGTGTAGTAGAGAGTGTAGAATAGTAGTGCAGAAGAGTAGTGCAGAAAGTAGTCAGAGCGTAGTGCAGAATCTATTAGCGGTAGTAGGTGATTCCGTAATTCAGAGGCAAGTCCGGCAACTGAATTGGCAGAAACGCAATCGCTCCAGTGTCTGACGAGCTTGCAGGATTCTCTTTCATTTTTTCTTTGTGAGATCTAAAGTACTGCGTTTTCAAGTATCAGTATTTGGAGTGTATGTTGTTATTGCATCAGTCAAGACAGTATTTGAGGAGTTTGTGGTTTTTCTCGTTTCGTTTTTTGGCTACATTTTTTTTCAAAATTTGCGGCTTTGGTTCGGCTTGTTTCGGCTTGTTTCGGCTTTGGTTCGGCTTTGGTTCGGTATTTTCAGTTTCGCTTCTGTTGCGTCCTGCCTCGCTCCTGCCTTTTTCACCGTTCGCTATCATCTCATCCTGCACTACCACATCACCAACTCTTCACATCTTCACGGCACATGCACCTTTAACGACATTCTCAATGTTTCTACGACTAGGCCCGCTTCTCAGACACGGAGCCGTGCGACATTTTTCCCGCCGCCATATATCGAAAGGTGTGGCAGACCGTAAAGAGTGGTTCACCTCGAACCTGGACTCCAATGATACACTCCAGATCAAGAGTACACCCGAAACAGGAACGGATGTGGGTCTTGCGAGGTCGAAACGTGAGGGCATCAACCAAGAAGATTTTTTCGACAAAGTGGCTGGCACTATGCGTGTCAACACGAACTCTCACGAGACTGGCTCAGGAGGGACTACTGGCGCGGGTGGGACTAGTACTGGGTCAGTTGAGACCACCCCTAACTCAGGTGAGACCACCACTAGCTCTAGTGCAGGGGCCAGCTCTAGTGCAGGGGCTAGCTCTAGTGCAGGGGCTAGCACCGGCTCATACTCAGAGCTCTATTTTGAGCCAGAGGCAAACTCACCCAATTCAACCACAAATACTTCCACAAAGGCGTCCACATCGTCCACATCGTCCACAAGTGCAGCGGAAAACACGTCCGCGCTGGCCCCCGGGCTTTCGGGCCGTCTCTTCCGCTTCCTCCACGCCGAGTCCGCGCGGTTGCGCGAGTCGATGAAAATCGACCAGAACCTCGACGCCGGCGCCGATATCCTGGACTCCGTGGCCGAGCCGCTCCGCACGCAGTTGCAGCTGCAGGTGGACGACTACGGGCGGCTCGTGCTACTTCTTGGGCGCCACGCGCTCTTTGTGCCGGTGGAGGTGGCACTCCACTACTACGGCGCGCTCGCCAAGTGCGGCGCGGCGGAAAAGGCGGCGCTATTGAAAGTACTTGTGTTTCACAACCGGTGGGAGGATTTTTGGCGCGTTGCGCTTAGCGACCACACGACGTTGAGCGACGTGGAGGAGGTGGTGGAGCTCATGCACGAGACGGTGGAGGCAAACTGCAACGCGGTGGGCGTGTGGTTGAGCTTGGCGGGTGCGCGGGCGGCGACAGAGAACGGGGCGATCTTGGGCGCGATTTTTGACAGTGTCGCGTACCGGTTTGGGGTGGCGCGCGCGGACGCCGAGTGGTTTGTGCGGGTGGCCGATGCTGCCGGGCGCGCGCCCGCGGGCGCGGTGGAGCAGATGTTCCCGGAGATCGCAACTGCCACCACGGCCGCAACTGCCACCACGGCCGCAAACACGCCAGCTGCTGCAAACACGCCAGCTGCCGCAAACTCGCCAACTGCCGCAAACACGCCAGCAGCCGCAAACAAACGACCGCGCTCGTGCAGCGCACACGAGGCCGCCGCCATTCTCTTGCTGCGGCAGGCGCCGCAGTTGCGCGCGCGCGCCCTCGCCCGCATCCCCGGCGCCGTCTCGGTGGTGGAAACCGCCCCGCGCGCGCTCGCGGCTCTCCGCCCCACCATCAACGACTTGGACTGTGCGGTTCTCCTCCGCCACGCGTCCACCCCGAACCACGTGTACCAGGTTTATCTCGCCGTGTGCCGCAGCATGCGCGCCGGAACGGTGCGGGCGGTGTCGGTGGACGCGGTGGTGCGGGCGGCGGTCCAGGCTGGAGCAGGTGAGTTGGCGGCTCTGGCCGCCCACAGGTTTGCGCGCCAGCTCTCGCGCGCGGCGTGGGCCGAGGTCATTGCGGCGCAGGGCCCCGGCACAGCCGGCCCCTTGGTGGCGCGGCTCCATTCCGTCGCCAAAGAGCGGTTCCGCCACGTGGCGCTCGACGTGACGGCGCGCCACCCCGAAACGGTGTTCTTGTTTCTTCCCCACGCAGACAGCGACCGCATGCTCGTGCGCGCGCTCTTGCGCCGCGCGCCCGCGTCGCCCCAGCACCTCCGCGCCTTGTGCGGCCTCCAGTGGTGCGCCTACAACTGGCTCGAGATTATGCGGTGGGCGCTCCGCCACGAGCTTCCGCCGGAGACGCCGTTCTGCCGCATGGTGGGCGCGACCTGGCCCGCGGCGCGTTTCGACCGGCGTGCGGCTGCAGAGCGCGCGCCGCCCGGCTCTTCGTCGCGCGACCCGATGTTGGGTTGAAAGAAAAACTGCTGGAGGAGAAGCTATTGGAGGAGAGCTTCGACCAATTCACCCCTATGGCTGCGGTGTCGCTAGGGCGGAAGCGCACTGCGGAGCCGCGCGAGACGGACTTTACTACCGGCTTCAAGAAGATGCCAGACCTCAAGCGGTTGCGCAAAGCACCACCCAAGCGTGAAGTCATCTCCCTGTTTAATGAAAACTCGCCTATGGAAAACTGTGGCTTCTGCTCCGATGACACGCCGTGCGTGTGCCGTGATGCCGCCAAGGAGGCGGCACTTCTCTCCCAATCGCTCCAGGCGGATGTGACGGACACTCACGATAATCACGATGCAACCGACTCGACAGCGCTTCCGCCCATCCAGGTAAAGCTGGAGGCTATGCCCAAGGCAGCGTTGCCTGTGTTACACCCAGGTCCATCGCTCGAGATCCGAGAGTTCACCAACATGACACCTGGCGCTGTACCCACGGTGGTGAGGGAGGCGGAAAAGCCTGAGCCTGAGGAGGAGAAGTCAGGATGCACAGGGAACCCCGGCACATGTCTGCAGTGTCAGCTGGATCCAATGTCAACGTTGTTTTGCACCACGGTGGCGAGCAAAGCGGCGCTGGAGTCCGTGGACACAAAAGTGCTAGCACGCACGCCCAGCACGCAGAGCATGACCAGCTATGTGCGGAGCAGGCCCAACAGCGTTTCCGCGCCTGTTCTGGAGGCGGCCACGCCCGCGAGCAACGGAATATTCATTCCGTGTGCCGATGCGTACAAGACGCTTTCGCGCCACAAGAAGTTTGACAGTGTGGACTTTCTGTCGCTTGTGGGAAGACTCACCACGCGAGGCATGCTTGTGGAGGTGCAGTCGGTGGCCAATGTGATCCGCGAACTAGACCGGAAGGTATACGACTAATTTAAGGCCAGGCGCCGGAGATATATACTTGAGTATGGATAGAGACACGTTTACGCGAGCCAATAGCACAAGCACGCAGTAGATCTGAAGCAGTAGTGTCGCAGTTCCTGCGGCGGTGGGGTGCGGGCACCGGGCGGCGCGACATTGTCAGTGCGACATTGGGTTGCAACCGCGCGCCCGCACCGCACATGTCGCGTTCCCCGCGATGTCGCTCATCGCTCTACTCAGTGACATTTTCATCATCCATGCTAACACACACATTCCGGGCCGAGATGCGGCCCAGATGGGGTTTGCGGGTGCTCAGCAGCACGTGCACGTCGCTTGCGCCCAAAACCCCGGCGAAAAAGCTGGTGTCGGAGGTGCTCAAGGCGTCGTCCAACATTTCCATCAAGCGACATGAGTACAGTCAGTGGGAGGACGACATTGGCGTGCCGTCGCAGAAACGGTACCAGCAAAGCCTCGACTCGGTTCTCCCGCGGGCGGAGCGGATATTCCAAAAAGACAGCAAAACAGGAGCCCCCAACAAGCGGAAGCAGGCGGCGGGCGGATCGGGCAAACCAAAGGCCAAAACCGCCAGCCACGCACGATCTGAACCCAGACACGCCCCTCGCACGTCGAAACACGATGCCACGACTGCGCGGGCGCCCGACCTGCTCAAGCCGCGCCCCAAGAAGGGCGGCACCGTGGTGGTGCGCGGGCGCGGCGGGCGTGCTCCGTTCGTTCAGGCGGAGGCGCCCGACGCCGCGCAAATCCCGCGGCTCGCGCATGCGCTCGACCGGGTGCTTTTCTCGCCCGGGGTGCAGTTCTTGCAGGACCCGCGCACGCGGGTGTACAACTTCACGCCCTACCTCAAGAACATTGTGGCGCTCGACGACTTCGACATGGACAAGATCGGCGGTTTCGTGGCGGCCAACAAGGACGAGGTGTTGTTGGCGCAGGCGGTGAAGCACGGCAAAACCTACTACTCCAGCACGCTGTCGATGACGCTGACGCTCCACCAGATGTACTTGTTTTTCAACAACTACAACCCGGGCGCGGTGCACCGGTTCAATTTCGCGCCGTTTTCGCGCAACGCGGTGACGTTGCCGCTGTCGGTGATTGTCGAGCCCAAGGGCACCAACGAGCGCACGGGCGACCAGATCTACTCTGTCACCACCGACAAGTCTGCCGACACCGAGATCATGTTGGGGGCGTTGGGGCACTGTCTCGAGGCGTTTTTGACCAACGGGGAGGAGGAGTTTGGGCGGTACCTCAAGGCCCGCGCCGGCTCGGAGCGCGACGACCGCGCCGGCTCGAAGTGCGACGACGGCGCCGGCTCGAAGTGCGACCACCGCGCCGGCTCGGAGTGCGACGACCGCGCCGCCAACGTCTACAACTACCTGGCGTGCGGCGCGTTTCTCATGCGGTCGCAGCTCGACTGCTTCGACCCGCGCCTTCCCGGCAGCGGCACGTTCGACGTCAAAACGCGCGCCGCGTGCGCGGTGCGCTACGACCGCCACGCGCCGGCCGCGCCCGCGTACCAGATCTGGAAGCAGCACGGGCGGTTCGAGCTGTTTGACCGCGAGTTTGCCGACTTGGTGCGCACCGGCGCGCTTCTCAAGTATGCGTTCCAGGCGCGCATCGGCCAGATGGACGGGGTGTTTGTGGCGTACCACAACGTGGCGTCGTTTTTCGGGTTCCAGTACCTCCCGTTGGAGGAGCTCGACCGCGTGTTCTACACCGACTTGAATGTGGCGCGGCGCGCGGAGCTCCGGCGCGATCTCGTGGCGCCAGAACCGCCTGCGGGCCGCGGCAGCAGCGGTTCTGCGGCGCCGGGTCTCCCGGACGACAATCTCGCGTCGTTTGTCGCCGAGACCCAGTTCAAGGCGTCGGTGGCGCTTTGGCTGGATCTCATGGACAGGGTGCGCGCGGACCTCCCGCAGGCGCACGCGGGCCTGGCCGAGGAAAAATAAGAACGAGGAAGAGAAAGAATGATGAACATGACGCAAAAGACTAGGACTGCGAAAGAGGA